>OY101450.1:79601370-79995393 GCA_956483635.1 Panzeria rudis
ACTTTTTGTAATTCTTGCCACTTTTTTGATACTTTTTACTGAATGAAGAGATACTTTAGACAATTTTCTTTACGCAATGAACTAAGTGGTGTTTTTTTGCAAAATCAATTTTTACATTACACTGCTTTACAAACAAAATGTATAAAGTTTCTAATACATTTTTTAGGGTGATTAAGATATGCTTAACACGAGAAAAGTAAAGAAAAATTTTTAATTTCGATCATTTCCAGATAACGGTACATTTGTGTTTTTTCGATTTATACTTCCCAGAGTCAAAAGCTGGTTCGATTGAAGTGATCTATATATTATTTGAAAATCTTAAAAATTACGCATCGAATAGTGTATAATTGGCTTTGATCGGATAAAAAATTACTGAAGTTATTGGTGGTCAAATTTAACAACATTTCTTGTTGTATCTTCGGAAGCTGTACCACAAATTTACTAAATTTACTAAAAAATGCACTATGCACTAAAAATCAAAATAAAACAAAACTATTAAATAAAAGATTTGCTAGTTAATTGAAATGCTAGTGTTTTCGTTTTTTTCATCTAGCATTTTTAGTTTTTATCCGATTTCGGTCCATTATTGCTTAACATTTTTAAAATTGAATAGACTATTCAATAAAAGTATTAAGCTAGGAATTTTTTTATATCTGGTACATAACAGCTTCCGAATAGACAGCACTTGGTGAAAAACGATAAATATTAAAAAAAATTTAATTTTATCCCCTATAATTCAATAATTTTTTGTCCTATCTCAATCAATTATCCACTATTCGACGCGTAATTTTGCATCCTTTCAAACAAGAGCACTTTAATTAAGTCAGCCTTGGAATGTGGATAGCGTTTTAACGGGTAGTATACGTTGAAAACACAAACGTACCGTTATATAGACAATGGCCGAAATGAAAAATTTTTATTTTATTTTTCTCGTACTTAGCATATCATAATTACCTCAAAATAAAGATTTGTAAAGCAGTGTTATGTCCCTGCGGTAAATGGAACTGACACAAAACAAGTCACGTGACCGGTCCCCAGGTGGTAGGGACCAGTCCGAGTTCTAACACTTCCTATGAAGCGGACCAGCCACTTTTACAAGGGGATGGCCTAGGATGGGGTTAATTGATACTTTGTATGCACCTTGTAACTTGTCTCTGAAGTATCTTATGGAGTCCTAATCGGTGTGGAATAATATAGACTATATATAAATATTATTTCAAAATTCAGCTGTAATTACCGATGAATTTATTTTTTTATTGTTACAAATCCAAGTAGAAATTGTATTTTAATTTTAAGCGATGTCTTTGAAGGATTTGAGCCGACAACCTCCGGCATGACAGGCTAGTACACTACCCACTCCACCACAGGGGAACTTATATTTAATATCTGGATATAGTTACGGCACAGGTTCCTGAGTGTCATGGCAGTCTCATTGAAGGAAGACAATTAATATTATATAGATACTATGTGATAGGCCTTAGATTCAGGTGCATCGAATTTGTTCAGTGCCGTTTACTACAATACTAGCCGGAGTACTAACTAAATTGACTGAAAATGGTTAATATGTGACCATTTACACAATATGTCTTTTTTTACCATTCACTACTCCTTATTTTTGGTACCAGTCTCATTTTCTCAAGTCATAGGACAAGTACTTTTGGATCATTTGTCACCAAATTTTCCGCAGGGGTATTACGCATTCTACAGTCGCCAAACTAGATAGCTTTAGTACCAACTTTGGAGCTGAGTTGTCTCCTTTCATATTATTTCCATAGTTAGTTTCATTGACTGCCAGTTTTTGTAAAATAAAACGAAAACTTCGTGTGAGAATTTATGTTGAAAACAACAATAATATACGATCGTTTGTTTTTGTTGGCAATATAATTTCTCACAAATTTTGTTTTATTTTACAAAAATTACTCACACAATTTTGTATTTCATTAGCATAACATTTAATTTTAACTCTTTCAGCTTCAGATAGAGATTTTCGCCGACTCATTTAAATTTCAAATTGTTTTATCGGCTTAGAAAGATCAAAAATTTATTTTAAAAAACTAACAATTCGCTAACAATTCTTGGACAAATTTTGTTTTGCAGCAATTATATGATAATAGTACAATATTTCCGTTAAATATTTTGCACAGATTTCTCGTAGTGCATATTATTTATTAATAAGTCCAATTTTATTAGTAGTTTGAGTAATGGTTTTTGATAGAACTGCCAAAAAGTATTGCTAAAATGTTGAATCTAATCAGATGAGCGGCAGTTTATATTTGCTAACCTTTATTTTTAAAAATTAAATAGCTTTTTTTCATATATTTCTTGTTATTAAAGTTGCCCCTTTTTTTCTCAGAAATCCCCTTTTTGTGCCCCTTTTATTTTCAAAATCCCCATTTTGTGCCTTTTTTTGAAAATTTTCAACGGTAACGCTGTTCATCTATCTGTCTTTTCACCGGCTGAACTAACACTTTGCAAAGTAAATTTTGCTAGTGCAAAAGCGATGTTAGTAAATTTTTATTTTTCATATTCTCTTTGTTGCGTAATACATACAAAAGTTTATACACAAGCGCGCAAACAAACAAAAAAATAATAATAATAGCAATAAGCCTGAGTACTCTATACATCCCAGCTAGCATTTGGAAGACTGAAAAATGACCTACAAACAGAGTACGGATTTGCAGTGTACATGATAACTATCACTGGAAATTAATACAAAAAAAGCTTTTATTTGAATCCCAGAATAGGTATTTGTGACTATTGTCACAAATGTTTTTACTATCACAAAAATGTTGTTATAACTGGTTCGAGAATAGCACTGTTAATTATATCAATAATAATCTTTTAAGTTATCCTTTCTTAGTAATATGTATGAATATTCGCTCGTTAAGAAACAATTTTCACACCATTTTAGCTGCGATAAACAACATTATATAAAAAATACATTTTATTGTACTATGGAGTTGAAACAAATATTAAAAATGCAGAAAATTGTTTCTATAATATTCGGATATTTAATTCCGCCTTTTTAAACATAGAAAAAAGCAAAGGTGGTGATATTGTTTTATATTCAAGAGAAAATATTAATTGCAAAGTAACCCAGTGGGAAAAGGTAATGAATAGTAAACGAGAGAATGTATAATATTTCATACCAGAATACATTATTGTTAACACGGAACATGTCCTAGGAAAGTAATGAATTGTTTTAGTGTGTCTAGCGAATGAATTCTATAATTAATTTTTTAAATTCGTATTATTATAATATACAAATATGTATGTAAGAAAAAACACGAACAGTTGTTACGAGCAGAAACAATACATTCCGTCTTCGTAAGATGTGGTAAAGTAAGTGATAATATATGTGTAAATTTTGTGTGTGATCAAATTACCTTCTCGCTTCCAAGGAAATGCATTGCTTCGCTTTTTAAAATAATATGTTATATCTTTTATTATGTATGTAATCAATGACTACTTTTCCCGCTGGGAATGAGATTAGAAATAACTTCGTTCGAGTCGATACAAGTAAACTTTGAAATAAATAGTAAGCCCTTTTCCCTTCTTGCAATATACTGTCCGCCAAAGCGCATTGCAAACGTGTTTATAAAAGAACACGAAAAAACTTTAAAACAAATCCCAAGAAAACAAAACATTGTTATTGTGGGCGAAATATATATTGATATTCTAAAAGATGATAATTTAGCGCTTTTTGATGTATCAAAACTCACATATTTGCTCTATAGCGCTTTTTTAAATAAAGAACTAAATTGACGCTTTTTTGTCACAATTTTTTTTAAGATTCGAAAAATGTTCACATGCAATTATTAAAAAAATATTTGTTTTTTATTTTTTTGACCGAGCTGGAATACGAACTTTACCCACTCAGCTATTGTTGGCTTATAAGTTTAAGCGACAAAAATTAGTTTTCATATACAAACACATGTTGACTCAAAAAGTGGTTGTCTACTTATTTTATTAATACATATCAACAAATTGTAACTACTTTCAGATAATAATAAAAAATACGTAGTCATTTTATGAAAAACTAAGTAAAAGTTCTAATTTGAGCCATAGTAATAAGATAAATAAGTACCACTTATTACTTTATAGCCCATTAATAAAGTACTACAAAACTTTTTGTTGAGAATGGCGATAGATTAGTTGGCTATCTGCTGCAAAAAAAAAACAATAGAAAATAAATACCGCTTTTCCGGATATTTAAGAATAAAATTTTTTTTCTTCATTGTCCTTTTTTGTTCATTGTCCATTGTCCTTGTCTTGGATTTGCAAAAAATGAGTTTCGACCTTTTAAATTATATTTGAATTACTAAAATCTAATGACGTGCTACAAAGTTATAGTAATTTCAAAATTACTTTTTACACAAAGAAAGTCCTAATATATTCAAATAGTTGTTTTTATTATTATTACTTATACAAATTTTATAGAAATTATCGAGTTTTTACAAAGAAACAACTATAACTTCTGAGTTTGTTTTCATCCAATCTTGAAAATTATACAGAATAAATATATGTCAGGTGGCTACTTTCTGTAAAAAAATAAAGAAAATCAAAATACCATTTTTCAGGATATTTAAGGATAAAGGATACTTTGACATTTTAGACGCACTTGTAGCAAAAAGCTATGTCCTTTTTAATTAATACTATTTAACGCTACATTTACACATGAAAGTACTTTCATGAAAGTTTTGTATACGTATTATAAATAAAAATTCCAATGAAATAGACAACTTTCTTGAAAATTTCTTGTTCGTTTACACAGGAAAGTGAAAGTTCATTTTAAAAATATCACCGAAGCGAAGAGTTGCAAATATTTCTATGCTCATGGAATTAGAAGTAGAATTACCAAGAACATCGCATACACAAGTTTATAGGGCAATAGTCGGAAATAATTTTTATTGCTAATTTTTTAATGAGATTATTGTTTTAAAGCACATTAATTGTCTTCCTTGTTTGTATATAACAAAAATATTTCAACTCTTTTCATACATGTACAAAATAAGTTAAATTTACTAGTTTTATTTTCTTACAATCCTGCAAATTTGTATAAATCTTTGTAGTGGGCAACACTGTTTACCTCTTTAAATTTAAAAAATTAAATTTAAAAAAAATCGTTGAAAGCTGAGTGGAAAGTAAAAGAAGTTCGAGCGTGTTAGTGAAAAAGTGTGAGTGTATGCGACTTTCTTGCAATTACTTTCATGTGTAAATGCTAAGTAAGAGGAGACTGAAAACTTTTGAATGACATCAATTTTTTTATATCCGATGACGCGTTCTAAAGTGATTTAATCTTCAATATGACGAAATTTTCCCAAAAATAGCCGAGATGCCCAAGTTTAGTGGCTTATAAAATAAAAACCATAAGAGGTATCGAAATATTTTTTCTACATGTTACGCGCACACAGAAGTAAAAGATATGTGTCGATTTTCATTTAACTTGGAGGTTACACGTTCAAGTTTTGTTTCAATTTCTGTTTCAAGTTTCATTACATTCACACTTTTTTACTAACACACTCACATAATTGGAAATTGACTACCAACTTGATTTCAATTTTGCTTTCAAGATTTGTTTCAATTTTTCGTTCAATTTAAACAGCTGATCTCTATTATTGTAAGTAAATTACAGAAAGACTCAGCTATAACGAACTTTGTGCAAACAGCAAAAAAAAACCGCTCTATGACAAGTTCGTAATAAGCGTAGTTCGATACAAACGAGGACTCGTTAACTACGAATTCGCTATTACGAATTATTCTTGTATGAAAATGGCAACCGAAACGTCGGCACTTTAGACTTAGATATCGTTACAACCGAGAATTCGTTATAACCGGGCTTTACTGTTTCGTTGTTGATTCTTTGACGACGGCATCTTGAAAACAAAATTGACTATCAAGTTGTTTACAGCCTACGTCATAGCGTCAATTTAAAGTAGTTTTAACAAGCAATACGTGTGATCAACTTGAAAGCAATTTCTTGAACGTGTAACTGCAGAGTAAATCGGAGAGGTGAAAAATCCAAACCCTTGTTTTCATATCGAAAATTTTCGTTTTTATCCGTACATTAAAGCGAAATATATATAGAAGCTTTAAAATTTTTTGTAAAGTTTTTATTTTTTTGGAAAGTTAATTCGAATTTTTGCATTTTTTTACTTTAATTATTTAATTTTTGAGAAAAATTAGTACTGGGGAAAATGATTCCACGAAGAATTCTAAGCAACTTGACCTTAGAAATAGATTTTGAGCTCGCGGAAATTCCAAAATATATTTTCAGTGACCACTAGTCGCGCCCGACATAGGGTTCCCAACATTCTAGCGATTAAATACAGTATTTTGTAGAAATTTCTTTAAAATATATAGTACACTTCCAATAAATAAAGTATTTAATAAAAAAACTTTAAGCAAAAGAAGGCAATTAGCTAAATTTAAACATCAAAAATTAACAAAAGGAATTATACTTGGCCAATAATAATAATAACTACAAAAAAGAAATTGATGTTTTTATTAAGTATTTATTTTTTTTAAAGGTATATTTTTGCACTTTTAGCATCTTTTAAAAATTTTTTGTATACAAAAAGTTTCATATCGTTTCTTACGTTCAATTTTTCAATTAATGTACATATATCAAAAGCTAATTTTTTAAGTCTATACTCGCTCTGTTTCCTTCCTCTAGCCATTTCAAATTCAGAAAAATTTTCTTTCTGTGAATTCTGTTGGAGGAATAGAGAACTGGTATGATATTATCTTAAATATACAAATTTGCTAAATACACTGTGATATTTTTTTTTTAATTTGGATTTTCCGTCATCCCACGTCAAATTTGGTCCATAAACAGACCGGTTTCGTCTATATGCCATCTGCAGTGTTCTATTGAATACACTGTGATACACTAAAATTATTCAGGGATTCTGATGTTTCAATTCTGCATTGTTGGATCCTATAGAGAACAAAAATATCTTTATTTTTTCTAGGTGAGTTCGTAACTTTGATTTTATAATGGTAAATGTAGCGAAACCCCGTCTTTCTTAGTTTAAAATTTTGACAGTCAGGAGTTCATTGTTTCAAAAAGGATTTCAACGAAATTTATCAGATAAGATTCTTGTATTTGTAATAAGGCATGGGTTTAGAAGATCGGTAAGTAAAATGGCTAAGGTATGGTGGTTTAAGTGAAAAAGTACACATTTAAAAAAAATATTTTCCGCAGGCTCTAAAGGCTCTAAAGCCCCAGTCATATGATGAAAGTAATCACGAGGATTGCATTCACGACAGACAAGTCCCAATATAGATAAGGTTTGATAGCGCAGAAGTAACAATATCTATCACAATTTCTCATAGAAATGAAATGCAATTGTAGCACTATCACGACAGTTACTGTCACGGTGTGAACGGCCGGCCCTTAAGTTTCTTATGAGATACCAAAACAATATACATATATATTTATTTGTGTGAAAAGTAGTAAATTTTGTTATGAACAAAGGCTAAACTTTCTGTTATAACGCTGTTTACATGAAGCAATTTTACCAGTATTTCGTCACCATATTATTGGTTTAATCCATAAACATAGGAAAAAGCATTAGAAAGCAGCAAACCAATAATAATCTGACGATTTGTTGCCTGGGGCCAGGGCTGCCAAATTATTTTGATCAAAAATCTGCACTTATCGTGGAAAAAATCGGCATTTTCCTCATTTCAATTCGAAAAATCGGTAAGAAAATCGGCATAAATATAGCTAAGGATTTGTAGTGGTATTATTAATTTTTATTAATTTCATGTCGTTTATGAACATAAATGCATAACAAACAAAAAATGATTTTGCAAGCTTAAATATATACCATGGAATATAAATGATTTTCAGAATGAATACATTTCCGAGTTTATAATTTTTGCTAAATCGCTTTTAATATGAGTACCAAATAAATTGGTTTTATGAGTTTCAAATAATCTGTAGAATAAAGAATTTGTTCTAAAGTTTGATTTTCTAAGGCACACATTTAAAGTCATTTGTAATTATTAGTAAACTAAAATGATAACTATTTTTTAACTAAAACATCATATTTACAGTGTATTGTTTAACTAAAATTTTTCATATGGGTAAAGCATGGTAACCCTTTCAAATATAAATAAACAAGCAAAAATAAAGAAATAAAGAATATTACACATCTTACGGCGGCAATTTAAAAATTTTTAAGCACACAAAGCTAATGGAGCAAATGTTTTTTATCGCTCTTAAAAGTATGCTATATGAATATAATAATTTCCAAAATATGGTGCAATAAGTATGCAGGCTCAATAAATACAACAAAAAACTAGATAATGCTTGTCAAAAAATACACGTGCTAGACGTAAGTTATGTACAAAACTACCAGAACAAAATATAATCAGCTGACGTTATGCTGCCACCTGTATACTTATTGCACCATGTTCCAAAGCATCTAACTAATTGTTAACCAATGGCGTTTGACGGTTTAACTAATGCTAAACAAAGAAGTGTGAATAATATATCATTGGCTAAAATATTGTCATTAGCTAACTAATGACTGTGAATTTGGGCCTAAAGAACATCGAAATTTAGTTTAGTTACCCGCGTAATGGAAGGTCGCAGGTTTGATTCCTACCAAGACTCGGGTGTTTCTGCAGAAAAGCTCAAAAGGGCTTAATCAGTATGTGCGTTTGTTAAATTGACGGAGCTAAATATTTGTCCAATATTTGCAGACAAATGTGGGAGAACCATAATTTTTTCAAAAAATTCTGCTATAAATTAATTTCAGTCTTTTTGAATATTTGTTCAAATGCAAGAACTCTCAATCTATAAAATTCTGAAATTTCTAATAATATCAAAAATAGTGGTTGGTGATTTGTTTCTTCATTACGATATTTGGATTTATTAAACTTAGTGATTTACAGTTACAATCAAAATCAAAGTTTTCGTATGAAAGTGAGCATTTCTATATAAAAATTTATACAAAGCCTGGGGCTTACGTCTTTCAACTACTAGATGAAATAAACACAGGACGCCTATCCAGTCCATCTGTTTATATTTTATTTTTGTTTATTGTTTTTTATATGTTAAGTTTTGTATCTATTGTTAAATTGTTGGACTTCAATTTGAAATATATGGTTGATACATGTATCAAAATAAAAATTTGTCGCGGTTCATTTTTATATGATTAGTTCTTGGAATATATAAGCTCTTGTTGTACATTTGTTTGTGATATGTATTATAAATGTCCCGGTAGACGGGTTTAGACTTCTGGCAACCCTTGTTTAGTGCCACCATCACAAAAAGAAGAACTGAAAGTTAGATTAAAAAACACCGAGCACTAACTAAAAATATTCGCTTCGAAAAGTTGAAAAGACACTGAAAACAGCGCAAAAAAGTTCGAGTGACAACACTGATTTTATTCATTAAAAATGTACTTTATAAATAACAAACATTCTCATATTCTTTTTCGCAAATAATTTTTATATAAAGCTGAAATTTACGTACAAGAGACATCATACGTGCTGGTACTATGTCGTTTATGATGGAGCTGTTAACTTATACTTATACCGGCGAAACTATTCACATGCAAATCCTTCTTAATAAATACATTGGTACACTCACAATATTATGACAGTAACGGAATGTATTTTGTTCAAAAAGTATTCCGTGCAATCATTTTTAAAAGAGTAAACATTTAAAATTCTAAGAAATCTTATTTTTGGAATTTTAAATATATATTATACTGATTTTCTGTTGCTTTCAATATAGTCCATTGTTTATGTTATAAGTAGCAAAAAAGTACATGAATAGAAATAACACACACACAAATACTCAAAATATGTCGTACGTAAAACTAACGGAAATTGCAATTGAAATTATATAAATACCAGGGACCGTAACTGTTATGACTTTTTTCGAAAAAGTCAAATAATAATGATTATTTTTTGACCAATATGTTTTCGGTGAATAAATTATGGTTATTTTTTTACCGATATTTTTAGGACAAAAATAAAAGTTAAAATTTTACTGATATTTTTTTTGGTCAAAAATAAAAGTTAAAATTTGAACGATATTTTTTTGGTCAAAAATAAAAGTTAAAATGTGACTGATATTTTTTTAGTCAAAAATAAAAGTTAAAATTTGGCCGATGTTCTTTTTGGTTAAAAGTAAAAGTTAAAATTTGACCGGTATTTTTCGGTCAATCACCATTGATGCCAACTTTGGCTCTTTTTTACGATATAGCAAAAAACGATATGACATACTGTATTGTCGTATCGTAAGTTTTTTACAAAATTTCAACTCTTAGCGATCACATCAAAAATGAAATGTTTTCTAAGGTAATTTGGTGTCACTGAACATGAATATGACATTCATTTATTTTTCTTAAGAACTGTTTTCGAGATTTTCGCGAAAAGCATGTTTTTTGCAGTTTATAAAGCTATTTCCAAAAATCGTGAGTACTGTATACTTGAATTGAGCAAATTTGGCATTGTTGCACAGATATTTTTTTTCCTCTTTCAGCTCATATTCAAAACGTGGTGATCGGATCAAAATTCAATGAGTTACAGGTTTTTAGATATGAAAAAACTTTATTTTTTCCACGTTTTTTTTTTTAAATTTACGATTTTAAGTCGCTCCAGTAAGGCAAAAAAATTTTTTTTAATTTATTTCAGAACCACATCTTAAAGCAAACTTTGTTCCAAATATAGCAAGCGTCAAATTAGTCACATCAGACAAAATATGAGAAAGTTATAACATATTTAGTGAAAACATCAAAATTTTAATTTTCATTCGTTGGTCCTCATGTCAGTACGAGTTTTTACTTCCATTCCATTACTTTTACTCGTTTGAAAAAGAAAGGTTGACATATCGCATAGCAAAGTTACCAAAATTATATGTAGTTTTCAACACTGTATTCAGATTTTATAATTTAAGTTTTTATGAAAGACTTGCGGCAAAACAAGTGTAAAAACGGGGCTATGTGGTGTTTTGTGCATATTAAATGTTTTCTTAATGCTATAAAACCATACATTATTGATATTTTCCAATGAAATTTTGCAGTCATATAGGAATTTATGTGAAAACTATGGTTGGTTTCTGACAATCATTAGAATTCCAAAGAAAGTTCCAGTAAATCTAAAAAATAGGTAGATTTCAAAAGGCTGCATGCCCACCAATGATGTTATATGTAGGGAAAAATCCCTATTCGTAGGGATTTTTTTCTAAAAAAAATTACCATAGGGAAAAAAGGACAGATTCAAATCATTAAAATGTAGGGATTTTTAAAAATGCTAGTTTTTTCGTTATTTCATTATGGCATTTTTAGATTTTGGACGATTATGGCTTAAAATTTTTGTAATTGCATGAACTATTGACTAAAATTATAAAACTATGGGTTTGTTTTATGATTTGTGGTACATAACAGCTTCCGAAATGGCAAAAATTGGTTATAAAAGTAAACAATTTTATAAAATTTTGAGTTTGATCCATTGTAACTCCGTAATTTTTTATCCGATCAAAGCCAATTAGCCAATATTCGACGCGTAATTTAGTAGATCTATAACTTATATTATTCGAAGAAGCCTTTGAGTCTGCGTGGCGCTTTAAAAACGAATGAGCATCGAAAAACACAAATGTACCGACGTTATCTGGACAATGACCGAAAATACTTTTTCGTTTTTACACATCATAATAAGTAATACTTTTAAAAAAATGCATTAGAAAATTTTGAACTTTCCAAAAATAAAAGTTTGTAAAACAGTGCATATCATATGATCCTGATAAAAAGGGAATTTATCTTCCGTAGGTCGAAAGTTAGCTACATTTCCTAAAATTATGTTACATTTCCTAAAAAATGTTTTTACCTTGAAATTCTAAAATTTTGTATAACAACTTTAAATAAATATTATATATCAATGGCTTAACATAAAACAGGCATATCTCGATTTTTTCGAAATCGCGTTTTTAACGTTTTCTAGTAGTCAACGTGTCATTACATCCTTTTTAAAGAACTAAGAAAGTTGCAGCTCAGTTTTTTCCTTCTCCTGTAAAATATCAAAAATTCGAGACAAGCTTTTTTCGTATTAGCCATATACGTATGTATATGTACATTAAACACAAAGGGTCTTATTTGCATTCATATATTATCATTTAAAAGTTGTAGGGATTTTTGTATAGATAATTTTTTGGGCGCGTAGGAAAAAGTAGGAATTTTTTTCGGCCTGCGTAAAGACTTTTCAAAAAAGTATATAACATCACTGATGCCCACCAAGAATTGTACATTCGATTAAGTTGTTTTTCTAAAATCATGTTTGTGAAGATACATTTTTAACATATATATATATATATATATATATATATATATATATATATATATATATATATATATATATATATATATATATATATATATATATATATATATATATATATATATATATATATATATATATATATATATATATATATATATATATATATATATATATATATATATATATATATATATATATATATATATATATATATATATATATATATATATATATATATATATATATATATATATATATATATATATATATATATATATATATATATATATATATATATATATATATATATATATATATATATATATATATATATATATATATATATGTAGGGTACCAAACTTAGGCGACTAGACCATACACTTGCGTATTAACATACTGACTATGTGTTTTATTGATGAGGGACATAACGGGCAATGTAGACAGAATAACAAGGGATCACTATTACATACAGGATTTAGAAAAAACAGACAGTACATGAGTGATGAGCAGAGAACAGAAACAACAGAAGTAGTCGAGCAGTTGAACAGAGCAGTCGATAGACGGGTGAAGTAGAAAGAAGTTGTGAAGTAAAGGAAGAAGTTTAAAATTGAAAGAAATATGTTAAAAATAAGGAACTGAAATAAGTGAACTTACTTAATAAAATCCCTAAACCTAATTAATCTTAAAAAACTACTTTATACCTACTTAGAATATTAAACTACATTAACCTAAGGATATTGAACTAATTTAACTCTAAAATAAACCTAAATTGTTAAATAAAACTAACATAAAACAAAACGTGGTGTGTTTGGCAGTGGGGCGAACCTACATATATATATATATATATATATATATATATATATATATATATATATATATATATATATATATATATATATATATATATATATATATATATATATATATATATATATATATATATATATATATATATATATATATATATATATATATATATATATATATATATATATATATATATATATATATATATATATATATATATATATATATATATATATATATATATATATATATATATATATATATATATATATATATATATATATATATATATATATATATATATATATATATATGTATATATATATATATATATATATATATATATATATATATATATATATATATATATATATATATATATATATATATATATATATATATATATATATATATATATATATATATATATATATATATATATATATATATATATATATATATATATATATATATATATATATATATATATATATATATATATATATATATATATATATATATATATATATATATATATATATATATATATATATATATATATATATATATATATATATATATATATATATATATATATAATAAAAGAGGTTTCCTTGTTTCTGCTATTTTCACTATTAAATAACACTAGTTCACAATAAAATGCACCTCAAAAATGAGATGTTTTTAAGCTAAATTGGGGATGATTCATAAGAACCGTTCTTGAGATATATATATATATATATATATATATATATATATATATATATATATATATATATATATATATATATATATATATATATATATATATATATATATATATATATATATATATATATATATATATATATATATATATATATATATATATATATATATATATATATATATATATATATATATATATATATATATATATATATATATATATATATATATATATATATATATATATATATATATATATATATATATATATATATATATATATATATATATATATATATATATATATATATATATATATATATATATATATATATTAATTATTTGATCCTTGAGAAAAATCTTTTATAGAGAAAACAATTATTGTGCTTTTTTGGTAAAAATTGTCATAAACTTAAAAGTTTTCAATTTTCAAATTAAAGATTGTATATTTTCCACCTCTGAATGAATACTTCCATCAACTATTTTTTAACTATTCGAAATTTTGTTATGTAACTAGCAAAGGAACCATTGTGACAATCGGTTGTTATTTGGATCCGATATCTTAAATATACTGGACCAAGAATTTGAAAAATTGAGAAATTTTAATATTAAAATGAGTATACCTCACTAGCTATACAAGATATTTGTTTAACCAAAGACTTTTCTAGAACTTTACAAGGCATATAAGGACACAAAAAATTTTTGGAATCGAGTGATAAACAGAGAAATAACAATCGTTGAAAAATTTTACATGACCGAAGTGCACTACCTTGCGCTTCATACCTCTGAACCTGAGAAATATGGGAAGCTTATCTTCCTAAATTAAATAAGAACACTCCTCTGATATCTCCATGCAAAATTTTATACTGATCGGACTAAATATTTAATTCTGCCCCACTGGCATTTTCTTATACTCACACACCAAGGTAGATTTATTTACCAGGTACTCTTGATTCCACAGCTGTTTACTCTTTTCTTATTTGTGGCTGTCAATTTTGTATCAAAATACACATGTTATGTTGTGTATGTGTTTTAATAATTTGACATTTTCAAGGAACTGCGACTACCTGGTAAATAAATCTACCTTGCTCAAACACTATACAAAAATGTTTTTTATTAAAATTCAAATTCGAATGTTTTCACTAAATAATCTACTGTAACTTTCTAAATTTTTGACCGATGTTAGCACTTTTACTTTTTGCACGTTGGGAACAAAATTTTATTTAAAATATGGGTCAAAACAAAAATTAAAAATTTTTTGTTTGCTTTAATGGAGCATTTCAATATGGTAAATTTTGAAAGAACGCAAAAAATAATTTTTTTTTCAAATATAACGGTTTGTAACTCAGTGAATTTTTATCTGATCAACACAGTATAAATATGAACTGAAAGAGGAAAACATGTCAATGCAACAATGCCAAATTTGCTCAGTTCAAGTAAATAGTACTCTTTACAAACTGCAAAACAATTAGTTTTTCGCGAATATCTCAAGAACGGTTCTTATGAATCATCCCCAATTTAGCTTAAAAAACATCTCATTTTTGAGGTGCATTTTATTGTGAACTAGTGTTATTTAATAGTGAAAATAGCAGAAACAAGGAAACCTCTTTTATTTTTAAGGAAGCTGCTATTAGTCCTTTTGACAGTGAAATCGATCCAAACAAATAAGGAATCATTAATTGTTTATGGTTTTAAGTCTGTTATCTTTTTAACATTTAAAGTTGAATAAACTCTTTGTTAAACTTAAATGAAAAATAAGTAGACTGGTTTTTAACTGATTTTTAATTTATTTTATATTGCAATTTCAGTTAATTTTAAGTACGGAATATTTTGAGTGTATACAAATTACTTAAGATGAAAGAAAATAATTCCAAATAAAAAATCACATTAGTCAAAAATAAAGAAGCCGCCATAAAAATACCGAGATTAAAAAAATGCATCCCCATTTGCTTTTTGATAGACCTTCCTTAGAAACACTTCAAAATTACCTTTTTAGAAGATCTTTTGTCAGGCCTTCCAGAACTAGCAAATGGAAGACCTTCATCGCAATGACAACGTGTGTAAAAAAGATATGAGTATGGAATGGAGCGAGCAGGCATTGTTTATTCAAAAGAAGGAGTACAGAGGCCTTCTAGAAGGCATCCGTACCCCTTCTATTTCACGCTGGGTACATATAAAACACATACATCGTAAAACTAAAATTCTTAATTATTTAATAAGAAAAAACACGTTTTTTCTATTAAAATATTATACAGGAATATTTGAAAATCATGCGTGTTAAAACAAAAACCTGTCATAATTTTTTCTGTGTACCTAATTTACGAAATATGCGCATACTATTTGCGCTCAAACTTTTTTCTTTAGTTTGAAAAATTATATTTTCAAACAATATCTGCTTACAAATTTTAAACTTAAGGAATGTATTGATTTATAAAATTAAGCCCTTAACATTTAATTAAATAAGAGCTTAGACAAAAGAAAAACATACATACCTGTAGGCACCGCCCATTAATTTATTTATAACTAAACCAATATCATGTAGTGTATAAATATATCCTTTGGGTATATGAGGACGTACATCGCGTAAAATATAACTGAAAGCAAATGAAATAGTCTTTATTCAATTCCAAATTTAGGAAATATGTTTGTTAAACTTATACTTTAACACGCATGATGTAAAAATGAGTAAATTCTTTATATATTTTAAGTACACACTCACCCTAAAGTATTTGCTGGACCGTGCTTTGTATTGTAAAGTTCCTCAAGGCGTGGTATTGTCAAAAATTTTTTCATTGAAACTCCATTTTCTAGAAGTAATTTTACAAAATCTATTCTATCGTGTTCAAGTGCCTGCATCATGGCCTCATCCAAAGCTCCTTTATAAAAAAAATATATAAATGACAAAGGCAAGTAGGAGGAGAAAAATAAAGCAAAGTATAAGAACGTTACAATGAATTTCTCAAAATAAACCGTGTTACCAACAGCAACACAAGTTGATTAATAGCTTTTAATACGACAAGAAATGTAACTTTACGAAATGAATATTATTATGTACTTACCTATAGGCCATTCTTGACCGTATACAAATATTTCACTGCGTGCAATATCAACACGATTCCACGTTAGAGCCAAACTTAGCTGCTCAGGCGGGCTTAAATGTTGAGATTTGAAAAGTGCCGTTAAAATGGTTTGATCCAATTCTTGTGCTTCCCCTTCTGGTTTTTCTTGAATGCGGAATATTGTTATCTTAAAGCAATAGAGAGAAAAAATTCAACTAATTTTGAAGAATAAAATTAGTGTTGTTAAACGGTTAAATTAGTGTTGTTAAGGGCCTGTACTGTATTTATCATAGCATTGTTGCTATAAATACATATATTTTTTATATACAATGTTGTGTTTTTCTACATGGAGTTTGAAATTACTGCTTGCTATTTAACTTCATAGGTAAAAACAAAATACTAGCGGTATTCGATGTTTAGTGCATTTTGTATAGCAACTGTTTGCAATTGCAACACTTTTGTCTCTATTCGTGAGCGCTTCTTTTGCTCACTTTGAAACACTAAATACACATGAACTTCTGTGGCTACATCCAGATTCCAAGGAAATTTTACTGTCTCGTGTATCCAATTTTTATGTTGTTTTTAATTTTCATTAATATTTTTTTAATAAATTCTTTAATTTTTGTAAATATTGCTTTATATAATTTTATTTCAGTTGTCAAAATGTGAGTTGCGGGATTGAAATCAGGATTGGGAGGTAATGAGTACATTTTGTTATTAATTACACATTACATGTAATTTGTAATTAGTACACTGCAATTACAATTACTTGTAACGTGTAATTGTCTGAAGAGCATTTACAATTGCATGTATTGTAATTGAGGCATGAACAATTACATATAATGGGAATTTGTTATACTAGCAATTAAAAATTGTTTTAATTGTAATTGAACACTATCAATTACATGTATTTGGGCAAAAGTAATAGCAATTACCATAAAGCGGTAATAATTACTTTAACAATAAAAATTACTATAAAAGTATTTTATTACAAATAAAATCTATTATTTATTAAATTTAAAAATCATTCCAGAAAATGTAACATTTTTAATGCTCAACTTATTTCTAAAATTAACTGAAAATAGCTAGAGCTCTAAAAGAGGATAAAAGCTAAACAAATTACTTACATCGCGTAAATGAAAAAAGTTTGTGAAAAATTTTAAACAGCCCCTTAAATTCATTAAACATTGCTCAAAACAGATTTGTCGCGGAAATCGCGAAAAATTGTAAAATAGCAAACAAATCCTAAAATTGCTTAAAAATAGCTAAAATTATACGGAATGCAAAAAACTCGGCAAAAATCAAGTAAATGACGACAATTCGCAAGAGCTTGCTAACATCGAACGAATAATAAAGTTTTATATGAATTAAAAATAGGTAAAACTGCAAATAATCCAAGAAATGGTAAAAAATCACTATTATCGCGAAAATGGCGAAAATTCGCGAAAAATTACAAAATTTCAAACAAGCTCTAAATTGACTCAAAATTTTAAAATTGTATGTAATGCAAAAAACTATGAAAAAATTGCGAAAATTACGATAATTCCCAAAAACTTGTTAACATTAAAAACATAGAAAAGTATTGTATTGATTAAAATTTGATATAACTGTCATAAAGCCAAGAATTGGCTAAAAAATCACTTATCGCGAAAAATTGCCTTAAAACTAAAATAAATAAATTAAAAACAGCTAAAATTGTAAGGAATGCAAAAAATTCGGAAAAAATTGCGTAAATGACGAAAATTCGCAATATTCACGATAAAAGTAATTTTTTGTCAGTTTTTGGTTTTTAACAGTTTTACCAATTTTTTAATCAATATCAGACATTGATATCTTCTTAATCTTACCAAGTTTTTGCTAATTGTCTTTGCTTTCGCGATTTTTTCCGAGCTTTTTGCATTCCTTACAATTTTAGCTATTTTTAAGAAATTTTAAAGTTTTTTTGAAATTTTGCAGTTTGCCGCGAATTTTCACTATTTTCGCGAAAAAAAAGTGTTTTTTAGCCAGTTCGTGCATTTATTTCAGTTTTACCGATTTTTAATCACTCTCAGATTTTTAATGTTAAGATTTTTTGCGAATTTTCGTCATTTTCGCGATTTTTTTCTGAGATTTTGACATTCCTTACAATTTTACTGATTTTTAATAAATTTTACGCCTTGTTTGCAATTTGAAAATTTTTCTCGTATTTTCACAGTAAAAGTGATGTTTTGCGATTTTTTGCTGCTCGTCAGCTTGTGAGTATAAAAAAATCAAGGGATTGTTTCTTATTCTTACATTCTGTAGAAAATTTTCGTCATTTGGCTATATAAAAGTATTCCAAAAATTTTAAAATATTTATAATTGAGTACATTACAAATAAATTAAATTTTCCTTGTAATTGTAATTGCAATCATGCCAATATAAATTACTTGCAATTTCAATTGGCATGATTACATTAACAATTGCAAATAATTTGTAATATTTATAGTAATATTTATAGTTGTAATTGGTGATACTGCAATTACAATCAGAATTAATTTTATTTGGTAGTAGTTCAATTACAATTACAAGTAATTTCAATTGCACCAAGGCCATTACAAATTACTTGTATGTAATTGAATTGAAAATGTTATCATTACTCCCCAACCTTGATTGCAATACAGAAAAGCTATACCGATTTGGTATAGCTTAAATGCAAAAGCGTTGTAAGGGCAAAGTAATGTATTTTGTTGTTAGATTGCAAACAAAAAGCTGCGATATTTTGTACTTGCTCCTTTGCAAGACCATTCGCACAAAACACTTAAGTTGGAGGTACATACCTCGCGTTACGCGGCAACGCTTTTCTTACTTTTCGAACTTTTAACGCTTTAAGAATGGCAAGTTACACACCACGCTTTTTATGCTCTTCTGCTTATACAATTTCAAGCCTTTGCCGGCTATATTTTGTAACCCATTTCTCTGTCTAATTTGTAGCCATTTTATGCGAAATGTCCCATAGTGGAAGTCAAGCACTTCCTGTTCAATTAATAAAAAAAGTTTATAAATTTAGAGACCCATATTTTCTTAACTGTTGCTGATGAGTCTTCGGAGATGGTAAAATTTTGCGCTCCTTAACAAACAAACCTAGAGTCAAAAATGTAAATGCACAGGATTGCAAAAACCAAATTTCGAACCTGAAAAACAATGTGAAAGTTGTATGAGAGCTCAATGAAATAATCATTAAAAATAAAACGGGTTTTTATTTAGCATTTCGTTACCTGAAACGATAAATGCCCTAACTAGCAACTTCATTATTCTACAAGAGAAGCTCAAAACATGATAGAGGTAATTTGTACTCCGGGCTTAATCTTGTGAACAGTAACAGGTAGACACAAGTGTGAGTGTATTATTATTGCTGCCAGAACAAAATAAAAGAAAGTTAAAATTGAAAATTTTCATAGACAAATAATTTAATTGATATTTTTAGTGTTACCGATTTTCTTATTTTGGTTCTAGTGCTTTTTTCGTTTTGACGACTTTTTTCGGTTTTTGGCGCTTTTTTAGTTTTTTGGCAATCTTTTTAGTTTTGGTGACTTTACGCACTTTTTTCGTTTCAAAATTTTTTTAATTTTGGAATTTTTAGTTTTAGTTATTTTTTATTTCAAGAGTTTGCCTCTTACGTTTTCCAAGATACGGTAAATTGTCTAATTTATATACATATATTAAAAAAATAATAATTTTGAAATTCGTTTCAAATATGACAGAGTTAATCATGGGGGATGAAACTTCCCCACCGATTTTGGGAAAAAAATTATGGGAGTAAACTTCAGACAAATCCTTTCGAACAAAAAAAAAACAAGTTTTGAAAATTGGTTCACAAATGAAAGAATTAATCATGGAGGAAGCAAATTTCCACATCCATTTTCGGAAAAAATTATGGGACTATGCCGCAAGTAAACCATTTAAACCAAAAAATAATTTTAAAAATCGGTTGTCAAATGACAGACTTATGCGTGGGGGACCAAGCTTCTCCCATCCGCCATTCCCCCTTTCCCACAAAAATTTTTTTTTGAAAATCAGCTCACGAATGACATAGTTAAGCAAAGGGGGCAGCAAATCTCCCCATTGATGTAGCAAAAATATTACAGAATAAAACTGCAAGCAAAGCCTTTCAAACAAAAAAAAAAAGAATTGTGAAAATCAGTTCACTTATTACAACGTTAATCATGTGGGGGGCCAATTTCCCCACCGATTTTTGAAAATCGGTTCACAAATCACAGAGTTAAGCATTTGGAGAGGGGGGGCAAACAAATTTCCCCACCTATTTTCAAAAAAATTATGGAACTAAGGAAACTACAAATTTATCATCTAATACATAAGAGTATTCATGACGTAAAAAGGAATTTTTAAAATTTTACTAATTAATTACTTTAATATAAAAATTTATAAAACGGTATACATTTCTTGCTTTTGTATATCATAACAAAATTAATAGTACATATTCGTACAGTAAGTCAGTAGTACAAAAATTTAATTAAGCAAAAATTATAAAACAATTTTTAATAGTACAGCTTTTGTATTATTACACAGTGGCAACGCTGTATTTACTTCATATAAGCACACATCAATGAGCGCGCTCGCATGATCGTATACAAATATTGTTCTTGTTGTGTACATGAAGTAACAGTACGACTGCCGAATGTCTCAAAAAAAGTAAAGCAGAGCAGTCACAGCGAACGCATATGATTGAGTATGCTAGAAGCAGTGTTCGAAAATTTACCTTATATAATGTACTTTAATGTTCTGTACGGTAGAATATTGTAAAGCCTACAGTACACGGAATGTAAAAAGCCACATACGTATGTGGGTCTGACGTCACGAGAATTTTCAGCATATTGGTTGCATTTTTTATACAAGTAGTAGTGGCTACATGCTGTAAAATTTTGATAGTACACGGCATGTATTTTTGTCCCAAAATTCAAATGTAACATATGTGGCCGAAGCGGACACATTTGCAGAAGTAATACATGTGTAAACATCTGAATGGTTACATGTATGTTACTAGTACACGGCATGCAGCAGATGGACGCGTTTTACATATTAGCATGTGCGAAAACCATATGTTTATGAGGATTTCTAGTACACGGCATTTGTATTCTTCTATTGGAGTTGTAAACAATAATTTTTCTTTTTTATTAAAAACTTTTTGAAATGTCGAAGAGAAAGTGGGCTGCTATTGCTATTTTGGCCACGGATATTTTAAATGAAGAAGCAGACGACGAACATCACAAATACGAAAAAAACAGCGAATGCGCGATACGGAATGCTATTGTGCAAAATGAATGTATGAATTGCGTGCTGAAGATATGGACAACGTACATTTGTTAAATATACCCTTTTAAAATGTTTTCGGGAGCGGTACTAATTGGGAAAGGTTTTTTTAAATGAACTTTTTTGGAAAAGGCTGACGGTTCTCGATATAGAATCCTGTGGCGCATTATGTTCCGATGAAATATAATTAAATGGATATAAAGGTGGGCTGTGCCACGCCCATACGAACGAAATATCTTATATCTTGAAAGCTATAGCAGTCAGAGTATTCAAATTTGGTATGGACTATTTCGAGAGCAAGTATGTCAAAATATTGGTAGAATAGAATCGGGGGAAGGAGCACTCCCCACACAAAATAATTAATTATGATCTTATATCTTGAGAGCTATAATAGCAAGAGTCTTTCAATTTGGTATGACTTAATTGGAAAACAAGACACGGCGAGGTAGTTGCGAGGAAAGGGTATTCCCCAGACAAAGTAAATAGCAATTGCGTTATATCTGGAAAGCTAAGATAGTAAAAGCCTTTAAATTTGGTATGGATTACTTTGCAGACAAGAAACTTTCGTAGGTAAAAAACTGGCGGGGAAGCTACGAGGAAATGGATGTTCCCCACACAAAGGAATTAGTAATTACTTGCTATCTTGAAAGCTATGTTAGTAAGAGTATTAAAACTTGGTACGAGTTAATTTGAAGACAACATACGAAGATAAGTAAAAGACTGGCGGGGTCGGTGCGGGGGTAGGGGTACTTCTCATGTAAAATAGTCAATAATTACACTATACAACAAAAGAAATACCAAATAGTACCACTATATTTTTTGATCTGTAATGATCGCCTAACTGCGAAACCCGATGAAATTTAAAATTCTATGAGTAGATAGTTTTCTAGATTTTTTTAATTTGAGATATTTGAGGTGTCTGCTCTACCGATTTTATCGTGGGTTGCGAACGAACTATTTAGTTTTGTAGAAAAATAAATCTAAAAAAACTTAATTAGTTATATACTCAAATGTTGCGGATTTATTCAGACCGCAATGATAAACATTATTTGTTCTTTGTGGAAAATTCATTTTTATTATGTTTATAAAAATAAAAATTATCATATTTATTACTGCATCATGAAGATAAGTATAATTCAATTGAATAATGCTATATTATCAACGGATTAAAGTAGTTACGTTGTAACAGGTAATAAAGATATTTGTGTTTATTGAATGCAAACAAAATCATTTTGTTGTATAGGCTTTAGTAAAACGTGTTTATTTCTCTGTAAAAACCACACAAAAGGTGACTTGTGAAAAATAGAGTATTCTATTTAACAGGCAGGTAAACCAAGCTTGACAGCAGCCCGTACTTAAATAAACTATAGTATAATAAACATAAGATATGATAAAAATCGAGACTGTATTTTCATGTAAATTTAAGTGAATAAATATAAACTTAAAAGTCTTTTAATAATTAAGCTATTAAGTTATTTAGAAGAATATTAGTTGATAAACGTCCTTTAAAAAATCGATTTTTTAAAAAGTATGGCGAGTATTTTTTAATTTTTCTTGCTTTTCTACTAATTATCTGCATATTTTTAATATAGATTTTTTGCAAGCAAAGAAAATGTAGTTCCTTAAAAATTACTTCCAATGTTTTATCAATTTTAAATATTCTCTCTTATAATGTAATTTTGTATAATAAAAAATTGCACTTGAGTTTTGTTAATCTAAGCTTGAACTCAATTTCATTATTCGTATCGGTATCGGATTCGATATCGGCGATATTTATTTTTAAATATCGATATCGGATCGGCAAAACGGCGTATCGTTACATCCCTAATTGAAACTTCTAATAATAAATATGCATAAACATAGACACAATACAACCAAACGAAAAAATTCCTACATAATTTGCTAGGAAACACCCAACTGGCAACGCTTTCAATGGGTACATACGGTTAGAACATGTTCTGACAAAAATTCTTGCTGTTACATATTTGTGACAGCTACATGCGCATGTAAAAAATATTGCACGTGTCACAATTCACATGTAACAAGGTAGTACACGGCATGTGAAAAATACACATGGGCGTATGCGTCTTGATAGCTACATGTGGTACACATACGAATGTTTACTTCATGTGAGCGTCCCAAAAAGTGGAAGTACACGGCATGTAGCAAATGTAGCTTCGTGATGACGTCAAAATTACGTCAGAGCCACATGCGCATGTGGATTTTTACATTCCGTGTACTGTAGGCTTAATACACAAACGCAAATAGTGGTTGTGTAGGAAATACATTAAAAAGAAGTACGGTATTTCTGTTAGTGATCTTGTACCCAACGAAAATACTTTTATCTTTACTTGAGGTCTACACGAAACATAATATGTAACATGAGATTGTCAAATTCAATCGCAGAGAGAATTATGTTACGTGTAGACTTCAAATTAGTGTTATCTCAATGTTATAAAAATTTTTATGAGAGCGTTGTTATAAGCATTCTTATAACAACAATCTTATGATTGTTGTCAAAAAACACATGTACATGAAAATAAAATAGCGTGCACGTGTGAGTGTTTATTAAAATAAATGAAAAGCGATGTTTCTGATAAAATTTCTGCGTTAAATAAATGAATAAATTGATTGAATTGATTTATAAATTTAAATTTGTGTGAAAAATTAGAAATAATTATGTAAAAGTAGTACATGTTAACTCGATGAGCATTTGCATAAAATGAAATCTTATGGGAAAAGTAAAATTACGTCTTCCCCTAGTATGAGATTAAGAGAAAATTCGACATATTGTTTTTAGTATTCTGCCGACGTTTTTTCTCATGTTATCTCAAAGTTAATGTCTCGTGAAGATGCTGTGTAACATTGAGATAACACTAATTTGAAGTCTACACGTAACATAATTCTCTCTGCGATTGAATTTGACAATCTCATTTTACATATTATGTTACGTGTAGACCTCAAGTCAAGTCAGCTACCTGCGGCATTAACGCTAACATACCTATGTTAAAAAATAGTATGCAAAAACACTATGTTAACTACTGTATGTTTTAATAAATTTGACATGTTGATACTGGCAAAGCCATCATTCTCTCTTGTCTCTTTATAGTTAACGATGCAACAAAACGCTTATAAATTCATCCGGATATTCGGATATATTAATAGTGTTTTGTATAGTTTTAATATAAAATGAAATTTTTCTTTATTTAAGATGTAAATTAATAGTTAACTACATAAAAACATGAACTAAATACATTTATAGTAATGTAAAATAATAAATACGCCAATTTTTTGTTAAGGATTTAAAGTACTTCAAATAATCGGTTTAAATATCAAACCGATTATTTGAAGTACGAGCTTTATTTACTTGTGTTGATTGTATGTACATCACTATAAAGTAGATTTACATAATTTTGCCAAGTAATTTTTGGTGGATATTTTGAAAATTAATAAAAAAAGAGGAAAAAATCCGAAAATTGGAACGAAGGGGACAACGTAAGTATAGTTATTGTTATATATAAAGATAAGAACATTTAATAGTGTTCTGTTTTTCGTTTAAAAACAGTACACTTCATTGTGTTGGGCACAGAACATTATTCTTAATGTATATTTTGTGTATTTAGCATTAGTATTCGCTTGGCTCTCGTGCATGTATACTTGAGTGCGTAGTTGTATATGATGAAAAAAGAACACTATAACATGCTAATATGTAATGTATGTAGTACGCAACCACTACAATTGTACTGTTCTTTGACAAAAAACAAAACGCTACATAATGTTTGTTACTTGGATTAAAAAATCGTTATGTGTTGTGTTCGGGTTGTGTAAATATACACAAACACTAAAAAAATAGCATTCGTTTCTGCTTGTGTCTACAGTACACAAAATAACGTTCGATTTATTTTCGAACACTGGCTAGAAGATCAAACTAGCAATACTCAAGTGCGGTGTGGCGAATACTTGAGCACAAGCAATGCGGTGCCGATCACACCGCAACCGCATTTTAGACGAGTGTGCTTGAATCACAAAAACCATTGATCGTGCAGCTCTCTGTTGTCCGTCACACTCATACTTAACAAAATTTACGACGTAAAGCTAAGATCCCACTATCGGCGCAATGTACCGATTTTCATCGCAATTCATGTACCGATAATGTGAACGCACATTATTTTAGCAAATGCGACAATCTGGGCCGAAATCGTGCTGAGTATAGGCAATCTAAATCATGATTGATGCGCCGATAATGTGAACACCCTTGTGCACAATGACGAGCAATCAAATTGTAAATTATGCACCGATTTTCATCGGCCTCTTGGCGCCGATCAAAGTCGACAATCAGCGCCGATACCCAGGCATGGTAAAATGTATTTTGAAATAGCGCAATCGGACCAATAAAGTTTTACTTTTTCAACTTAATATTACTAAAAATACAATTTTTTATCTATTATTCATATACATAAATGAAAAGAATATTTATCTTTATTTCTACTGTTGAACAAAAGAAATTGCAATTGAACAAAAGAAATTATAACTAAACAAACTTAGCCACCCCTGCTCAGAAAACATTTGCTTACGAAACAAATAGAATAAAAACGAAAGTGCGGTAAGTTTTCACTAAAATTTATTTATGTATGTGTATGTTATTATTACCTTTTAACGTCATAATATATTTATCTATACGGACATAGCAGTTTTCTGTTTTTGAGAGTAATCCATTCCAAAAGTAGAACTGCGTCTGCCAACAAGAAAATAAACAAAAGCATATGAATAAATTTGCCCAATAAAGAACGATAGTGTGACCGAATTTAACCAATTAATGTCGCAATTTTGTTTTGCCCGATATGAGCCGAAAAAGATTGTAACAATATGCGACGATAATGGGACCACCCAAAAATAAATTGTGCAATGTTTTGAATTGTGTGCCGATATAGGACGACAAAAATTTTTACAAATTGTACCATGTGCGACGATAGTGGGATCTGGGCTTAAAGGAGATGGAAAATAAGTATGACTCGCATACGAACATTAAAATGTTATTACGAAGTTTTGTGTTCATTATGAAGTTGTGTGTTTGCTCTGCTGCCTTTTTTACTACGTATTTTTTTTTATCAAAGTTAACATACATACATTGATGAGTTGAATGCGTTGAATCAATGCATTGCAAAGTTAAGTATTATAAGTATTTCCCTAAAATTACAACAAAAATTGAGGAGGTTTTATGTATGTATATTGAAGCTGAATATTGACCTGTGTGACATTCGCTTAAGTACATCAGAGTAGTTAAATTTAAATGACGTATACGCACTTATACTTACAATTTAATGAGTGAGCATAAGTAGCGAAAAAACGATGTATTGCTGATCTCTGCTCAGAACTAGGCAAGATCTTTGATCCGTTAGGGATTTTTGGCCGGTAGTTCTACGAGCCAAAATTTTTTTGCAGGGGTTGTGGCAATTACCGATTTCATGGGATGACGAATTACCCATGAATTTCAGGACGAATGGAATAAATTTTGCACAAACATAGAGGCGATAAACACAATTGAGATCGATAGGTTCGTACTAAAAACCGAAAGCCCAGTAACAACGCAAATACACACATTTGTAGATGCATTTGAACGGGCTTATGGAACAACAATCTACCTTTGCTTAACATTCAAAGAAAAACTGTAGTAACAAGATTGATATGTTCCAAGTTCCGAGTAACACCCATTAAAAAACAAACGTTGCTTCGATTGGAATTATGCGCCGCGGTACTAGGTGCAGAGTTAACAAACAGAATAAAACAAGATCTTCGCCTGCAAAACACTGCAAACTTTTTTTGGTCAGATTCAAAAATTGTTCTTCCTTGGATAAATTCATCAGCAGCATCGTTGCACACTTTTGTAGCAAACAGAATAGCAAAAATTCAAAGTTTAAGCTATTCAAATCAATGGTGACATGTCAGTTCTAAGGAAAACGCAATATTCCTAGGTGCTAATCTATCACAACACTCAAATTGGTTTTATGGTCCCCTATTCCTTTCGGGACAAAAGAGTAACTGGAATATCTCACCTTCACAAGTTATTATTAACCCTTGCAACAAAGAACGTAAAATGACGAAGCATGTCTTAACAATATCAACCTCGCAGCAAAACTATGAAGACAGTATAAAGTGGATAAACCACCGAAACTCATTCAAAACTCTTCAACACACGATCGGTTATGTGTTCAGGTTTATTAGAAATTTAAAGAATTTCAAAGGCTATCACACCAAACACCTGTACATTAATCACGTTCGTTGGCTTCATTAAACCCATTCTTGGATGAACATCATGTAATGCGTGTCGGAGGTCGTCTGGAGCAGTCAACATTACCGTTTAAATCAAAGCATCCAGCGATTTTATCACACAATCACCTCATGACAAAGTTATTGATGCACATTCTACACGAAGAGAACCGTCATTGCGGCCCACAGGCATTGTTGGCAGCAGCCAGAGCACAGTTCTAGATTACGAACGGAAAATCACTGGCACGTAGTACCGTCCATAAATGCATACGCTGCACCAAGGCTAGGCCAGCGTTCTTCAAACAATTAATGGGAAATCTCCCAGCTGAGAGTGTGACAACAGCACGCCCATTTATAACTACAGGAGTCGATTACTTTGGGCCGATTGGGATTCATCACAAAATCAGAGGCAAAAGACCAGACCAGGCTTATATCGCAGTATTTTGTTGCTTCACGACTAATGCCATTCACATCGAAGTCGTGTCGAATCTGTCTACAGAAGCCTTCATAGGAGCACTACGACATTTTATCAGTAGAAGAGGCCATTGTACTGCGACAATGCCACTAACTTTGTGGGAGCAAACAACGAAATCGCCGAATAAGAAAAATCAATATATTCTCAATCAGCACAAGAAAAAATTACAGGAATATGCAGCAATCAGTCAATAAACTTTAAATTCATTCCACAAAGAGCCCCACACTTCGGTGGGCTTTGGGAAGCGGTAGTCAAATCCGCCGAACATCTCTTACTGAGAAGCGTGTTGGCTGCATCATTTACCTATGAAGAATTAGAAACAATAGTGGTTGAAATAGAAGCAATCTTAAATTTGAGACCGTTGATTCCTGTCTCATCAAATTACGATGATCTTCAAGCTCTTACTTCAGGTCACTTTCTAGTAGTTGAGCCGTTGACATTATCCCTTGACCAATCGCCAAGAATACTGTTATATGCGCGGTGGAAAATACCTTCAGAAATAAAACACACATTTTGGAAGGAATGGAAACAAAAATATTTACATGAGCTACAACAAAGGGGAAAATGGAAGTCACCTTCACCGAACGTCATTGAAAGCATGCTTGTTATCCTCAAAGAATATAATACACCAGTGCTACAATGGCCATTGGGTAGAATCAGATTTTTTTACATTAAAAACAATTTGTTAAATTAAAAAACAAAATTGTTTTTAATTTTTATGTTACGAATAACTATGAAACTCTTAATTTTTTAGCTTAACATATTAAGATGGTCTGAATTTTGTTAGTTACCCGATGGTGTTTTATTGGTCGACGTCGGACGTACTGACCTCGAGTTATGGTGAATTATACTGGTATACCTCGTGAAAATATTAGGTAAGCTCATAAAAAAATTCTGACGTAATGGAATGTTTTTAACATATTTTCTGAAGCTTAGTACCTAATATATCCGAATTGCTTATTAATTTCTTAAAGGGGAAACCATCGTGGTGATGTGTAATTTTTTAATTTTATTTTAAGCAATAAAGAACTTACCAAATTTTTGTTGCGAGTGCATTGTAAAAGTTCTTGATAAAGTTTTTCCGCTTGATCCGAGCCGACTTCAAATGTTTTTTGTAATGTATTAATTAAATAGTCCCGCATGGATTCCAAAACTGGTTGCTCATCACCATCTGATGCGTATCTATAAAATTGATGATGAAAGGTAAACTGAGCGTTATTTTCGTTTTGATACAAGTACACAGAAAAAAGAAAGGAATATAAAATCAAAATGTCGCAATTTTTATTAGAAACCATATTAAATTTATGAGAAATAATTTGTTTTTTGTGTGTGTTGGAGTTTATTTGCTTTGTTCATTGCTACAATTCACTGTTGTGCTCAGTTGCGTGACTTGTCGTTGTTTATTTTTATATAGCCGACAAACATCTCATTACCAGCGAAAATTTCCTGTTGCTGATTTAAAATTGCCATTGTATCATATTAATTTTTTGGCTTAATTAGGGAGTTTACAACAGCCTTCTAAAATGTGTCTTAATATAACGACGTTTTAATGTTAGTCTTTTATTATGGGTTGGCAAGTTTGTTGTTTTTGTTTTGCATGTAAATGAAATTTACCAGATGGCAAGTTTAAACGTTCAAGAAGCATGTTTTTTCAATGCGGCAATATTTTAAATAAAGAATATGTGTGTGGTTTAAGTGTATTGGTTTTTCTTTGGCATGTTGATAGGTACCAAGCACTATGTTGTTGTTTTGTTTGTTGTGTATTTTGAGATCGTGTTCTATATATGTAAATAGTGAGAAATATTCGGCAAACTTCAGCGTTACTTTTATTAGTTTAATATTCTGTGCTTTGTATCGTTGCTCACAATGAAATTTAAAGGTGTAACGATATTGCTATTTCCAAATTTTAGATACACATTGTGAATTCCCTAAATATTTTTCACTGTTAAAATAGCGTTGTTATAAACGTGTAATTTTATTTTAAATCAATATGACTAGAACTTTAATTTCAGATAATTTTTATGTTAAATCACCAATTAGATCATTTTTAATTAAACTTAAATTCATGTTACATGGGTATTTACATATCTATAGCCGTATTTATAATGAAAAGTTATAAACTTCCAATGTACTAAACATATCCAATGTATAAGTAAATAAAAGATGACAATAATCTATATAAATTTAAAATTTCTTCAATCAATTAGAAATTCACTAATATAAATAGACCAAGTGAATAACACTTCAGAAATTTTTGTTGTAGTTGTCATTTAAAGTTAATATATTTTTATCTATATCTAATGTTTATGCTTTATTTTTTATCCTCTTAAGTAAAATTTAATTTTATTAGATTTCTTTGATTGCAATTTTCATAGATTTAATTTTAGTTTTGAAAATGTGAAGTATGTATAACTTTACCAGAAGGTTTTTGTCCAAAGCGGTTGAACGGTTTAAAAGCGGGATTCTGAAGAAAATATGATCAAAAAAAGCGTGATTTTATAAAATATGTTATGTAAAGTGGGATGTTGTAAATACACTGATGATAGGCAACCCTATTCTGCGTTTCGATTCGAATTGAAATTTTCTGCGTTTGGAAACTTTGCTATTCTGCGTTCCGTTACCCGCATCATTTCGATTTCTTTTTCGATTGTATGTATTCTGCATTACGATCGTAACTAACTTTTTTCAAGTTGTATCTTTACTAACGTAAAGTTTTTCGATTTTTGTTTGTGTAGTTAAAAAAAGTGTGCAATTAACTAAAATGTAAGTATAAATGATATAAATTTATTTTGTAATAATTTTTTCCTTTTTTTGTCAAATTTTAAAGCTTTATTTAATTTATTGTAGGACGAAAAACACAACGCATGAGCATTTTGAAAAGCAGGCGAATTTAATTGCATCGAAGGATGATATTGCGTGTGGATATCATAAGTGGCCCAAGCATGAGCGGACACAAGGGGATAAGTTTCTAAAAGAGGTTCCAAAATAATTTTGCAAAATAGTATGTTTTAGTTTGAATTTCCCCCCTCTAAAAGCTCAAGCTGGATCCACGCCTGGTCCCAAGGAAGAAGTGCAGGCACGCATTCTGGGATGAAGTTGCAAAAAACACTTAACACTTAGGGCCACCAATAAAAACCTAAACGATAATATCATCTATGTTTATTTTGCTGATGTATGTTTATCTTTATCTTCGGGGAATTTCAAAATTCTTAAGAAAGTTCCAAAACAGATGTACACACTAACTATTCTTGGCGATGTTTACTCGTCTAAGTTTAAAAACACACTTATCCATGTCGTCTAGCAGCCTCCCCTTATATAGTAAATTATAAAACCTTCTGGTAACTTCGCTAACTTCTGGAATGTAGTTGTCTCTTTTTATCTTTAAGTATACGGCATGATCATTTGGTCTTGCTATAGTGTAGTGTATGTGCGTGTGTAGATGCATGAGATTTTTCTTCTGTTTGTTTATCTTCGCACACACACATACTCTAATGTTTGCAACTTAAACAAATTATGCTGTTATCAAGTTTACATCTCTTGCAGCTGATGTTGTTTAAGTTTCATGTCACTGTTTGTAATTGCAATTAAGCAGTCTCGAATAATCTTGTAGGTTCTAGCTACCGTTTCCTGAAGATTCCGGAAACTTCCATTTTCCGTTATTTTGAATTCTATTGGCAGTTGTCGAGTGATGCCAAGTTTAATTGTGGTACTTGGTTGCCAGGTTTTGATTTTATTACAGTGATTTAGGGGTATAAAGCAGATAATGATCGGGTTGTCAGTTTGTGCCGTTACATTTGAATCTGCATTTTCATTTCGTAACACTGCCGCCCATTTAAGCCTGTTCGTCCCGAATAGGCACACAATCACCTTTTCCATAGTGCGCCAGACGTTCCAGGTGTACTATTTTCATTTTGGCCCTGGGGCTGTTGTACTTCTGTATCCTATAGACGACATCGTTCAACCTTTTAATCACCTTATACGGTCCATCCCAGTGAGTCTGTAATTTTGGAGACAATCCCTTCTTTCGTTGTGGGTTGTAAAGTAGAACCAATTGATCTTCATTGAATCCCTCAGAATTTGCAGCTCGGTCATATCTAGCCTTCATCTTGTCACTGGCCATTCTAATTCGGTTGCGTACAAATTCATGAAGCTCATTTAAATTTTCTTGCGTCGTTCTTGTTTTCTTTATCCCATATAATTCGCACATTTCCCGGAATAGAGCAGACTCGAAGTTTCTACCTTGGTCAGAATGTAATTCTATTGGAACACCATAGCGACATACCCAGTTGTTGACAAATACATTCACAAATGTCCTTGCTTCTTGATTGGGTATGGCATATACTTCTGGCCATTTACTAAAATAGTCCATCACCACAAGAACATAGCGATTCCCGGCGTCGCTGACGGGATAAGGACCTGCTATATCCATTGCTATCCGCTCAAATGGTGCAACCGAGTTGTATTGCTGCAGCTGTCCTCGACTTTTTCTTACTGGTCCTTTTGCTGCGATGCACTGTGGGCAGTTTGCTATCCAGTGGGCTACGCCTTGTTGACATCCAACCCAATAAAAACGCTGTTTTAGCTTCTCCAGCGTTTTTGTCACTCCCAGATGACCGCCACTAGGACCATTGTGAAACTCGTGCAAAACCTTATTCACCTTGGAGGATGGCACAACTATTAGGTTGGAAGCCATTTTACCATCTGCACTTTCCCATACGCGGTACAAGCACCCGTTTATCAGCTTCAGGCTATTCCACTGAGCCCAATAAGATTTCACAAGTGGGCTTTCAGCTGATATTTCATTGCGAGCAGGTCTTCTATTTTCCTCTTTGGCTGCTTTAATTGTAGCCAATATGGTGTCGTTCCTCTGTGCCGCTGACCAGTCCTCATCGGAATCTATGTGTGTTAGCCGAACATCAATAACGCATTCCTTCTTTTCGGCCTTAACACAATGTCTGCACTCCAAGCTGCAGGGCCGTCGTGATAAAGCATCTGCATTGTTATGCTTTACACCCCTTCTATGCTCGATGCTGAAGTCGTAGCTTTGAAGACGTTCAATCCACCGCGCTAGCTGCCCTTCAGGATTTTTAAACTGCAACAGCCATCTCAATGCAGAATGGTCGGTCCTCAGCGTAAAGTGTTGGCCATACAGGTACTTATGGTAGTGTTTTATGCACTCCAACACTGCCAAAAGCTCACGTCGTGTCACACAGTAGTTTCTCTCAGGCTTTGAGAGTATACGGCTATAATAGCCTATCACTTTTTCTCTGCCATTGACTACTTGCGACAACACACCTCCTATGCCATAGCCGCTCGCATCGGTATCAAGCAAAAATTTTTCACCAGCTATGGGGTAGGCTAGTACTGGTGACGTACTCAGTAAATCCTTTAGTGTCTGGAACGCATTCTCCTGCTGTTCGCCCCAGTGATACGACCTCGACTTCTTGGTCAGCTCATGCAGGCTTGCAGCGACGTTGGCAAAATTTGGTACAGAGCGTCTGTAGTATGTACAAAGGCCCAGAAAGCTGCGCAGTTCATGAAGATTTTTCGGGCGAGGCCAGTCTTTAACTGCTCGTATTTTATCTTCATCTGTTGAGATTCCGTCTGCCGTAACACGATGGCCCAAATACTTTACTTCTCTCTGGAACAATGCGCATTTCTTCACGCAAAGTTTTAAACCAGCTGATGATATGCGTTGAAGAACTTCTGCCAAATTTTTGAGGTGCTTATCAAAAGTTTTTCCCATCACAACGATGTCATCAAGGTACACCAAGCAAGTCTTCCAGTGAAGTCCCTTCAGCACTCGTTCCATTAGGCGTTCAAAAGTAGCTGGAGCATTGCAGAGCCCGAATGGCATAACTTTAAACTGCCATAATCCATCGCTCGCGCTAAAAGCAGTTTTCTCCTTATCTTTCTCTGCAATCTCCACCTGCCAATATCCGCTTTGTAGGTCTAACGTGGAGAACCATTTCGTTCCAGCCAGCGTGTCTAAGGTGTCGTCAATTCTCCGTAGCGGATAACTGTCCTTCTTAGTAACGTCATTGAGCTTTCTGTAGTCAACGCAGAATCTCCTACTGCCATCCTTCTTTTTGACTAAGACCACGGGCGAACTCCAAGGACTTGAAGATGGCTCGATTACACCATTCCGCTCCATTTCATGAACAAGTTCTTTTACCTCATTCCGTTTTGCTAGGGGTACACATCTGGGTGGCTGTTTGATCGGCCTCGCTTCGCCTGTATTTATTTCATGTTTCACTATTGCCGTTCTCCCTTGGCTTTGATCTTTCAAGGCGAAGACGCTGGTGTGCCTTTTTAGCAGCTGTTTAGCTTTATTTCTATCAGGAGCTCCTAATCCTGCTACCCATTTCCCCACGTGTTCTTCAAATTGTTCACGCTCTTTTGCGGACATATTGGCTGGTTCAGGCTTTCACTCGCAGTTTATTATTGCCTCTGGTGGAGTACATTGGCCTATAGCAGAATTTCCGTTGACGACTTTTTCGTTGCCTGATAAATTAAGTACTCTTATAGGGATCTTTCCTCCTTTGCAAGTTTTTACGAGGGCTTTTGCTGTTAATAGCTCGCTCTTAATTTCTGTTGGTTCTACTACCCACAACCGATTGTCCTCACAATCTCCCTCCATGCGTGCCCATATTACTGATTCAGACCGCGGTGGTATCGTCTGGTTTTCAATAGCAACTAGTTTCCTTACGTGCGTTTGATTGTCATATCCAACATCAAGCGGTATTTCAACATTACGCCAAATCATCACTTGTTGCCCCATATGCAGGTTGATGCCATGGTTTATCATAAAATCGGCTCCAATAATAACCTCGTCAACAATATCGGCAACGATAAACACATGTTTCACGCTTATATTGGCTATTGTCACCTTGGCTTCAGTCTTACCGTAGACAGTGGCAGGCTCCCCAGTAGCTGTACGTAGTCTTGTATTCCTTAAAGGTTCACACTTCCCCTTCACTATATCGGGCCTGATTATTGACTGCGACGCTCCTGTATCTATGGTGAAGATGTGCTTTTCGCCGTTGATGTATCCACATGCAGTAAGGTTGCTATTTTTCTGCTGCATTACTGATATGGAGATTGTGGGGCTGTCGTTTGTGGGAGCTAGCTCTTGCCCCTTAGTGCTAGCTCGTTTTAGTTTAACGGGGACTCTTGTGTTGTTTGTTGGTTCACCCGTTTACTATTCCTTGGTGGCGCAACAGATCTGGCTCTTTTTCTTGGCACCTTGCAGTTGCGCTGGTAATGGCCGACTTTGCCACAGTTATAGCACTTAACCTTTTCTCTATTTTGACTTTCTGCTAGCGCCTGTATTAGTGCCTCTTTCATCTGGCTAAATAAATTGTCCTCCTTTTCAGCAACGACCTCCACATTTCGCACTTTGCATACCTGCGGTTTCCAAATCACCCTAGCAGTTTCCTGAGCTAGTGCAAATGAAACCATTTCCGCAAAGGTAGCCTTTTGTGTAGCACACACTGCAAGCTTGATGTCAGGATCACGGATGCCGTTAACAAACGCCTCTGTTTTGACGTGATCCAGGAATGGATGGTTTTCGCCTGGATACGTAGCTGCCCTAACCGCTCAATTTCCATTGCGAAATCTTGTAGAGACTCATTGGGCTTCTGTCCTCTACATCGCAATTCCATGCGGTATATATCTCGCTTATGTTCGCCACCATATTTCCGCTGCAGTGCCGCCATTATGTCATCAAAATTATTTCTGCAGCTCCGTGGTATGGTTTCAAGTACTTCTGCTGCGGCTCCTTTTAAGGCCAAAATCAGCTCTATGGCCTTTTCTTCACTGTTCCAACCATTTTTGCTGGCAACTGTTTCGAACTGGAACTTGAAGATGTTCAAAGGTGCGCTGCCATCGAAACAAGGCGTCTTTACTCTGCTGGAAGCCTCTGGAATAAATCGCACTGGTCCGCCTTGGCACTGGAGATTACTCACTGTTATTTGTAGCTCGTGGAGTTTCTCATTTACATCTCTTTCTAAGTCTGAGAGTTTCCCGTCAAATTTGTTGACTTGTACTTCAATGCCATCTACTCTTCTATTTATGGCCTCAGAAATTTCTTGAAGTTTCTCATTTGTGGCCTTAGATGTTTCTTGAAGTTTCTCATTTGTGGCTTTAACTTCAGCTAGCACCCTCTCATTGTTAGCTCTAGATGTTTCTTGAACTTCAGCAAGCATTCTCTCATTGTTGGCTCTAGATGTTTCTTGAACTTCAGCCAGCATTCTCTCATTGTTCACTCTAGATGTTTCTTCAAATTTCTCATTTGTGGTTTTAGATGTTTCTTCAAATTTTTGCATCATAGCGGCGAACATTGTACTTAACTCCATGCTGCTTGTCGTGGCACGAGTACATACCTCTATTTCCTCTTTATCCTCAAATTCGTATGTCCCGATGTCGATGCCACGCTGCTTGAACTCATCTATCAGCCTCTTCTGAAGTTCCACTTTATTGCCCGTTGTTGGCAGTTCCAGCTTACTCAGCTCCTTCTTTAGCTGCTCCACTTTTAGCTCTTCAAACTTCATGGCTTCTACTTATCTTATTTTTTTTTCATGTCGTTTTGTAATTTTTATTAATAATGTTTTTTTTATTATTAATGTCCTTTTTATTAATTAGTAATGTCCTTTTTTTTATTTTGCAATTTTACTTCTGACACCAATTGTTACGTTTTTAGTCCTTTACATAAAAACGGTTTTATTATTTTCACAGGATTCGTTGAATTGCAATAAAATAAAACACGGATATTTATTTTACAAATAAATTCTCAGTAACACTTTATTTATTACTTTAAAAACACGTACAACTAAACGCGATGTACACACTAACTATTCTTGGCGATGTTTACTCGTCTAAGTTTAAAAACACACTTATCCATGTCGTCTGGCAGCCTCCCCTTATATAGTAAATTATAAAACCTTCTGGTAACTTCGCTAACTTCTGGAATGTAGTTGTCTCTTTTTATCTTTAAGTATACGGCATGATCATTTGGTCTTGCTATAGTGTAGTGTATGTGCGTGTGTAGATGCATGAGATTTTTCTTCTGTTTGTTTATCTTCGCACACACACATACTCTAATGTTTGCAACTTAAACAAATTATGCTGTTATCAAGTTTACATCTCTTGCAGCTGATGTTGTTTAAGTTTCATGTCACTGTTTGTAATTGCAATTAAGCAGTCTCGAATAATCTTGTAGGTTCTAGCTACCGTTTCCTGAAGATTCCGGAAACTTCCATTTTCCGTTATTTTGAATTCTATTGGCAGTTGTCGAGTGATGCCAAGTTTAATTGTGGTACTTGGTTGCCAGGTTTTGATTTTATTACAGTGATTTAGGGGTATAAAGCAGATAATGATCGGGTTGTCACTTTGTGCCGTTACATTTGAATCTGCATTTTCATTTCGTAACAATATATATATATATATATATATATATATATATATATATATATATATATATATATATATATATATATATATATATATATATATATATATATATATATATATATATATATATATATATATATATATATATATATATATATATATATATATATATATATATATATATATATATATATATATATATATATATATATATATATATATATATATATATATATATATTTTTATATATATATATATATATATATATATATATATATATATATATATATATATATATATATATATATATATATATATATATATATATATATATATATATAGTATATATATATATATATATATATATATATATATATGTATATATGTGTGTATATATATATATATATATATATATATATATATATATATATATATATATATATATATATATATATATATATATATATATATATATATATATATATATACATTAGCCATGAACTTGGTATGAACATCATGTCGGACATAGCATATGGCTAATGTAGACCGCTAATGTCCATGTTTCGTCCATGCTCTGACATCGATGCCCGAACATATGGCTGAGCATCAATGTTCGCCATATGATTCGCTGTCAACAACCATTTTTAATAGAAAGAAAAGAGACATAATGAAATTGTTACACCCCGTCTTCACGAGACATAAGTGTGGAAATTTGTGTGTTAGCAATTGTCAAAATTCTGTCCTAACACAAGAAATTAACGTGTGGACCGAATGTGTTTGTATCCTAGCACATGTTTTATAAATCAATGTTAAAACACAAGCCCGAGGAAATATGTTAGAACACAAGCTGTCAAATTTAATATGTATGTGTGTTTTTTTTTACAATTTGTTTGGTTTTATTAAAAAAGAATAAATAAAATTAATAATAAAAAGGTTTTAGATGTTTTTTTTATTTTTTGCATATTATTTATGTTCATATTCATAAAATTTTTACAAACAGAAAAATAATAAAGTGAAGTCTATAAAAAAAATTACAAAATGCCGTCCAAATTTACTATATGAATATATAAAATTTGTGTCCAAACATCAGCACGTTTGAACACATGAATTTTTTGTGACGTCATTCTGCCGACGTTATTTGTTATGTTAAGAAATATCAAATGTCTTGTGAAGACGGGGTGTTAAATATTCCATTTCTATTGCACTCAGCGTTACCGTTGAAATTTTTCACAAAGGGGCACTAAAAGAGGATTTTCAAAATAAACGGGTCATAAAAAAGGGATTTCTAGAGAAAAAAAGGGGCAACCTTAAAAACAAGAAAAACGTTAAAAAGAAATCATTTAATTTTTAAAAATAAAGCTTAGCATACATATTTACTAAGTTATTTTTATATAAATACATAAGCAGAAACAAAAATCAGAACCAATTGAAAATAAATTTCTCATATTAAAAATTTTAAAAATATAGATAACTACTAAAAATAGAAAATAGCTATGAAATTTATACTAATAATGAAGAAGTATTTAAATTTTCCAAAGGATTAGATATTGTAAAATAATATTGATATATTTTTTTATTATTATTTTTGACACACGGCTCCTATAAGTTATGTATTTACAAAAAAACAGCATAATTCAAAAATATTATTTTAGGGAAAAGTATTTATAGAGTTTAGGTTAAATTTGAACAATCGTTTCTAAAGAGGAGTATATAGTTACAAGATTATTCTGTAAATTTTGTATACATTATTAAATTTAAAAAATATGGGATACGGTTGACCTTGCAGGCCATCCATAGAACTTCCCACTAATTTCAAGCTCAAATTGCTGGAAAATCCATACATTTTTGAAGTAATTAGAAAAAATAATATTTTTCAACCCAGGATATTTCTCGAGCCACTTAGATGAGATTTGCGGCGATTTAGATGAAATTTGCGGCAATAGGTGCATTGCGAAAAAATAAATGTATCCTAAAAATCGATTTGAAAACAACTTGTAGAGCAGAAAAAAGTTTTTTTCGAAATTTTTCGACAACGTTATCTCACGAACAATTCAATCGATTTCAGTCAAATTAGAAGCAGTCGATGTTTTATGATTTTAAGAGCTGATTAGACGTTGGATTCGTTAGATCGGCTGAGTAGCTTGGAATTTATTTGAAAAAAAATCCTTATTTCGGATATTTTATTTTCGAAAAATTTCAAAATCTACTGAACCGATAGGTTCATTATATCACGAAAGCTAAGCGAGGTCAATGTCTTGAATGCCATAAATTTAGTTCCGATCGGTTAAGCGTTTTGAGTAATAAATTAATACCTAATTTTTTTAAATTGTGCATTTGCATTTTGCAGTAAGTTCGTTGCTTGGAGTCCAATTTTTCAAGTCAGTTGGAAACAAATTTAAAGCTGATAGCATGGACTGACAAGAATATACTTTTAGTCTATTTGATAATGCATTTCTTAGAAATGTTAATTTGATAAATACCAGATATAAGTACCAAAATACATCCAGTCTTTTGTCGCTGTATTAATTTTTGATAAAAATTCACTACACAGCTTTTGGTCAAAAAACTTATATTGTGCTCTTAATATCTATAATATCGCTGGTTGAGTACATATTTCTAGCTCGGCTTCTTGACGCATATATAAAAGGCATCTGCGTACATTTGTTACAAAAATAAAAACAAAAGGGGCAAAAGGAGCACAAAAAAATAATAATTCTGGCAAAAAAAAACTGACTTCAGTACAAAGAGCAATATACTTGATGGTCTTTTATATAAACAATTTTGAAAATCAGTATGCAAATGGAGGAATTGTGCTCTAATAAATATTTTGGGTGGAGGCGTGGAAGACTTGCCCCACTGATTTTCGTAGAAAACTCTAAGCAAACCATTCCAAAACAAAAAAAGAATTTTGGAAGTCGGCTCATAAGTGGAGCAGCTATGCGATAATCAATATTTCGGCGGAAGGGGAAAAAAGTATGGTACCAATCTGCAAGGAGGGCTCTCAGCAAATTTCCCAACTGATTTTCGAACAAAATACTATGAAACAAAACTGTAGTCAAACCCTTTCTAACAAAAAAACAAATTTGAAAATCGGTTCTCAAATGACAAAGTTATGCATGGGGAGAGTAAGTTTCCCCCTCCCATTTTCGAAAAGAATTGTGGGGCCAAACTACTAGCGGACCCTTGCAAACAACACAATAATTTTGGAAATCGGTTCACAAATGACATACTTATGGATTTGGGGGTCGGAGAGGGGAGCAAATTTTCCACTCCCATTTTCGAAAAGAGTTATTGGGCCCAAGTGCTAGCAAATCCTTTCAAACAAAAAAACAATTTTGAAAATCTGTTCACAAATGACAAACTTATGCATGGGGGTGGTGGGGAGGGGGGAGTAAGTTTCCCCCTTCAATTTTCAAGAAGAATTATTGGGCCAAACTGCTAGCAAACCCTTTCAAACAAAAAATAATTTTAAAAATCGGTTCACAAATGACAGAGTTATGGATTAGGGGGGAGGAGCGGAGGGGGGAGAAAATTTTCCCATACCATTTTTGAGAAGAATTATTGGGCCAAACTGCTAGCAAACCCTTTCAAACAAAAAATAATTTCGAAAATCGGTTCACAAATGACAGAGTTGTGGATTTGGGGGGAGGGGAGGGTAGCAAATTTCCCCCTCCGATTTTCGACAAACAATTGTTGGGACCTAGTTTTGTCAAAGCCTTTCAAACGAAACAAGAATTTTGAAAATCGGTTCACAAATGACAGAGTTATGCATGGGGGGAGCAAATTTCCCCTCCGATTTTCGACAAAAAATTTTGGGACCAATTTTTCTCAAATCCTTTCAAATAAAACAAGAATTTTGAAAATCGGTTCACAAATGACAGAGTTATGCGTGGGTGGAGCAAATTTACCCCTTCCGATTTTCGAAAAAAAAATTATGGCATAGCTTTTCAATGTGACAGAAACGATCAGCAGATGCAACTACATCAACGTGTTCTACATTTACGCTCGGCTAAATCAGCATTTATCAATGTATTCGGCGGTAGTGCAATCAGCGTTACCGTTGTGCGACTAAAGTCGCATTTTGCCCCTTTTTGACCGCCTTGCCACTTTTTGTGCCCCCTTGTTTCAAATCCCCTTTTGTGTCATTTTTTAACCGACTTCAAAAAAGAAAGAGGTTATCAATTCGTGTGTATGTTCTATTTTTACTTTTTTATGTTTGAAGGAATGGGGATATCAACTGGACCTGAAGTTGCAATATTTAGAAAAAAACATTGGCCTGATATAAAACACGATATTTTTTTAGGGAGGACTTTCCGCGGAGTGATTACAAAGAATTCTTGGAACTAATTGAAAATTGCAAAGCCAGATGCAATGCACTTAGCCAGGTGGATGGCTAAGGCTATTTATTGTTCGACAATTTTAATGTTTCAAAACCAGTTTCCTGAAATAACCGAATGTGATGTAAACGGATTGATTGAAGTTGCTGGATTTATCATTAAGTATTATTCTGCTTGCTGGTTCAATACAGTTAAGACTGAACAAGCGCCTTTAAATGATATAGAATTCATAAGGACACTGCAAAACTATAAATCAATTAACAAAAAAATATCTGAAAAAGCTATTTTTAAGTTTATTAACCACCTGTACTACCTAAGTGATGAATGTGTAGGATTTGCTTTATTTGATGATAGACTCAACCAAGAAACTAAAGTCATGCTGGCAGTAAAGATGTGTTTTGCTATCACTTCAGAAGAAAATGAGGACGAATGTGATGTTTCTATAAAACTTTTAATGAAGCAAGAAAATATTGAAAACTTTATTGCCATGGTTAATTCATCCATTTTGGTGGAATTTTTTTCCAAACCCACAAAACAGCTTTTAAAAAGATTGAATATTTCAACAGATCCAAATACTTGCAAAGATATTGAAGAATATAGAAAAGGAAAGGAAATTATTCAAAGCATAAAAATAGTTAATGACCGCGCCAAAAGAGGGATAAAACTTATTCAAGATTATTATGAAAAAATTACAAAAGATGGAAATCAGAGGCAATATCTATTCAAGGTAATGATATGTTATATTAAAATCTTGTATTAGCTCTTTAATACTTATCAACTCTATATTTTTGTTAAATTTTCACAGAATTATAGACAGCAATATCCGAAAGAAACAAATTTAAAGAGTTTGCGAAAGGAATTTAAATAAAATATTCACAATGCCAAGTTTTATATTGGCTTTGATATACATATGTAATACAATATATGGGTCATTTTGACCGTCTTTACAAAAAAAGGGTTAAGGTCTATAAAATTTATTTCGGGATATATCTTACATTATCTAAAATTATAATTTGGCAGGTCTTCATCAGAATCAGCAAACACAGCCAATTCTCTCATCAACAGCAGGTAGTTTACAAAATTTGATTAAATTTGAGCTAACAGTGGGGCACGGCTTAGAGTAGTCCGATTTAGCTCAAATTTTCAACATTTACGTTTTACAGTGCTATTCTCGAACCAGTTATAACAAAATTTTTGTGATAGTAAAAACATTTGTGACAATACCTATTCTGGATTTTAAATAAAAGCTTTTTTTGACAATAAAAATTTGTTGTAAAAATTCAGCAAAATGTTTAGTTTTTCTGATAAATCTAGAACGGAACATCTATTTTTGTAGTCTCCTATAGAAATCATTCACATGCGTGGTGTTATATTGTACCAAATTAGAGGATATTCATATTTGATTGGCATTTCAAATCATTAAAAAACATATTTGAAAAAGTTAAATTTAATACCAAAAGTTCTAAATATATTTTATATACATAATTGTTAAATTTTAGATGATCTTTATACCAGTCCAAAATAATGTGGTATAAGCATCAATGGCCTCGAGCAAACTCGCTTCATTCTAGATATTTAACTCCACATATCGTCCCTACCATGTTAAACTATCCAATATGCAAGATTTTTTTAGATTCATTATCATGATTCTCCTATGGGCGCGATACGCTTGGTTGGAAAATGTTGAATTTCTCATAGAATATTGAAAACTAATTCAGAAATATTTGAAAACTTCCACGTTTAGGAATACGCTATTGTGAGTTCACTACTGGCGGGTGTTTGAGCTCTTTTTAGATGTACCGTTTTGCATATTGGATAATTTGACATGTTAGGGACGATATCCAAACTGATTACTAAGAAAATTATAGTTTCTTTGTGAAATATGGAGTATCCTCAATAAAAGTAAATTTTCTTGAATTCAATGATGTATGCACTTTATTAACCTGCAATGGTTTTAAAATTTTGTTTAGTTTCTCACATACATACATATGTATATCTAAAATCAAAATATTAAATTTAGGTATCTCTTTTTTACAGTAAAAAGCATAAAATCTACTGAGTCGATTACAAGCCATTAAAAAGGTCTATAAACATATTTTTTCTTTAACAGAAAATATATTACTTTTATTTAATTCTAAAAGAAACCAATGCCAGAAAAAGAAAAAAGTTAGTTTCAAATCAGCCTTTTTCTGTATTTCATGTGATATCAAAACGTTCGGAATTGTCATATCATTGTTGTTATAAATATTTATTTGTGACAACAATGCTGTTATTTCATATGTATTTTACATCAGGACTGACTACTTTAGAATAATTTCTTGTAAACGTTATGAGCAATATTAAGTCCAAGCGAAACTACTATTTCAAATCCTGAGGATGGAATAGTTTACCAAAATTACAAAAATAGCAGTTTGCTATTTTTTTCTCCAGTCCAATAATTTTATAAAAGTTAATAAACAATTCTTTGATAATAATTTTTATTTAAACAGGAGAAAGCAATACCGATTATTTGCCGACGACTTTAGCCAACACATAATTTATTTAATAATGCAATTAATTACCTTTATTTAAGATTCTATAAAAATTTAAAACTTGTAACATATCTGTAACATCGAGATATAAAGGGTTAAAAATGCTATTAAATATAAGGTCTTGCCGTATTAAAAAAATATGAATTTTATACTTTTTCAACAAACATAAAAGTTTTTTAAATTATATTTTTTAATTTTGGTAATAATGCTATAAATTTTAAAACAAAAAAGCTTTAATATTAAAACAGAAGTTCTAGAATAGGTATTTAAAATACCTGTGACAAGAAATATTTTATTTAAAACATTTGACTGAAAGTTATCATGAATTCGAGAATAGCACTGTTAATCAAACAAAAATATTTACTAGGTTTTTTGTAATATATCAAAAAAAATTTTAGTCTGTGTTATCATCATCATTATCATCCATTAAGCATTTATGAAATTTAACTTTGTTAAATATCTATCCAATTTTGATGATATTCAAAATAGGGATGTAACGATACGCCGTTTTGCCGATCCGATACCGATTCCGATACTTAAAAATAAATATCGCCGATACCGATACGAATATTGAAATTGAGTTCAAGTTTAGATTAACAAAACTCAAGGTGGGCAATTTTTTTATTATACAAAATTACAGTGTAAGAGATTATTAATATTTAAAATTTATATTAATCCAGTATATAAAATTGAAAGTAATTTTTAAGGAACTACAAATTCATTGCTTCCAAAGAATCTATATTAAAAATATGTAGATAGTTAGTAGAAAAGCAAGTACAAATTTGTAATTCCTTTACAATTTTAAAATATACTCGCCATGCTTTTTAAAAAATCGATTTTTAAAGGACATTTATCAACTATTATTCTTCTAAATAACTTAATAGCTTAATTATTAAAAGTCTTTTAAAAATTTATATTTATTCACTTAAATTTACATGAAAACAGTTTTGTGTTTAAATTCGCATAAAAAGAAACAAGTTCTGAAAATGGGTAATTTTTCATCCTTTTTTTGAGGAATCATTATAGAACACCGAAAAAGATATTTGTCCTAACATCGCTTCAAATTCGGTATTGGTAATCGAAAAAGCGAGCTTCTTGCAATGACAAGCAAATGTGAAACTAATTAGAAATTATCCAAATTTACAATATTTCCGGATCGCGAATTCTACATTTTCATGATTTCTTTGAAGTATCTTTTTTTGCTGGGAATAAGATTTAAAAAACAACGAATTGAATTTGAGTTCATGGTAAAATTAACAATAAATAAATTATTGTTTTTGCAAAATAACAGCGTAAAATATTATTAATTTTTAAAATTGATATTAATAAGATTTAAAAAATAACGAAATGAATTTAGTTATTGGTAGAATTAACAAAAAATAAATAATTTGTCAAAAAAACTGAAAATTTTTTTTAAAGTATCGTCGTATCGACAGTAAAATATCGCCGATACCGATGTATCGGAAAATCTGAAGTATCGCCGATATATCGGTATCGGTATTCGTTATATCCCTAATTCAAAACATAGATACATCTGAGTCTAGAAAAACACATAGGTTATACGTTTGTTAAACAAGGAGGGCAAGGGGGCAATTTCTGCCCCTCCGAAACTATCTAACCGATTTTGATTAAATTTAAAACATGGTTAGATCTCAGTCTGCCCCTCTGACACTATCTAACAATTTTTTATTAAATTTAAAACATGGGCAAATCTGAGTCTGGAAGGACACACATGCTATATATTTTTTTTAAATATGAAACTATCTACACAGATATAACTAAATTTCATTTTCTGTAAAGAAATTCAATGAAATAGTAAATATTTTGTCTAGGAACGGACCTACAAACAAATTTGTAAAAATAGACAAAAATATCTCAATAATTTCATTGAAAAAATATCGTTTTTTTGCAGTAAACAAATTGTTTAAATCTATAAAAAAATGTGTCTAAAAATAATAACAAATTGTAAACAAAACAATTTATTAAATCAAGCAAAAACATTTACTGGATTTTCTGGAAAATATCAAACAATATTTTTGTCTGAACTTATAACCCAATTGGTCTAAAAATACTTTACTTAATCAAACAAAAATATTTACTGGGTTTTTTGTAATATATCAAAAAAAATTTTAGTCTGGGTCATCATCATTATTATCATCCATTAAGCATTTATGAAATTTAACTTTGTTAAATATGTTCAAGTCTGCATGTTTATCTAAAGACTCTAAAAAAAATTAATGAGAACTAATCTACACAGAAATAACTAAATTTCATTTTCTGTAAAGAAATTCAATGAAATAGTATATATTTTGTCTAGGAACGGACCTACAAACAAATTTGTAAATATAGAAAAAATTATCTCAATAATTTCATTGAAAAAATATCGTGTTGTTTGCATTAAATAAATTGTTTAAATCTATAAAAAAAAATTTGTCTAAAAATATTTACAAATTGTAAACAAAACAATTTACTAAATCAAACAAAAAAATTTACTGGATTTTCTGAAAAATATCAAACAATATTTTTGTCTGAAAATTATAGTCTAAAAATACTTACAAATATTAAACAAAATAGTTTACTTAATCAAACAAAAATATTTACTGGTTTTTTTGTAATATATCAAACAAAATTTTTTTCTCGGTCATCATCATACATTAAGCATTTATGAAATTTCACTTTGTTATATATGTTCAAGTCTGAATGTTTTTCTAAAGACTCTAAAAAAGTGAATGAGAATTAACGCAACGACATTAACGTATTTATTCACTCAAAAATCGTCAGTAAACAAACTTGGTACAATCGCATTTCTTTTGCTATCATTGCTGTTGTTGTTATTTGTGTGTATGTCGTCATCGCGGTTGTTTTTTTACGACACCGTTTTTCTTCTTGTTTTTGGTGTTTGCGTCCTAAATAAAAGTCAAACAGACATTTACTGAAAATGAAATTTACTTTTGGACAAACGTTTGTTTGAAAATTTTTTGGTGATAATTTTTTCTGTGTAACCAAATTATATGATATATAAAACATTATTAGATCGAGTCCGGAAGGACACAAACGCTACATACTTTTTCAAAAATAACGTAAGGAACCAAGCTCCTACACGGTATCGTGGGACACCGTGTTGGAACTTTTTTAGTATTAAATGTGACAAAATAGCTCATTTAATGGCGTATGCAAGTATACGCTTTACGGGCAGTTCTTATCTTAATTAATGAATGAGGTACGTCTTCAAAAATATTACTTCGTTCTGTGCAATGCATCAAAAATTAAAAAAATTTTGCCAAATATATACATATGTTATGGTTCTTCAAAAGTTTTGAAAAAGGTAACAAATGTAACCAAACGGCAAGAGATTTAAACAATTTGTTCACTGAAAAAACACGTTTTGTCAACGAAATTGTTGAGATATTTTTGTGTATATTTACAAATTTGTTTGTAGGTCCGTTCCTAGATAAAATATTTACTATTTCATTGAATTTCTTTACAGAAAATGAAATTCAGTTTTATCTGTGTAGATAGTTTCATATTTAAACAAATATATAGTGTCATTCCAGACTCAGATTTGCCCATGTTTTAAATTTAATAAAATTGGTTAGATAGTGTCAGAGGGGCCGAAATTGCCCCTTACTCCCCTCCTGTTCCTATTATGGAAAAATATATCATCTATGTCTTCTTTCAGACTGAGATCAAACCATGTTTTAAATTTCATCAAAATCGGTTAGATAGTTTCGGAGAGGCAGAAATTGCCCCCGTGCCCTCCTCGTTTAAAAAATGTATAACCTATGTGTTTTTCTAGACTCAGATGTATCTATTTTTTTAATTTCATCAAAATTGGATAGATAGTTTCAAAAAGGAAGAAATTTCCCCCTACATACCCTCGTTGACCTATTTTCATAATATGTGTAGCCTATATCTACTTTAAGACGCAGATCTGTCTATGTTTTGAATGTCATCAAAAAAGGATAGAAATATCTATACATATATGTTTTGAATGTCATCAAAATCGGTGGGATAGTTTCGAAGAGGCAGAAATCGCCCCCTACCCCTCCTCCAGCTCTTATTTTAAAAAATGTATAGCCTGTGTGCTTTTATACGTTTTTAATTTGATCAAAATCGGATAGATCGCTTCGAAGGAAAAAAATTTCCACCGACCACCCCTCGTGGTTCTATTTTTGAAAAAATGAAGAGCCTATATCTTCTTTAAGACTCAGATCTATCTACACAGAAAAAATCATCACCAACAAATTTTCAAACAAACGTTTGTCTAAAAATAAATTTAATTTTCAGTAAATGTTCTTTAAATAATTAATGATTTGTTTGTTTGACTTTTATTTAGGACGCAAACGCCAAAAACAACAAGAAAAACTGTGTCGCAAAAAAACAACCCCGATGACGACATACACACAAATAAACCCAACAACAACAATGATAGCAAAAGGAATGCGATTGTACCAAGCTTGTTTACTGAAGATTTTTGAGTGAATCAATGCGTTAATGTTGTTACGTTATTTCTCGTTCATTTTTTTGAGTCTTTAGATAAACATTCAGACTTGAACATATTTAACAAAGTTAAATTTCATAAATGCTTAATGGATGATAATGATGATGATGACCCAGACAAAAAATTTTTTTTTATATATTACGAAAAACCCAGTAAATATGTTTGTTTGATTAACAATGCTATTCACGAATTCATGATAACTTTCAGTAATATGTTTTAAGTAAAATATTTCTCGTCACAGATATTTTAGATACCTATTCTAGAACTTTTGTTTTAATATTTAAGCGTTTTTGTTTTAAAATCTATAGCATTATTACCAAAATAAAAAAATATAATTTAAAAAACTTTTATGTTTGTTGAAAAAGTATAAAATTCATATTTTTTAATATGATAACATTTTTAACCCTTTATATTTCGATGTTACAGATATGATACAAGTTTTTAATTTTTGTAGAATCTTAAATAGAGGTAATTAATTGCATTATTAAATGAATTATGTGTTGGCTAAAGTCGTCGGCAAATAATCGGTATTGCTTTCTTCTGTTTAAGTAAAAATTATTATCAAAGAATTGTTTATTAATTATTGGACTGGAGAAAACAAATAGCAAACTGCTATTTTTCTAATTTTGGTGAACTATGCCATCTGCAGGTTCTGAAACAGATTATTCTAAAACAGTCAGTCAATTTGCTGCAACCGCAACAACGTTGAAAACGAACACTACACACAACCGAATTTAAAATCGATATATCGACTTAGAAATCAAAACAACAAACACAAGCAAAATTCTAAAGATGCTGTAATAATTGTAAAGCTGTGGTCTGCATATGATAAAAACTTCTTCCTTAAATCTCTAGCGAAATACAGAAAACTCAACAAGGGTTTTGCCTTCCGCCTTAGAGATATTGGGTTCAATTCGGACACCAAGTTCTACCTAAATGAAAACCTCACAGAGTAAAATTTTAATATTTTACGAGCGGCTATTCGTCTAAAAAAGAGAAATATTATATGCAGTGCTTTTACTATTCGTGGCTCTGTATACATTAAACATGCAACAGATGATGATCCGATACAAATAGATGAAATTGACCGTCTGAACGAGTTATTTCCAGGCCATGGTGAACAAGTTGTCTTCAGCGGTAATCGAGCTTATTCATCCAATTCTCACTAAACCACAATATTTCATTTATAACAAAAACTATAAAATGCTATTTTTAAATTCTTTTTACTCTATATTTCACACATTCATATCAGAGTTATATATTTATACCCATCAAAGTTGTAAAAGTAGCTATAATTGCAATAATCAAACAACCTCTTGCGTTGCTAGTCCGTTAATTAATGTGCTCAGATAATAATTACGGTTCTGAAGACAGTGCTTTTAATATGCTTCGAATTTTGGCAAGGCAGAGAGCGGGGCTGAATATTGTACACATAAACGCACAAAGTTTGCATTGCAAAATGGACGAGTTTAGATACTTATTCGCTTCAGCTGGTGTGGATATAATATGCATTTCTGAAACCTGGTTTCCTATTGACATCAACGACTCGATCTATAATTTGGAAGGCTTCAAACTGTGTCGATCAGACAGAACAATTATCGTAAATGGTGTAGAAACTAAAGCCAGCGGGGGGGGGGGGGGGGGGGGTGGAGTTGCAATTTATGTGCGATGTGGCATAAAATGTGTAGTAAGGCTAAAATCGACTGCTAGTAGTGCAATTGAGTATTTATTTATTGAATTGACCACAATTCGAAGTCAGAAAATTCTGGTGGGAAGTGTCTATAGACCACATAGGGACATTCCTGTTGATTATTTTATAAATGTTTTAGAAAATATATCTGTAAAGTATAACGACATTGTTATCATTAGTGATTTCAACAACAACTTATTATCAAGCAAGCCTCTAATTGATTCCATGTCATCACTAGGTTTAACACCCGTAAATACGGCCGCACCAACACATTACCACATGCAATCCAATAGTCTGATCGACTAAATAATTTTTCAAAAGTTTTACTATACGACCAAATTTCAGTGTCTGTTTTTTCAAATCATGACTTACTATTCGTGACATATGATATCTGTGTACCAAAACAATCCACGTATTACACATACCGGGATGTCCATAACTTAGATTATAATCTTTTGAATCTACTTTTTGAAAACATTTACTGGGATCATATTTATACTATTGATGACGTTAATGGTCAGCTGTGCTTTCTTCAGGATAACATAAATACATTATTCGACACATGTGCTCCTTTAAAAACCTAATGTATAAATGTGAATCAAGAACCCTCGTTCGACTCAAGAATTGAAACCCTAATCAGGAAACATAATGATGCTCACTTCAGATGGAAAAGATTTAAAACTCCAGAGCTTCAAAATCAATTTCAATCATGTAGAAGAGAAGTTTTTAAAATTATCAAAGAGTCAAAAAGAATATACTACCAAAGAAAAATTTCCTCAGCGTTTGATAGCAAGTCAAAATGGAAAGAAATTCGAAAAATCGGAATTGGACAGAAAACCGCCTCCTCTCAAGAAATTGACGTTGATGTTAACGATTTAAATCATAAATTTGTATATATCAGTGTCCCTCACACAGCTTATATGATAATTTGTGTTCGGGTCCCACTGAAAACACATTCTCAGTTTCTCTGCTATTAAATCGAAGGCTATTGGTATCGATGGAATAAACCCCACTTTTTTTAGCAGTTCTTATGCCAAAACTGTTGCCACATATAACTCATTTATTTAACACAATACTCACGAAATCTGTTTTTCCTGATAGATGGAAACAGTCAAAAATTATTCCCATTCCTAAACAAAATAATGATTATAGACCTATTGCTATTCTTCCTTTCCTATCTAAAGTTAGGGAACATATAATGAGTAAACAAATGAATGAGTATCTCAAACAACGTAATCTTTTATATGATAGACAATCTGGCTTTGTGAAGGGGAGAAGCTGTGTCACTGCTCTTACGGACGTGATAGAAAATCTGAGAACAGATTTGGACAAGAGTAAAATATCTTTCTTAATACTGTTGGATCATAGTAAGGCCTTCGACACAGTCGACCATCCAATTTTAACGAAGAAATTAGAGATTTTTTATTTTTCATACACAGCCTGCAAACTTCTGGACAACTATCTCACTGGACGTTCTCAAGCAGTCGAATTAAACGGCAAATTTTCAGAATTCCTTAATGTAAATAGAGGTGTTCCACAGGGATCATTACTTGGGCCTCTATTATTCTGTTTGTATATTAATGATTTACCTGATGCGATAGAACACTGCAAGATACAAATGTATGCCGATGATGTGCAGATTTATAATAGTAGTAATGCAAATGATATTCAATCGTGTGTGGATAACATTAACAGCGATTTAGTGAAGGTCAATAAATGGGCTGTGAACAATGGACTTTGCATCAATCCTTCTAAACCAAAGTGTATTTTTCTCAATAATAATAGAACTCCAACTGGCGACATTCAGATAAAAATAAATAATGATTTTATTGAGTTCGCAAGTTCCTGCAATAACCTAGGGGTTGTATTCAACACTAAGCTATCCTGGTCTAACCATATAGCGACTGTAGTTGGTCGAATATACGGAATGCTAAGGAACCTTTGGGCCGTCAAGCATTCAACGCCTCTTGATATACGTACTCAGCTCGCTAAGACGTACCTCTTATCTGGTCTACTATATGGCTGCGAAATATATGCAAACTGCTCCAGCAGTGACTTCCATAAACTTAAAGTTGCTTACGATAATATAGCAAGATATATTTACAACAAATGAAGACGTGAATCAATTTCCCTCTCTTCGTATCAAATTAACCAGATGAGCTTTGAAAATGTCCTAAAATTTAAGAGTCTTATCTTCCTACATAGAATAATAATTACACAGCAACCGAATTATCTTTTTAATGTCTTAAGATTTGGAAGATCAGTGCGTGGAAGAAGATTAATTCAACAAAACTATAAAAGTGCTTTTTCACAGCGACAATTTTTTATTTATAGCACTAGTCTTTGGAACCAGCTACCAACCCTAATTCAAACTATTAGCAACGCAAACCGGTTTTGAAATGAGCTTCTAACGTATTTTGGTTAACTATTATATAACTCAATCCTTAATTTATTTATTTATTTTGTTTCTTACTGTACAATTAATTTATTAATTAATGGTTTTGATTCTTAATCGATAACTTTATTTTATAGTTTTTTATTTTATCTTCATAATTTTGTATCAAGAAATAACAATCAAATTTATATGTAATTATTGTTGATTTATACGTATGTGATCTAAATATGAATCTATAATCTAGTGCATTCTCACTAGCACTTTTATTTATAAGATCTTAATCTTGTTGTGCTAGGCTCACTAAACAAATAAATACAAAATACAAATAAAAAAAAAATACATCATGTTGCTCTTTCTTTTTACTGCGTTTTTTATTTATTTTATTTTTATTTGAATGAAAAGAAAAATACTTTTTATATGTTAAATTAAAACTTTCTTAAATATTTTTGCATTGAACTTTGACGATTAAGCACATATACTGACAACTTTGACATTAAAATAAGCATAATACCAAGTTTTATAACAAGACAAAACTGGGCATCACTTGCTTTTACCCGTTTTTGAACATATGCAACTCTGTATCACATACGACGTATTATATAATACCATTTTACTTTCGAATTGGAAATTAGTCTCGAAAGGTTTTGTTTTTCGAATAAAAATACATAATAACCCCCCTGACGTAAAATAAATTTGGAATCACAGCATTGTTGTCACAAATAAATATTTATAACAACAATGATATGACAATTCCGAACCTTTTGATATCACATGAAATACAGAAAAAGGCTGATTTGAAACTAACTCTTTTCTTTTTCTGGCATTGGTTTCTTTTAGAATTAAGTAAAAGTTCTGTTAAAGGAAAATATTTTTATAGACCGTTTTTAATGGCTTGTAATCGACTCAGTAGATTTTATGCTTTTTACTGTAGAAAAGAGATACCTAAATTTAATATTTTGATTTTAGATATACATGTGTATGTGTGTGAGTAACTAAAAAAAATGTTAAAACAATTGCAGGTTAATAAAGTGCATACATTATTCAATTCAAAAAAATTTACTTTCATTGAGGATGTCAGCTCCATATTTCAAAAAGAAAGTATCGGGTATGCTTTGTATTTTCTGTGGAATTACCAAAACATTGTTATAAATATTACTTTACAACAACAATGCTTTGATAATTCCGCACATTTTAATTCCACATTAAATACAGAACATGGCTGTATAATTTTTTAGTAATTCGTTTTTGATATCGTCCCTAACATGTCAAATTATCCAATATGAACTAACAATAGCGTATTCCTAAACGTGGAAGTTTTCAAATATTTCTGAATTAGTTTTCAATATTATATGACAAATTCAACATTTTCCAACGAAGCGTATCGCGCCCATAGGAGAATCACGGTAATGAATCTAAAAAAAATCTTGCATATTGGATAGTTTAACATGGTAAGGACGATATGTGGAGTTCAATATGTAGAATGAAGTGAGTTTGCTCGAGGCCATTGATACTTATACCACATTACTTTGGACTGGTATAAAGATCATCTAAAATTTAACAATTAGCTATATAAAAAATGGGCTCCATAAAAAATCGCCCAAAAATAGAAATGAAAAATCGCTCAAATTTTCAAAATGAAAAATCGCCCAAAAAAATGAAAAATCGCCCAAAATTTAACAATGAAAAATCACCCAAAAAAAAATTAAAAATCGCCCAAAAAATATGATATATCGCCCAAAATTAATAACACAAAAAAAATTAAAATTATAGTAATTTAATTTTTATATTGAAAAAAAAAATTAAACTTACAGAAAAGCATAAATAGTCTTTGTTTCTTACCGAATTGCAATAAATGTATGAATAAAAGGCAATATTTTCCATCGGCCAAAAATTATAGTGTGGCTCTCTCAAGGAAACCGCATCTCAAAATATTACATATCACATAGAGTCTAAAGTCCTTCCGTCAGCCAAAAGCGTGTTTCAAATTAAATATTCCAAAGGCAAGTAATCTAAAAAATTGTCGTAAGCGAAGCCGAGATTTGATATACTATGGAGTTTAAAATCCTTCCGCCCGGCCGAAGGCCGGCTACACGGAAAGTCGTCGAAAGCACGTACCAAATTAAGCATTCCGAAGGCTCCTAATATTGAAAATTGTCGTAAGCGAAGCCGAGATTTGACATACCATAGAGTTGAAAATCTTTCCGTCCGGCCAAAGGCCGGCTACACGAAAATTCGTCGATAGCGTATCTCAAGTTAAGCATTCTAAGATTCACTAATATAGAAAATTATCGTAAGCGAAGAGCGAGGTTTGACATACCGTAGAGTTTAAAATCTTTCGTGCATGTGGAATCAAAAATTGGCTTGGCTTACGTCAATTTTCAATATTAGTAGCCTTCGGAAAGATTGATTTGGGACGTGCACTCGACGACTTTGCGTGTTGCCGGCCTTCGGGCGGGCGGAAGGATTTTAAAATCTATGGTATGTCAAATCTCGGCTTCGCTTAGGACAATTTTCAATATTAGTAGACTTTACATGTAATTGTCGTAAGCGAAACCCAGACTTGATATACCATAGTTTAAAATTCTTCCACCCGGCCGAAGGCCGTCTACACTAAAAGTCGTCGAAGCACGTACCAAATTAAGTATTCCGAAGGCTACTTATATTGAAAATTGTCGTAAGCGAAGCCGAGATTTGACATACCATAGAGTTTAAAATCCTTCCGCCGGGCGGAAGGTTTTTCAACTCTATAGTATGTTGAATCTCGGCTTCGCTTACGACAATTTTCAATATTAACAGCCTTGGGAATGCTTAATTTGGTACGAGTTTCCGTGCAGCCGGTCTTTGGCCGGGTGGAAGAATTTTAAACTGTATGGTATGTCAAATATCTGCTTCGCTTACGACAATTTTCTAAACCACTTTTACTGCTATAGAAGCCAAATAATGGTGGAGATGGAACACATTGAAGAAAATTTCAATTATTTAATATAATATAATATTTTAAATTCTATATTCGATTTTGACGATTACTAGAATTTTTGGGTATAAAATTTTGGGGGATTTTTCATATGAAAAATAACTTAAAATTTTTATGAAAAAATTTTTGGGCGATTTTTCATTTTTATTTTTGGGCGATTTTTCATGGAAACATTTTTAATATGAAAAATCGCCCAAAATTTCAAAATGAAAAATCATCCAAAAAAAATTACAAATCGCCCAAAATTTGTATGGAAAAATTTTGGGCGATTTTTCATGGAGCCTAAAAAATGTTTTGAAACTTTTGGTAACAAAGGATTAAATTTAACTTTTTCAAATATATTTTTTAATTATTTGAAATGCCAATCAAATATGAATATCCTCTAATTTGGTACAATATAACACCACGCATGTGAATGATTTCTATAGGACACTACAAGAATAGATGTTCCGTTCTAGATTTATCAGAAAAAGTAAACTTTTTGCTGAATTTTTACAACAAATTTTTATTGTCATGTACTGTTGTGTACATGATAACTATCATTGAAAATTAATACAAAAAAGGTTTTATTTGAAATCCAGAATAGGTATTTGTGGCTATTGTCACAAATGTTTTTACTATCACAAAATTTTTGTTATCACTGGCTCGAGAATAGCACTGTAAGTCTCGATATTCCCGTAATTTAAATATGAAATTTAAAAAAATTTTGTTTGGTTTTGTTTGTCCATTGTTTTCTTCTACACATGCGATTTCAATATACAGGTGATCTATTTAATACGGCAAATCGCAAGCAAAACATGTGAGTGCCAGACCATGAAAATTCAAGTTTGGCGATTGTCAGAACATATATGCATGCTTTAGGCGAGTGGTTGGTGCGTTCGATTTCCAGTGGAAATTAGAATATCAATCAGTGAGTAAAAATATAAAATTAATAAAATAATAATTAAAGATACGAAATAATAAGCCTTTAACATGACGTTAGTTCATATAAAAATAAAGCAAAAATCATTTGTTATTATGATTATTTCGAATGAATTTGCTTGTGAATCCAAATTGGTTATTAGGCTAAGGTTCGTGACGTTTAATTCAGAAAGAATTGGGCATGATCGATATTCCAAGGAACAAGGGAAAATTAACATCAACTTAATTTTTCAACGTACACAGCAGAACAGAGTAGCGCCACTTTCGGAAGCCGCTACACTTTCATCGTCAATGCTCACGTGTATTTTTGCTTATCACCACTTCTCAGGTAGCTCTGTTGAATGTGATTAATTCTTATATATACAACTTTTTCGCCAAAATTGAATACGAGAATTAAATCAGTTTCAAGTGATTATTAAACTGCACTTTCCCAGCGTTGCCATTGGCTTATTTTTCTTTATTCCCAATTTTCTGATTTTTGTTCTACTCAAGATAAACTTTTTGGTTTGATTTTATACTTAAGTATATATTAACATGTAAACATGTGTGTGTTTATTAATATGATTATTTCGAATGCTTGTGAATCGAAATTGATTATTAGACTAATGGAAAATAAGCATCAACTTAATTTTTCAACGTACACAGCAGAACAGAGTAGCACCACTTTGAAAAATTAAGTTGATGTTAATTTTCCCTTGTTCCTTGGAATATTAATCATGCCCAATTCTTTCTAATTTAAGCGTTACGAGCCTTAGGCTAATAATCAATTTGGATTCAAAAATCATTTGTTCTACGGAACTTGGGGTTGATTGTTTAACAGTAAAAATAGCCAAAAAGAGAAATATCTTTTATTATTACGGAAGTTGCGATTAGTTCTTGTGACAGTTAAATTGATTCGAACAAAGAGTCATTAATTTGTTAAGGTTACTTTTTTAACATTTAAAATTCAATAAACTTTTTGTTAAATTTAAATGAAAAAACAAGTAGACCGGTTTTTAATGGAATTTTCATTTATTTTATGTACAGAATATTTTTAGTGCAGTTATGACAGACAGTTTATTTACACCTGTTGATCTGTTAATATAGAAAAGGTGTATCTCGAATATTCGTTATTTTAGTGGAGAAGAAAAAACTGAATAAAAACTAAAACACATAGGCACATACAAGCAATATTATTACGCTCCCATAAAATTGTTATTTTCAACCGTAGCTAACTTAATTTTTTAAGGACGGTGTATTTAAAAACGCGATGTGATGCAAAGACATTGTTGAATATTAGCATATTTACACTATGCAACTTTGTTGCATGCAACTCTCTTTTTTCAGTGAGAAAGACAGAGGAGAAATACAAAATGTATACATTTCTATTTCAACACTCTCACTTAAAATGAAAATTGCATGCAACAAAGTTGCATAGTGTAAATATGGTATATGTCTTCGTGTATCTCGATTTTTTGGAATCGTGTTTTTAACGTTTTCTAGTAGTCAACGTGTAATTTTGGGTTTGCGTATTATATACTGTTAAAAAATATATAGTACGCAATAATACTATATTTCGTTCTTTTTTGCAAAACTGAAATTCAAAACAAATAAATTTAAATTCAAAGTTTGCAATGTAAAACATCGTATAGCAGAAACGTAATCTACAGACTATTTAAGAAATTTTCGTAAAAAAATCAATACCTAGCCCACGCAAATCGACATGATATGCGTCAAAACAAATAATACCTTGTAATTTTTATAAAATTTGATACGAATGATGCCTCTAGCATAGTTAGTATTAATGCAAAATCTTGGCACGCTCCCTTTTCTGTTCGCGAAATATTTTTAATTTTGCATGAAATAAAAACAATTTGTCGCTGCTAATTTCTGAATAACTCCGAAACAGTTAAATTTATAAAGATTATTTATAGAGGACTTAAAGATACTTTTATTTCGCATCTTTTTGTGTTTGATTTATCCAAATCGGTTAAACCGTTCTCGAGTGATGATGAAATATATTAGCGTGACCGCCCTATTTCTAAATAAGAAACAAAAAGTCAAAACACAAACATACAATAACTCATTTATTTTTTAACCGATTTTCCTGTAATTACTAATTTTGGAAAGCTATTTTTTTGTTACTTTTCACACACATAAATTTATGTAGTGTTTTGATATCACACCATAACAGTAGTTGTCGTGCTAGTACCGCCATGTCAGTTCATTTCTGTGAGAAATGGTGACAGTTATTGTTACTGCCGGTCTATCAACCCAAATTTGATTTTGGACTTTGCTGTCGTGACCAGCAACCGTAGTGATTATTGTCAAACCGTTCAGAAGTAACTGTCGTGATAGTACTGTCATGGCAGCTCATTTCTATGAGAAATTGTATCAGTTAATGTTACTGTCGCACTATCAAGCAAAATTTGATTTTGGGACTTTGCTGTCGTGACAGCAACTGTCGTGATTACTCTCATAGTATGAAAAGGGCTTTAGAGCCTGGGGAAAAAAATGTTGTTGAAAAACGTGTACTTTTTTACAGTTAAACCACCATACCTTAGCCATTTACCAACTGATTTTAAAAAAATATAAGAATCGTATCTGAGAAATTTCGTAAAAACCCGTTTTTAAAGAATGAAGTTATGACTAATTAAAATGGAAACTATGTATGTATAAGAAATCCGTTTTTCGCTGCATTTACCATTATAAAATCAAGTTACGAAGTCACCTAGAAAAACCAAAGGTATTTTCGTTCTCTATAGGATCCAACAAAACAGAATTGGTACATCAGAAACCCTAAATAATTTTTGCGTATCACAGTGTAATTTACGAAATATATTTCAGATAAGTTCATACCTGTGCTCTATTCCTCCACTTCGGCGTTCACAGAATGAATATTTTCAGTTATGGGAAACAGAGTGAGTATAAACTTAATAAAAACTGAGCTTTTGATATATGTACATTAATCTGAAAATTGAATGTAATACAGGATATGGAACTTTTATTGTACATCAAAAATTGTTAAAGTGGTCTACCCACCTGCAATAAAATTGTGCATTTTTTCGTGCTTTATATTGCACAATATATTGGCAAAAATCAAAAGACCTGATTTTTATTGTACAAGGAAGAAAATTGTGTAATGTGGTGGCAACATTAATTATTCAGTGTTATGTTTAATTTTTAGCTGTCGGGAAAATTTAACTATATTTTCTTTGAAAATATTGTGCCACTTATTGCATAGTATAGTATTAGAAGTGTATACTATGTTTGTTTAAAGAATTTTCTACAAAATACTGTATTTAATCGCTAGAATGTTGGAAACCCTAAATTACATCCTCCTTAAAGAACTAAGTTAGTTACAGTTAAGAATGGATTTATGGCCACTTAAAAATTATTTTTGTATGTAAATGCTTTAGTTTTTACGTTGTCCTGTCAAATATTGAAAATTCGAGATACGTCTTTTTATTTAAGCCATCTATGTATGTATATATTAACTACCTGTTTTTGGAAATAAAAATTTTCGTTATGGAATTTATATTGAAAACAAAAACAAATTTGAGTGGTTTTATTGTTGTTTCAGTATAAATTCCAAAATTAAAATTTTTATTTCATTTTAAAAAGCAGGCAGTAAAAATTTAGTTTGTAAAAGCTTTAAAAAATCGTATGTACATATTTGCATGTTTGGTTGGCTTGAAAGTGTTTTTTTTAATCTTACTTGTGAACAAAAGCTATTAAATCAGCAGCACGACCTGAGCCATCGCAAACTACCACAGGCACTGGTGGTGTATCCGTCACGTATTCTAAAACTGCACGTATTGTGTTTGTACCACCCTCGATAACAAGACAGACCACGGGTGTACTGGAATGTGTAACTGTAAATCAAACAAGATAAAAAGAGTAAGAAAAATTAATAAAGTAAAAATAACCAAGAAGATAGTGATAGAAATTAGACAAGCGGAAATGACACACAGCCAGACAGCCATACGGGAGTGTGAAAATTGTCTGCTTGTGTTAAATGTAATCGAGGACTTTGCCAGACACTACTCAATATTACGTCACTTAAAACGCAAACCACCGAGGAAAAAAGCAATGAAAAACACAAACTATCAATAAAACTTTCTAACACGAGCTCTTCTGATGTGTAAAATGTTGATTAGTTTTTCTTCCATATTTTCACATTACATTCCAAGCTAAAGCTAACGATATATTCGTAACTATGTGTACTAAGGAGTGATATATGTATGTAAGAATGCATGATAGTTAAGAAAAAGTGTCGCTAAGTGTCTCATGTAATTGTTTTAGGAAAGAAATTGCAAGAAAATGTTTACTTTATTCTATAGCAAATTCTCTTACATGTATCATTGTTTGACAAGACATGAACGGAATATTCACATTTTCACTTATTGAAATAAAAATTTGTGATGTTCATATTATAATGTTTGCTCTTAAATGATTTAATGTTAGTGTCACTTGACGTAGTATATGACTTATGTTTCATATGTAAACTTTTTTCTTTTCATTTTAATTCAATTAGGTATTGATTACACGGTTTGTTACTAAAGAGTTAGGTATAAAATCAATAAAATGAAAGTAACACTTACATGGATGCAATTTTAAATTTGATATAAACTTTTCTAGTTTTCTTCTTAATATAATCTCAGCACCATACTTTGCTTGGGTTCCATTATCAACCAAGAGAAAGTAAGCATGACGATTATTTAGCACAGCCAATTTGGACCTAAAGAAGTAAAAGAAAGCAAAATAATTAGTGAATATATTAAAGAGAATTAAAAAATAATTAAGCATGTACTATTGTGACAGGAATATATGTACATTAGGGTGGAGATTGTTTTTGCGAATTGCAATTTCGAATAGCAAAAAAGGGTTGCATTTTATTTTTAGATACATGGGAAAAATAATAATAAAAAAATTTTGGTACCTACTTTTAGCCCTCTACCGCAGCATAAACATTTTGAATAAGATCAAATTGATCAATTTGTGAAACATCATATGATGCAACATTATAGATTCTTTATAGGTAGCTGTTATAACTGATTACACGCAAAATATCCACTATTTTATACATACAAGGTCAGATTTGAGACAAACATAAGATGAAATAATTAGGGAGTAACGAATACCGATACCGATACCGATATATCGGCGATATTTCAGATTTTCCGATACATCGGTATCGGTGATTTTATTGTCGATACGACGATACTTTTAAACATTTTTTCAGAGTTTTTTTCTGACAAATTATTTATTTTTTGTTAATTTTACCATGAACTAAACTCATTTCGTAATTTTTAAATCTTATTAATATCAATTTTAAAAATTAATAATATTTTATACTATTATTTTGTAAAAAAGTTATTTATTTTTTGTTAATTTTACCATGAATTTAAATTCACTTCGTTGTTTTTTAAATCTTATTCCAGCAAAAAAAGACACTCCAAAGAAGTCATGAAAATGTAGAATTCGCGATCCGGAAGTATTGCAAATTTGGATCATTTCTAATTAGTTTTACATATCCTTGCCAAGAAGTTCTGTTTTTCGATTACCAATCACCGAATTGGATGGAAGCGATGCTCGGACAAATTTCTTTTTCGGTGTTCTATAATGATTTTTCCTCAAGAAAAGAGAATAAAAAATTACCGATTTTCACAATTTTTTTAATGCGAGTATGGCGAGAATTTTTTAAAATTATAAAGGAATTAAAATTTTTTTCTTGCTTTTCCACTAATTACACTATGCGATAAATAAAGACTTTTGGAAAAACATAAGAACTGGACAGTACAGGTTCGATTGTCCTACAATGGGGTAGTAAAACACTTTACTCAGTTTGGCGAATTTGGTGACCAATTTTTTTTATGGACCTCCAAATTTTCTAAAAATCAGTGGGGCCTCAAAAAACGATGTCACCAGTATTTGGCCAACATCTAATTCAAACTTTATAATACCGCTTAACTGTATATGGCAATAATGTAGCTAAGAGTCTGTTTAACAGATTGTTTTTTACATTTCATGCCAAAGAATTTTTTTCGTTAACTTTTTGTTGACAAAATTAAGGAAAAAAATGTTTTTTCACTTTTTTCAGAATAACTTACACCGACTTGTAATTTTTAACTAACAATATTTGGCAAACTTATAGTTACGGTAGAGCTAAACAACTTTTGTGGATATATCAATAAAGTCTGCACGTATCTAGGCACTCTAATAGCTCACACAGACCACTTTTTACCTTAAAAAATTTTACTTTTTCACTATTTTTTATGCTAAAAAAATTTTTTTTGAAAATAGTATATTCAAGTGCATACTTCTTTGTTGTGTTTCACTAACATTTTGTGCCTAGAAAAATAATATGTTCCTGTACTTTTTTTGAAAAAAAAATTTAAAAAAATTATTTTATTCACTTTTTTCAGTATAACTTGTAGGAACTCCAAATTTTTCATTACCATTATTTGGCAAAACATTAACAAACAATAAAAAATAGTAAATGCTAAAATCAGCAACATAAGAAGTGGAACAATAACAAAGAAAGCAAAAAAATGCAATAAAAATATAGCCTAGCTCGTAAAAACTTTTAAGGTAGAAATTAGTTTTTCGGGGCTGTTTAGGGTGCCCAGATACATTCAGATTGTATTGACATGTTCACAAAAGTTGTTCAGCTTTACCGTAGCTACAACTTTGCCAAATATTGTTAATAAAAAATTGCGAGTCCCTGTAAATTATTCTGGAAAAAGTGAAAAAAAATGTTTCCCTTAATTTTTCAAAAAAGGTACACGAAACAATTATTTTTTGGCATAAAATGGTAATAAAATCTGTTTAGCGAACTCTTAGCTACATTATTGCCATATATAGTTAAGCGGTATCACCGAGTTTGAATTTTCTGTTGGCCAAAAGTTGATGACACCTTTTTTTTGAGGGCCCGCTGATTTTCCAAAACTTTGGAGGTCCATAAAACGAAATTGGTCACCAAATTCGCCAAGCTAAGTATAGGGTTTTACTGCCCCGTGGTAGTACAATCGAATCTATACTGTCAAGTCCGTGTGTTTTTTGGACTGTTGCACTGTGTTATCTGCATATTTTTAATAAAGATTTTTTGGAAGCAAAGAAAATGTAGCTCTTAAAAAATATTCGCAATTTTTTGTTCTGGGTTAATAACAATTTTAAATATTAATAATCTCTTACACTGTAATTTTGTATAATAAAAAAATTACACTTGAGTTTTGTTAATCTAAACTTTAACTCAATTTCAATATTCATATCGGTATCGGAATCGGTATCGGCGATATTTATTTTTAAGTATCGGTATCGGATCGGCAAAACGGCGTATCGTTACATCCCTAGAAATAATGAAGCAAATTTTCGAACATCTGAGTCTTTGTCATATCTTGGAAAAAAAATTTTGTTCTAAGATAACTTGAGGTCGCTGAACACGAAAATGATATTCATTTATTTTTCTTTATGCGTGTTTTCCCGATATTTGCGAAAAACATTTTTTTTTGTGGTTTTTAGTTTTCCCGTTTATTGGCAAAAATTCCGACCACGGCTCTTCAAAATAAAATAAATTGCACACTGTTGTATAGATATCTCTCCATTCTTTCATTCAATACACTGATTGTGCCGATAGTATAAAACAGTATAGAGTTACAATAAAAATTAAAAAAAAGTATATTTTAGACCTTTCCCAAAAAACTATCATTATAAATTGCTCCATTAAGGTGAAAAATATGCTAAGTATCTTTTTTTCGAGCTGTATTTCAAAGATAATTTTGTGACGATCATATGATGGATGCAATCGCAAAATTCTGATAAAAAATAATAAGTTATTAGCCCTTAAGCAAAAACAGCTATATTATTTTTTAGCTATTTTTCCTACAAAATTAATTTAAATCAGTTTGTATTAAAATATTTTTTTTTTATTGAAAATAATTTTGTATGGAAAATAAAATCAAATTTTTTCACTTAATGGCTTATAACTTTCTTATATTTTGTCAGATCTCCTCGATCTTAAAATTTTTTCATTCGGCACAAAAATAATTAAAATTTTTTTAGATGTATCATTCCGGAGGTATTCGAAATTTATTGAATGACTTTTTTTTCCTTCATACACCAACGCTCCACTCTAATGTACATATATCTATGTACATGAATAAATATAATATAAACTGACAGGCAAACCAGCAGTTGATTGTTTTTTCTCTTTGTTTCTTTTTATATTGACTCACCCTACAAGGATGTATTTACGTTGGTATGTATAAATGTGTAGCATTTCTAAAATTCATACTATAAAAAACCTGCTGTTCAGTTTGATATTTTATATTCCATTTTCTAGCTGCCACCAGGCGTATGATCAACATCAATAAACGTGGTATCACTGTTTAAGCGCCCTTCATACTGTTAGATTTAATATTAATACTTGTCAAAAACTCAAATGTTAAGTAAAAATCCAACAGTGTATAGCATAGGAATAACAAAAACAGTTGTGTAATTGTTTGCCGCCATAAATAAAGAAAAATAAGAACAAAATAATTTGCTTTATTGCAAATTATATATGTTACGTTTTATTTGGAATGTGATAGTGTAGAAACAAAATGTAATGAGAAAATTTTCTTTAAATTTTTTGACAGTCAGACTGATATTGATTTGATTTTCGTCTTACAAAATCTAATAAAAATCTAGAAAGATTGTATTGCGATGTGAAAGGGCCTTTATATACATTCCAATTCATTTGGCTATAAATAATATTATGGAACAGTGGATCAAACACATACCGAAATACCAAGACGACAATTCCTCAAGCTTCTACCGTTTTGTCTTGAAGATAATAACTATTTCGAATACGGTGGAACATGCTATATGAAACCTATGGCATGCCCAAGGGGAGCCCATTATCACCTACGATAGCTGATATTGTATTGTATATAGTAGTGAAATATTTAGCACTTTTTTATCTGAGTTGGCACTAAATGTTTTCAAAAAAGTGCTAAGTGCTAGTTTAGCACGTCTGCAAAATTACTTGGCCCTTTTTGCATTTTTTTATTTTACTGAATCAATTTATTTTCCGTAGTTAATCAATTAAACCAAATAACGAATGTGCTAATAAAGTTATAGATTAAATAAATTTTTGCTTGGAAAGTGGGTAATGCCACTAACGCTATATAGGTCAACAGCTCTGCGGTATAAAACAGAGCGCAATTGCGTTAAAGCATTCTAGTTTAACTATTCCACTAATGAAATACAAATTAAGGAATTGTAATTTTTTGCTGAGGCTTTTTAAAAAGAGTAATCTAAATGCTTAGAGGCCATAAGTTATAGCGTCAATTTAGTTTACTCGGAAAAGCAAACTCAAAAGTAAAAGAAAGCCAAAACGTTAGCTGTATACGAATATGTTTATATTAGTAGAGCTTACAATGTATCCGCTTATTATATTTGAAATCAGTATCAAAGAAATCGGTTCATCTGAACTTGTCTTTTAACCCTTTTATCAGCGTTGTCAACTTTTAAATTTCAAAAAGCACTGAAACCAGGAAAAAAACGCATAATTTCAGAAAAAAGCACTAAATTAAAAATTTTTCATTTTATATAAAAAAATATCCGTTAAAAATGTACATATTTAAAAATGCGTCTGACGCATTTTTATATATGTACATTTGTTGCTCATTGTAAGTTTATATTGTTTATGTTTTTGTATGGATTTTTAGTTTCTGTGGGGGTACAATAACATATATTTATATTTTTCCTTTATATTTTTGTTGTAGTTTTTTGCCTGATGATGTTATACGATGGATATCGAAATATCGTAAAAACCAAATATACTAATTAAAGCAATTTTATTATAAAATAAAAAACTAGCCTCAAGCTCAATTATTATCTATTTTTTAATGAAAATTACTGGAAGGCTGAATAAAATACATTATATTATATTAAAATACATTATATTATATTATTAATAATAATATCTATTTGATCATTTCATAACGTAAAATGCAAAATGTTTGATCTATTAAAGGACTTATCGCACATGCACTTCAAAAGTGACACAACCAAAAATATTGCTTTTTCAGAAAACTAGGTTTAGTTTTTCATTTAATCGCACCTTTAGGAAATAATATAAATGTTTTCCCTCCTCAAGAGCTTTGTACACAATATATTTGCACGATGTTTTTATGCACTATGAAAAGCAATATATTACGAATAATTTTGTACTATTAATGTAGTAATAACAGAAATGAAAAAGAACAAAACTGCTGTAATTTAATAAAAAAAAAATTATATTTATACTAGTGATGCATTCGAATCGCCGAATATTCGCTTCTTTTCTGACATTCGTATTCGCCAAATTCAAGCGAATACTTTGTGAATACATTCCAAAATATAATACATAAAGTTTTAAAAAATATATATTAATTTTTAGCATTTTGTATAAAAAAACAACCTTTGTCTTAATTCAAAATAATAATCTTTTTTTGGTTAAGAAAAAAATAACAATATATATTTCAGAACGTCATTCATATGGGCAATTCAAAGTTCCTATTTTTCATACTTCATATTATTTTATACATCCATAATTTTTTTTTAAATTTTCAAACAAAAATTCATGAAATGTTATACATGAAAGAATATGTTTTAACCAATGCGAATTGATAACAGGTGGCGTATTCAGCGCAGCTGACTGTTCCGAAATAGATCAACACCAGGTAGTCGCAAGAGAATTCGCCGTGGAGAACTTACTGATACATTAACACTGTTGACAGGTTAAATGTGTAAACATTTTCGCAAACATCTGAGCTCTTGCGGTCACCTGGTATGAATTCGCCTTGTGACTGTTCAATCAACTGCCAAACTTTCTTTATAAATTTATTATATAAACATTTATGAAATTTATTTGACATATTGTCATAATTTTATTTTGCTTGTTTCTACAAATCATTTACATATTTGTGAATTCTCAAATGGTTTTTGAAAGTGTGCACATAAGATAAAGGGTTTGTAACTGCTAAAATTGTGTTTGAAGTCTACTGACGGTTTGGTAAAGCACCAATGAAATGCTGCATATAGACAATGCTTAATCACCAGCAAATATATTTCATTTTAAATAAATTTATTATTTAAATAAATTGAAAATGAATATTTTATATTCGATATGAATCTATTTTATTTTTCTACACCTGTATACAATTAGAAATCCATTGGATAACAATAAAAGTATTATAAGGCAAAATTGAAAATATTTTAATATAAATTTGTTAATTTGCTTTGACAAATGCTTGAACAAAAAAGTTGTTTTGTTGTACGAATTCGCAGATGACTATATTGATCTACCTGGGTTTTAATACAATTTTATTTAATATTTAAGGTATTCACGATGTGTATCTTAAAATTTTAAAATATCAATATCGTTACAAATTTCACTGTGAGCAACTTACAAAGCACAATATATTAAACTTAAATAATTAAAGTAATAAAAGAAACGACGAAGTTTGCCGAATATTTCCCACTATTTACAGGTACATCTTTAAGTATCATGAAAAATTATATAACAATAAAAACAAGCATAGCTGTATTATTTCTATTTTTTACACTATATTGATATGTTAGTTTTCTGTTAAAAAATAAGAAAAAAAAATGATTCTACTTTTCAGGATATACATATAAGGATCAAGATGTTTTTTTCATTTGTACATCACAAATAGAAAAAAAATTTAACTGTTTGCAAAACATAATAGTCAAGCATTCACGGTATATTTTTTACAATTGATCACTATCAAGCTAATTTTCCACGAATAGCTTCATTTTGATGAGATGCCCAACTTTTCTTCTTACAAAAATTTTCGATTGTGGTAGAGAAGAGTGGTATCAGGGTTAAATTCTGTCGGTTTGATGATTCTCAAAAATTGATTACTAACTATGTTTTTTTTGTTAAATCTGAAGATAATTATCGGAATTATTCGAAAAAAAACTTGTCGTATAAAATGTATGTATCGATAACAAGGTCATCAAAAACTTAGTTTATATTTATATAATTTAGCAGTGCCATTGGCGTACAAATTGCGTGGTGCGTTATACCGGCCCTACGCTCAAAAGCTGTTAATACTACAGGACCATTTTTTTTCATTACTAACTGCAGGACAAAAATATCACCTAATAGGTTAGTGTTGTTTCTGTCCAAATGGAACAGTGTCCTACAAAGAACAGGTAGTTATCCTTAGTCCGACAAGAATTGTAATTTTTTTTCATTTCCCTATTCGTGTCATAACATAAGGTAAAATCATCTTTTTCTAAATTTAAATCACTTTATTTTGCGATAGACGAGGTAAATATGTGTATTTATATTTAAAAAAATGAGTTAATCTTCATCAAATTCATCTGACAAAGCTTCATCATTTTCGCTACTACCATCACTCTCATCTTTATCTCCTTCATTTTCCCCATCCGTGACATCTGACTTTTCAATAACATGAAAAAAATAAAATAAATTGCTGAATAATCAATAATAATTAACAATAGTATTAATAGAGTAGCTTGTAAGTCAGTTTTCAATTCCTCAAAAGATGGACTTTGGGGACCATCAAACCAGCAAAATTCACATTTGCCATCAATTATTGTCCATCCATGATTTTCTGGCAATTTTTCTGTAGGACATCGCAAGTGTACATTACACCATACATTGGATATAAATGCCGTTCTTTTAATTTGTTGCAACAATTCTCCTTTTGTTGGTGGCAAGGTAGAAGAATTTTTTTAACTTCTTCATGATCATTTTTGCATTTGTAACCTTTTTGAAATAACTCATACGTCCTTTATCTTTTTAATGCTGATGTATGTATGTATATTTCGTAGGAGTTGAACGAAAGCCTCTTGAAAATTTTTATTTTTCTTCAGAATACAGGAAGGTCTCTTTTATCCTTTGCGAAAAAAAGCAGGATTATAATCGTTTCCAGTAAAAATATGGCAAATAGCGAGTGAACAAAATAATTTATCACCAAACTTGGCATATATTTCATTTATGTTTAAGTCCATTTTCTTTACTTGAGCTTAAATTGATAATTATATGAATTTTATCTTTTAGGTACTTAAAATTTGGCAACATTATTATTGGTATATCAGAATCTGTACAATGTATCTGCACACGATAGTTTAAATTAAATTGTCAAATGTGGTACACAATTTCGGTGTCAGCTTCTTCGTGATAACCGTGATCCAGTAATACAGGTCGTGTTGAAAGCACATGTGGCTATTTCGTCGCGTTGGCTGTATCTGTCAATTGTTTTTAAATCGTGTGTTTTTAAATGATTTGCAAGGCATACAACTTTTATATATATGCAATTTTTTCGTGAAAATTGAATACGAGAATTAAAATCACTTTTAAGTTGATATTAACTGCATTTTCCCAGTGTTGCAATTGGTTTATTTTCTTCATTCCCATTTTTCTGATTTTCGTTCTACTCAAGACACGCTTTTACTTGTTCCTTGGAATATTAACAATGCCCAATTCTTTCTGAATTAAAACGTTACGAACCTTAGCCTAATAATCAATTTGGACTCACAAGCAAATACGTTCGAATTTATCATATTGTGATTTGTATAAGTTTCGAAACCTACTACGCTTTTGTAATTCTCAAATGATTTTTGAAAGTTTGTGAAAGAGGTATGAGGTTTGTAACTTTTCAACATTATGGTTGAAGTGTACTGATGATTTGGTAAGGCACCAATAAAATGTTAACGATAATGTTAAACTTTCAGATAAAACTCAAGTTCAGGCAAACTGAGAGTTAGTAAACTTTTAAATAAAATTGATATGGCTGAACTTTGTGTTAATAGGGTAATAGTACTTTACATGGGGTCCAAATCTCTCAATAAATGTATGTATGTAAAAACTATTTTAGAAGAAGTAGTTTTAATTTTAGATCAAAGGAAAGAAACTTTTAAAGAATTTCCCCAAAAAACCCAAATGTATTTTTTAAATAACCCCAATGAAAACCCCAAATGAAAATTTTCATCCTTTTTTGTGATGGCAATTCCCCTAATTTGGGGTCAGAACCCCTAAACTGGCAGCCCTGCTTTCAATGAGTGTGGGTACAATATACTCTGAAAATAATCATAAATAATGCTATAATAGTCGCTATATCAGAATTATCAGACCCGCACATACTTTTCATTTTGTTAATTGATGGTAGAACAAAGCATAAGGACGGAGAACTGCAAAGTTGTAATTTTTTCTACCAATACTTTAAGTGTTGAAATATTTATAAATAGTAACCGTTGACGTTCCCCCTTTTCTGTGAGTATCTCAGTGATAATGAACCAGTTGCCTATTATTGTTTTCAACATAATATAATTCGGTTCAAGCGAGTGGGACAAGGGCTCTTTAAATAAGTTGAAAGTCTGTGGTGCAAGTTAGCTTTTTAAAATAGTTTAAGATTTTTTACATTTTTTTTAATGAATGTTTATATGCAATCTATTTAATACACTAAAAAGCAAATTCAGTAACAGTTTTAAAAATTTCATTTGCATCAATCTCCAATGTGGTTGAAACACCCATCAGCTTAAATTTACAACTAGATACGCTTTGGAGCAGTCATATACTAGTTGTAATGATACTAGTTAAAAAACAACAGTCATATTACTAGTTGTATCGAGACTAGTAACGATACTAGTAAAAAAGGACACAATTTCCAGGTATACGACTCAAACATAAAACCTATTTTTAGCTCTTAAAAAATAAGTAGAAAGTGGCTCAGTGGGTAGAGTACTTGCCTTGAAATATGAGGAATGTGTGTTCGTACCTCGGTTGAGCTAAAGTTTTTTTAAGCAATACAAAACGATAAATAAAAAAACTGGTAAGAGCACTACTTTACAACAACTGGTATTTCAAATGGGATATAACTGTATACAAATGAGTTAGTTGTGCTCCTATGACAACCTAAAGTTAAAACCGATAGTTCGATATAAGAAAAAAGGACAGATAGGCAACTAGTCTGAGTTAAAAAGCAACTATTATATTTCTAAGCACATATGTACTAGTCATTTTGTCTGCAGGGCATATACTTATAAATACATATATACATTTAATTTTTGTACATTTATAACTATGTACTTAAATAAAGAAAAAAATAGTAATATTTACATACATGTATACATAATTGGGTATGTTCGGTATTTCATGTGGTATTAAAATGTGCGGAATTATCAAACCATTGTTGTTACAAATTAATATTTATAACAACATTGCTTTGATAATTCCACATGAAATACAGAACATATCCGAATAACTATTTTCTAAAAGGCAAGTCTAAAACATGATACCTTTTCAGCCTAAAAATTTCTTCACTGTCATCTAATAAAGCTAGAGAGATATGATTACTATGATACTATGATATGATTAGTTGACAGACTCAACTAACTTTTGCAAAACCTGCTGATTTCTTGTTTAACTTTGCGTATGCCCAAAACTTTATGAATGTTATTGTTGGTCATGTACCAGGGACCGTTTGTAATCATTCTTAAGGGTTTAGACTGATAGCTCTGCAGTATTTCAATGTCCGAATTGCTTGCGGTTCCCCATAATTGTATTCCATATGTCCATGTAGGTTTTAGAATGGTTTTATAAAGCAGTACTTTATTTTCAAGACTTAGTTGGGAATTACGGCCGAGTATCCAATACCTTATTTTTGTTTTAATATTAAGATGTTTTTTTTTGCTTTAATATGATTCTTTCATTTTAGTCTTCTATCTAAGTGCATTCCGAGGTATTTACAGTAGTTTTGATTTAACAGCGTTTTGTTTAACACCACTTTTGACTTACTGCACAAAACTATTATCTGGTGTCGCTATTCCTTAAAATCCCATAGAAATTCTTCTTTTAAGTGCACTTTCTATACCTGCACCTTTAAGATAAATGCCTTAAATTTTTGACATTTTAAAATTATTTTCATACAAAACATCAACCTTGGCTGCATTTTGACTTAACTGCACAAAATATTTGTTTTCTGTGATTATTCTTCTAAATCCTATTATAAATGCACTTTGTATACCTGCACATTTAACATATTTTTGGCAGTTTTTAATTATTTTCATATAAAAAATTAAGGTTAGCTGCACACATTAAATAATTGTGTGTACGTGCACATTAAGGCAGGTAAGTACATTTAAGCTAACAGCATTTTTGACTTATCTGCACAAAAAATCGCGAAAAGTTGGTTATGCAGCTAAGTCAAAATTACTGTAACACAATTGGAATTTGGTATCTGTTCACCATGCATAAAGATTGGAGGACAATCGCCTTTACTTAACGTAAAAGTTATGTGAGACGATTGTTCCATTTTTTCAACCATGTAGCTATATTATTGATTTGATTCTGAATCAAGTTTGAAGCCTGTATTGGACAATTACACTGTGCTACACTAAAATTATTCAGGGGTTCTCATGCACCAATTCTGTTTGGTTGGAGCCCATAGAGAAAGAAAATACCTATAGTTTTTCTAAGTCACTTCGTAAAGTGATTTTATAACGGTAAATGTAGTGAAAAAACTGGTTTCTTAAAGTTTGAAATTTAAACAGCCATACCTTCTTTGTTTCACAACTGATTTCTATGATCTTTTTCAAATTTGAGTCTCATCTTTCAGACAAGATATGATTTTAGGAAATCAAGTATTAAATGTTATGGCGGTTTAAGTATAAAAAAATACACATTTTTCAACAAAATTTTATTATGTTGTTGTTTAATGTTGTTATTGTCTAGAATCGGCTGCAATCTTTTTAAAATAGGCTTTTCAAATATTTTCGAAACAGAACACGAAAGACTAAGGCCCAAATTTACAGTCATTAGTTAATTATTAGTAAACTCAAATGATAACTATTGTTTAACTATAACTTCATATTTACAGTGTATTGTTTAACTAAAATTGTTAATATGGGTAAAGAGTGGTAACCCTATCAAATATAAATAAACAAGCAAAAATAAAGAAATAAAGAATATTACACATCTTACGGCGGCAATTTAAAAATTTTTAAGCACACAAAGCTAATGGAGCAAATGTTTCTTGTCGCTCCTAAAAGTATGCTATATGAAAGTAATAATTTCCAAAACATGGTGCAATAAGTATGCATGTTCAATAAATACAATAAAAAACTAGATAATGCTTGTCAAAAAAATACACGTGCTAGACGTTACTTATGTACAAAACTACCAGAACAAAATATAATCAGCTGACGTTATGCTGCCACCTGTATACTTATTGCACCATGTTCCAAAGCATCTAACTAATTGTTAACCAATGGCATTTGACGGTTTAACTAATGGTAAACAAAGAAGTGTGAATAAAATAACATTGGCTAAACTATTGTCATTAGCTAACTAATGACCTAATTGGTATATATGAAGTTACTATGTTTTCTGGTTTATTTGGTTTTTTCACCATAATGATGGATAATGACTGAGTCTTAATATATAATTATAGATAAGTGTTAACAGCAGTATATCTTTCTTTGGTAGTGTTTTTATTACTTTACCTCCAATTTTTTCATATCCGGCAGTTTTTTTTACATTTAACCTTGATATTTCCTGTTAAACTTCTTTTGGAGTTATAAGTTTTATTGGCAAATCCATTTGGCAGGGTGTATCCAGAAATTGTGCTTTGATCGTGTGCATCGTTCAAGGAAAACTGTTGGAATGTTGTTTCTAGATATTGCTGAAAACCATGGGATCTGATTTACACCAGCTATTATTTTGATCTTTTATCGGTTCTTTTCTTTTGCTAGGCCTTTTTAAATATTTTTTGGCACTCCATAGTTTGTGCTCAGAATCTTGAAAGCTATTAATATTTCTTAGGTAGACGTTAAGTTTCTCATTCCTATATTCACTTAGCTGTCGTTTTAGTTCGTTTGATGCCCTGTTTAAATTTGTTTTATTAAATGTACTTCTTATTCTCTTCAAATCCTCTTTAAACGCCTTTTATTTCTTATGAGATGTCTAACTTCTGCCGACACTAGCACTCTATTTCAATTATTGGACAGAACTACAACTGGAGTAGAAAGAAACGCTGCTTCATGAATAAGGTTTGTAAAATGTTCGACAACATAATTTATATCAGAAGCATTTTCTAGTTTTACTTTAAAGTCAATATTTTGCTCTATCCAGTATTTAAATGGAGATCAGTTTGTGATGAAAGAACGTTATAATTTTTATTTGTAGATAAAGATGTTCCAAAATCTATAATTAATGGGGACTGATCAGAGCTCAAATCGTCCGCATCTAAAATATCTAAAAAGCTACTATGAATACCAGAGTATATGACAAAGTCCAGTAAATCTGGTATTTTACGGGGGTCACTTGGCCAGTATGTTAGTCTGCCTGTAATTAAAACAGAGTATTTGTTGCGCATTGCACTTTTATACAACTAATTTCATAGGATTTGCCAGTCTAGATCCCCACCAAGGGTGTTTTGCATTGAAGTCACCACCAACGATGAAATTAGTTCCAAGTCGTCCAAAAAAGTCTTGATAATCAGTTAGTTTATTATTTTTCGACCTTTATAATTATAAATTATAACAAAATTTAATTATAATAAAAAACGGGGAGCACGCCGTATATTAACAACACGATGGTTTACAAAAACATTAAAAAGGAACCGTACATCAAAACCTGCATACCCAAATACAAATCAATAAGAGACAAAACACTGAAATTAAAATCAACTATAACATTCCATACCAACATTTATTGAAAATTCCACCAAAAACATTTTTAATGCTTTTTACACAAATGAACACGTAAACTTTACAATTAATCGAATTTTAAAAAAGTATATTAATCATTTCCATAACAAAATTCTCAACTTGCTTTTGAAACAAAAACATGAACTTTTGAAAATAAATGATATGGCAAAGAAAAATCTAATAGATACAATCAAGATAGATCAACACCAGGTAGTCGCAAGAGAATTCGCCGTGGAGAATTTACATTTGGGCTGTCAAAAAAGCTGATACATTAACACTGCTGACGGGCCAAATGTGTAAACATTTACGTAATCAGCTGGGCTCTTGCGGCCACCTAGTATGAATTCGCCTTGAGATACAATCAACGAACATTTAAACGAAGACGATGCGGCAAAATTATGGGAAAGTGAGAAGATAGTTACAGAGGCGATGATTAAGAACATAAAGAAAATTCACATACAGATGTTAGAAAAAACTAAAAGAAGTCAAAAAACAGGAATTGAGGATAAAATATAACGAAAAATGGTTTATTAATAAAACAAGAGTCAATATTCCGGAAGATATAAAATGGGTACATTCCCTTGGATAAAAACACGCTCTACCGGTTGGAAAAAAACAAAATTTCCTATGCTTAAGTTTATAACTGACAGAGAAGATCTCATCCAGACTGTACCGGAAAAAGAAGAACAGCAAACAGCCAGAACTAAATTTACCACGATAGTAGATACCCACATTAATAAAATCAGTATGAATAGCAGAGAAAAATACATAATGGAATTAAGCAAAAAAGCTGAAAATTCTTAAAAAGAAACAATAATATTCTTATTTTGAATTCAGATAAGGGAAATGTGCAGACAATAGAATGTGCAGGGAATAGAATGCAGACAATAGTTAGCGATATTATGACATACCGGAGATTAAGTAAGGATCCCACCAGCACTTTACAGAAATTAAGCAACGATCTAGTTGAAGAGTTATATCAAAATAATATAATAACTGACATTCAAATGAAACAATTAAAAACTGACGTGGTCTATGCGCCAAGAATTTATGGTCTTCCCAAAATCCATAAGGAAGATTATCCTCTTAGATCGATAGTATCTTGCATTAATTCTCCATCCATTGAATTATGTAAATACGTTACAAGTATACTTAAAGAAATCACCAAAAGCTCTAAATGCAATGTAAAAGACTCTTTAGAACTTAAAAGAAGACTTAATTATTCGAGAAGAGGAAAAGCTGGTTTCATTTGATATAGTGTCACTGTTTCCAAGTGTTCCGGTAGACTTAGCCCTAAACATAATAGAAGAGAGATGGAGTGAAATTACACAATACACCAATATAAGCAAAGCGTTATTTTTACGTATTTTAAAATTCTGCATAAAAGAAAATCGTTATTTCAAATATAAGAACAAAATATACTACCAAAAGAAAGGCATACCAATGGTTTCTCCCGCATCTCCTATAGTTGCAGATAAAGTTATGGAAAACTTATAGATTCTTACATGGAAAAACTACATAATAAACATAAAATATTTACATAATATGTAGATGATTTATTTAGTATAAAGCTTAGACTAGACGGTATGTTGAATCAGCAAATGTATGCTAACACTCATATGCTTTAAAATAACAACAAATGCGTCTGTCAGCATATTCAATATGCTAAGCGTCTACACGGTATGCTGAAAGTACCAAATTTTTTGAAGTCAACATATAACAGCAAATGATATGTCAACATATCAGTTAGCATACAATTTTTGCGTCTACATGATATGTTGAATTCCGTATGATGATATATATGCAGAGTCGTGTAAACATTTGTTTATAAACTTCAAATAAATTTTACAATACTCTTTCTTATTACTTATTTCTATCAATTATCGGTTTTATTGCAAAACTATTATTTTTAGTGAGAAATAAATATTTAAAAAGAAAATATAACATCATCGATGTATATAACACTAGCGTTGTTCTGAAAAACGCCAAAAATTAGAAAATACGCGAAAAATTGCTCAAATGTGTTGAAGAAATGGCTTAAGTCAAGAATACCAACGTTGTTGAATAATAAAAATAATCATGAGGTAATAATAGCCCTTTTCAGACAAACAATTTTTGTGAATTTTTTTCGTCGCTCTCTTTTGGTTTCGCAGTTACGGGGCTGAAAACTTTTATTTTCAATTGGCCATAACTCCTACAATTCGTCATGGATAATCGATATGTATATCATTTTAAAGTGCTCTAAAATACTTTTCTACTGGTATATACATTTTTTAAATACATTAATCCATTGTGAACCAAATGCAATTTGAAAAAAATTAACCCGACTTTTTACGTAAAAACACCGTTATCTCAAAACGGCCAGTTCAAAATAAAATGTTTGAACCCCGTAACTCCGGAACCAAAAGAGAGCGCCGAAAAAAAATTCACAAATATTGTTTGTCTAAAAAGTGCTATTACCTAATGATTTTTTTTATTTTAATTTTCAACAGCGTTGGTATGCTTGACTTGTTTCGCAGAAATTACTAAACTGCAAAGAATCAAATAAGTTGCGAAAATAGCGAAAATACGCAAGAAATTGATAACATCCGGGAAATCGCAATGTCCCGTGCCGAATCAGGCAACATAATTAACATATAATATGAGAGTTGAGCTGAAATATAAATTCTATATGCTATCAAATTTGTTATACTCTGAAAAGCTTGCGTACGCTTTTCAACAAACAACATATCTGTCAGCATACGTAGTAAATTTGTTAAAACGTAAAAATATGGTGTCTACACGATATGCTAAAATCGAGAACATACGTTTGTTGACAACGTTAAAAAATGGCCGCTATATGTGTTTAAACATACGTATGTTGGAAAAATTTTGTGTCTACACGATATGTTGGCACTGGTAACAAATTTTTTACCATAAATATGCTGATTCAACATATCGTCTAGACTAAGCTTAATACAAGAGAACGAAATTGAAACTATTTTGGAAACCTTAAATAATTTTCATCCAAATTTAAAATTTACTATTGAAAAAGAAAATCAGTCCAAGCTTCCATATTGGATGTCCTTTTAATAAGAGAAGAGCAGTCTATTAAAATAGACTAATATCAAAAACCATCAGCCTCAGGCCGTATTATAAACTATTTCTCAAAACACCCTAAGAGGATAATAATAAACACTGCCAACAACCTAATGAAACGAGTATTGACCATCAATGATCTTGAATTTCAAACAACAACGTATCAAAAATCTTAAAAATTTTAAAATCTAATAATTTTCCTGAGAGTTTAACAAAACAATTGATCGCGAGTCTTAAAAGTCTCAAACAAGAATGATTCAAACAAACCTAGGATATTCAAATCAATAGTTTACGTACAGGAGATATCAGAGAGATTCGGAAATTCAAAACTGTTTGATTCAGAAAAGTACAATATAGCACAAAAAACTTTTAATAGCATCGGAAAAAAATTGTACAGTAAAACTAAAGATAAAATTTAAAAGTTTGAAAAATCCAATGTTATGTATAAAATACCTTGAAATGGCAACGATACAAAGAAATGTAAAATGGTGTACGTCGGAATAACGAAAAATAAATTAAAAACCAGAATATCGGGCCATAAATCTGAGCAGCGTTATCGTAGCAGCAATGTTTCACAAAAAACAACTTAAGCGGCTCATTGTGCACAAATGTATCATTCTCCTGATTTTGAGGAAACGAAAATCCTACAAATTGAAAACAATTACAGACGCCGCTATATGTTGGCAATGCTACACATTATTAATATACCAACAAAGGAGAGCATTAATTATTAAGCTGGCACAGATAATTGAGGAGTCGCAGAACAAAAACATGCCTTTTTTTATTATTTCAAAATGTTGGAAAATCGAAGATTATTTTTTTCACCCGATTATTTTATAGCATGAGCCCAGAACATATAACAAGTTTCTTCCTTATTATAAAATGCATCAGCCCACAATAAGTTGCAACAACAAATGTTAGGATGTATGAAATTAAAGAACCTTTAATTTGCAAAAAAAGCACGTTTTGTTAAAATAAAATAAAAAAGGTACGCTTTGTTTAAAAAAATCAAAAAGGGACGTTTCGGTATGCGAATTTTTGATATGGAAATATTTTTTATGTATACATATATATTCTTTTTTTTTCGGTTATATTTATTTATTGTATCTACAATAAAATTGAACTAACAATAAGTGATCAAATCTTTAAGTCCAGCCAATGCCAGACAAAAATATTTCTTTCAGCGGTTGGTTCTTTGGTTGTTTACGTCTCTCGTGTTCGGCTGAGAGCAAGGGTGTCCCTCCTTCTCAGCCGAGTGTGGCCTCTAAAGTTAATGATGTTTCGGGCTAGGGGATTTAGGTGCAACTCAAGTTTTTTTATGTAGCTTGTCACGTGTTTAGAAAACAGTGTCTTAACCAGCGGCACCAGGGATGCCAGTTTTGGCCCCAAATTAGGGGAATTGTCATCACAAAAAAGGATGCAAATTTTCATTTGAGGTTTGAGGGTTTCATTGGGGTTATTTAAAAAATACATTGGGGTTTTTTGGGGAAATTCCTTAAAAGTTTCTTTCCTTTGATCTATAATTAAAACTACTTCTTCTAAAGTATTTTTAACATACATACATACGAGTATATTGAGAGATTTGGACCCCAGATAATGTACGAATATACTCGAAAGTACTCTTATGTATGTTTGTGTGAGTATGCATGTATGTTTTTTGTATATATGTGTGTATATATGTATGTATATATGTATATTTGGTCGTGACTATGTATGTACACACATATACATGCATGCACATTAAGGTGGTTCGAAAAAAAATTGAGACAGTCACCCCCTCCGATAAGAGATTTGTTAAAAATAATTCCAAAAAAAATTTTTTTAATTTTTTGCCACGCCTCTGGATACCGCCTTTTTAGTTTTTTGTTTGCCTGAACTTAAGTTTTATCTGAAAGTTTAACATTATCGTTAACATTTCATTAGTGCTTTACCAAATCATCATTAATTTATTTTATATATAAATTTTTCAGCCGTATGTAAACTTTCGTAACACCATGATAACAATTATCTCCTGATACATAATATATAAGTCCGTGAATAATATAGACTAAATTTACATGTTGAAATATTTCATGAAACAATTTTATTTGCTTCTTGCAACTGTGGAGATGCAAATGGGGTTAAAAAAAACTTGACAAGAACCATCTAAACATTCATTTCATTCCGCTTTTTTTACCGAATTTCTTCCTTGACCCTAAAAATATTTTATGCAGCAAATTTCATGAAATATTTCATCGAGTAAACTTAGAATTTTTTTAAATAAAACTTTTTTTTTCATGTGGGTCTATTTATTTATTGATTATAAAAATACAGTACAACAAGAATATCAATCTTATTTAACAGTACTGGGTAGATAATGACATATTTGTTTTCAAGTTAGAAAGAAAAATATATAACTATTAAATACTCTAAATAATTATTAAATACTCTAAACATATTATATTGCATGTGAGTGATAATTGCGAATTTAAATTGCTTTGCATTGCTTAACAGTTGAATGTTTGATGGAAGTTGGTTCCATAATCGTATAGCGTTAACATAAAAATGCCTTTCAGACACTAGTTTGTGGTATCTCATGGTGTTTATTTTATAGCCTCTATTAGATCTTGAAAATTGCAACCTATTATAAAGATATGTAGGCTGTTTTGTATAAATAACTTTATGTAAAAATATGAGTGTACGGCACTTTAGAAAGTTTTCGAACGATACGTTGAAGATTTCCTTTGCGATGTGCGAAATACTGCTATATCTGCTGCGTCCATAAATATATCTGGCGATGTGATTATACGTAACATTGAGTTTTTGTTTGCTTACAGAATCCAGACTAGAGAATAGTTCCCATCCGTACATTAGTGTAGGTATTAAGTGTGTTTTTGCCAATAGCATTCGAACATTGAAAGGTGTAAAAAACTGACTCCTCCATAAATTCCTTAGCATGGCATATGTTCTACCACATATTACATTAATATGATTTGTCCAGGTAAGTTGATCGTTAAAGACGATACCAAGATTTTTGGAAATTTGAACAACTTCTATGGTCGCGTCACCACCGAGTAGCGGTGGCAGGGAGGTAGGCAAGATGTTCATCTTACCAATTACAACAGCTTTTGATTTTCTCGCATTTAAACAAAGGCCATTAGCTGTAGCCCAGCCAAGATCACTGTTTAGTTTAAGAATGCAATTGTTGATGTTAGTCTGATCGCAACTAGAGTTGGACGTCATCTGCATACATGTGAATTTCGCAGTGTTCTATTTGAGAGGGCAAGTCATTAGAATATATTGTTACGTTTTTAGTCCTTTACATAAAAACGGTTTTATTATTTTCACAGGATTCGTTGAATTGCAATAAAATAAAACACGGATATTTATTTTACAAATAAATTCTCAGTAACACTTTATTTATTACTTTAAAAACACGTACAACTAAACGCGATGTACACACTAACTATTCTTGGCGATGTTTACTCGTCTAAGTTTAAAAACACACTTCTTTATGTCGTCTGGCAGCCTCCCCTTATATAGTAAATTATAAAACCTTCTGGTAACTTCGCTAACTTTCTGGAATGTAGTTGTCTCTTTTTATCTTTAAGTATACGGCATGATCATTTGGTTTTGCTATAGTGTAGTGTATGTGCGTGTGTAGATGCATGAGATTTTTCTTCTGTTTGTTTATCTTCGCACACACACATACTCTAATGTTCGCAACTTAAGCAAATTATGCTGTCATCAAGTCTACATCTCTTGCAGTTTAAGTTTAATGTCACTGTTTGTAATTGCGATTAAGCAGTCTCGAATAGTCTTGAAAGTTCTGGCTACCGTTTCCTGAAGATTCCGGAAACTTCCATTTTCCGTTATTTTGAATTCTATTGGCAGTTGTCGAGTGATGCCAAGTTTAATTGTGGTACTTGGTTGCCAGGTTTTGATTTTATTACAGTGATTTAGGGGTATAAAGCAGATAATGATCGGGTTGTCAGTTTGTGTCGTTACATTTGAATCTGCATTTTCATTTCGTAACACTGCCGCCCACTTAAGCCTGTTCGTCCCGAATAGGCACACAATCACCTTTTCCATAGTGCGCCAGTCGTTCCAGGTGTACGATTTTCATTTTGGACCTTGGGCTGTTGTACTTCTGTATCCTATAGACGACATCGTTCAACCTTTTAATAACCTTATACGGTCCATCCCAATGAGTCTGCAATTTTGGAGACAATCCCTTCTTTCGTTGTGGGTTGTAAAGTAGAACCAATTGACCCTCATTGAATCCCTCAGAATTTGCAGCTCGGTCATATCTAGCCTTCATCTTGTCACTGGCCATTCTAATTCGGTTGCGTACAAATTCATGTAGCTCATTTAAATTTTCTTGCTCTTGGGAAGAGCTGGTGCCTTCTTCACTTGTTGGTGTAGGCTTAACGCCAAATTCCAAATCACCAGGCAATTTTAATTCCGTCCCGAAGACAATTTTAGCAGGTGTTCGTGATGTCGAGTCATGTACAGCTGACCTATATGCCAACAAAAATTTGGGAATGTGCTCGTCCCAGTCCCTTTGATGCGCGCTTACCACTTTTCGCAGGTACTCCTCTAGAGTGCGATTAAATCTTTCTACCATGCCATCGGACTGTGGGTGCAGCGGCGTCGTTCTTGTTTTCTTTATCCCATATAATTCGCACATTTCCCGGAATATAGCAGACTCGAAGTTTCTACCTTGGTCAGAATGTAATTCTATTGGAACACCATAGCGACATACCCAGTTGTTGACAAATACATTCACAACTGTCCTTGCTTCTTGATTGGGTATGGCATATACTTCTGGCCATTTACTAAAATAGTCCATCACCACAAGAACATAGCGATTCCCGGCGTCGCTGACGGGAAAAGGACCTGCTATATCCATTGCTATCCGCTCAAATGGTGCACCTGAGTTGTACTGTTGCAGCTGTCCTCGACTTTTTCTTGCTGGTCCTTTTGCTGCGATGCACTGTGGGCAGTTTGCTATCCAGTCGGCTACGGCTTGTTGACACCCAACCCAATAAAAACGCTGTTTTAGCTTCTCCAGCGTTTTTGTCACTCCCAGATGACCGCCACTAGGACCATTGTGGAACTCGTGCAAAACCTTATTCACCTTGGAGGATGGCACAACTATTAGGTTGGAAGCCATTTTACCATCTGCACTTTCCCATACGCGGTACAAGCACCCGTTTATCAGCTTCAGGCTATTCCACTGAGCCCAATAAGATTTCACAAGTGGGCTTTCAGCTGATATTACATTGCGAGCAGGTCTTCTATTTTCCTCTTTGGCTGCTATAATTGTCGCCAATATGGTGTCGTTTCTCTGTGCCGCTGACCAGTCCTCATCGGAATCGATGTGCGTTAGCCGAACATCAATAACGCATTCCTTCTTTTCGGCCTTAACACAATGTCTGCACTCCAAGCTGCAGGGCCGTCGTGATAAAGCATCTGCATTGTTATGCTTTACGCCCCTTCTATGCTCGATGCTGAAGTCGTAGCTTTGAAGACGTTCAATCCAGCGCGCTAGCTGCCCTTCAGGATTTTTAAACTGCAACAGCCATCTCAATGCAGAATGGTCGGTCCTCAGCGTAAAGTGTTGGCCATACAGGTACTTATGGTAGTGTTTTATGCACTCCAACACTGCCAAAAGCTCACGTCGTGTCACACAGTAGTTTCTCTCAGGCTTTGAGAGTATACGGCTATAATAGCCTATCACTTTTTCTGTGCCATTGACAACTTGCGACAACACACCTCCTATGCCATAGCCGCTCGCATCGGTATCAAGCAAAAATTTTTCTCCAGCTATGGGGTAGGCTAGTACTGGTGACGTACTCAGTAAATCCTTTAGTGTCTGGAACGCATTCTCCTGCTGTTCGCCCCAGTGATACGGCCTCGACTTCTTGGTCAGCTCATGCAGGCTTGCAGCGACGTTGGCAAAATTTGGTACAAAGCGTCTGTAGTAGGTACAAAGGCCCAGAAAGCTGCGCAGTTCATGAAGATTTTTCGGACGAGGCCAGTCCTTTACTGCTCGTATTTTATCTTCATCCGTTGAGATTCCGTCTGCCGTAACTCGATGGCCCAAATACTTTACTTCTCTCTGGAACAATGCACATTTCTTCACGCTAAGTTTTAAACCAGCTGATGATATGCGTTGAAGAACCTCTGCCAAATTTTTGAGGTGCTCATCAAAAGTCTTTCCCATCACGACGATGTCATCAAGGTACACCAAGCAAGTCTTCCAGTGAAGTCCCTTCAGCACTCGTTCCATTAGGCGTTCAAAAGTAGCTGGAGCATTGCAGAGCCCGAATGGCATAACTTTAAACTGCCTTAATCCATCGCTCGCGCTAAAAGCAGTTTTCTCCTTATCTTTCTCTGCAATCTCCACCTGCCAATATCCGCTTTGTAGGTCCAACGTGGAGAACCATTTCGTTCCAGCCAGCGTGTCTAAAGTGTCGTCAATTCTTGGTAGCGGATAACTGTCCTTCTTAGTAACGTCATTGAGCTTTCTGTAGTCAACGCAGAATCTCGTACTGCCATCCTTCTTTTTGACTAAGACCACGGGCGAACTCCAAGGACTTGCAGATGGCTCGATTACACCATTCCGCTCCATTTCATGGACAAGTTCTTTTACCTCATTCCGTTTTGCTAGGGGTACACTTCTGGGTGGCTGTTTGATCGGCCTCGCTTCGCCTGTATTTATTTCATGTTTCACTATTGCCGTTCTCCCTTGGCTTTGATCTTTCAAGGCGAAGACGCTGGTGTGCCTTTTTAGCAGCTGTTTAGCTTTATTTCTATCAGGAGCTGCTAATCCTGCTACCCACATCCCCACATGCTCTTCAAATTGTTCACGTTCTTTTGCGGACATATTGGCTGGTTCTGGCTTTCGCTCGCAGTTTATTATTGCCTCTGGTGGAGTACATTGGCCCATAGCAGAATTTCCGCTGACGACTTTTTCGTTGCCTGATAAATTAAGTACTCTTATAGGGATCTTTCCTCCTTTGCAAGTTTTTACGAGGGCTTTTGCTGTTAATAGCTCGCTCTTAATTTCTGTTGGTTCTACTACCCACAACCGATTGTCCTCACAATCTCCCTCCATGCGTGCCCATATTACTGATTCAGACTGCGGTGGTATAGTCTGGTTTTCAATAGCAACTAGTTTCCTTACGTGCGTTTGATTGTCATATCCAACATCAAGCGGTATTTCAACATTACGCCAAATCATCACCTTTTGCCCCATATGCAGGTTTATGCCATGGTTTATCATAAAATCTGCTCCAATAATAACCTCGTCAACAATATCGGCAACGATAAACACATGTTTTACGCTTATATTGGCTATAGTCACCTTCGCTTCAGTCTTACCGTAGACAGTGGCAGGCTCCCCAGTAGCTGTACGTAGTCTTATATTCCTTAAAGGTTCACACTTCCCCTTCACTATATCGGGCCTGATTATTGACTGCGACGCTCCTGTGTCTATGGTGAAGATGTGCTTTTCGCCGTTGATGTATCCACATGCAGTAAGGTTGCTATTTTTCTGCTGCATTACTGATATGGAGATTGTGGGGCCGTCGTTTGTGGGAGCTAGCTCTTGCCCCTTAGTGCTAGCTCGTTTTAGTTTAACGGGGACTCTTGTGTTGTTTGTTGGTTCACCCGTTTACTATTCCTTGGTGGCGAAACAGATCTGGCTCTTTTTCTTGGCACCTTGCAGTTGCGCTGGTAATGGCCGACTTTGCCACAGTTATAGCACTTAACCTTTTCTCTATTTTGACTTTCTGCTAGCGCCTGTATTAGTGCCTCTTTCATCTGGCTAAATAAATTGTCCTCCTTTTCAGCAACGACCTCCACATTTCGCACTTTGCATACCTGCGGTTTCCAAATCACCCTAGCAGTTTCCTGAGCTAGTGCAAATGAAACCATTTCCGCAAAGGTAGCCTTTTGTGTAGCACACACTGCAAGCTTGATGTCAGGATCACGGATGCCGTTAACAAACGCCTCTGTTTTGACGTGATCCAGGAATGGATGGTTTTCGCCTGGATACGTAAGCTGCACTAACCGCTCAATTTCCATTGCGAAATCTTGTAGAGACTCATTGGGCTTCTGTCCTCTACATCGCAATTCCATGCGGTATATATCTCGCTTATGTTCGCCACCATATTTCCGCTGCAGTGCCGCCATTATGTCATCAAAATTATTTCTGCAGCTCCGTGGTACGGTTTCAAGTACTTCTGCTGCGGCTCCTTTTAAGGCCAAAATCAGCTCTATGGCCTTTTCTTCACTGTTCCAACCATTTTTGCTGGCAACTGTTTCGAACTGGAACTTGAAGATGTTCAAAGGTGCGCTGCCATCGAAACAAGGCGTCTTTACTCTGCTGGAAGCCTCTGGAATAAATCGCACTGGTCCGCCTTGGCACTGGAGATTACTCACTGTTATTTGTAGCTCGTGGAGTTTCTCATTTACATCTCTTTCTAAGTCTGAGAGTTTCCCGTCAAATTTGTTGACTTGTACTTCAATGCCATCTACTCTTCTATTTATGGCCTCAGAAATTTCTTGAAGTTTCTCATTTGTGGCCTTAGATGTTTCTTGAAGTTTCTCATTTGTGGCTTTAACTTCAGCTAGCACCCTCTCATTGTTAGCTCTAGATGTTTCTTGAACTTCAGCAAGCATTCTCTCATTGTTGGCTCTAGATGTTTCTTGAACTTCAGCCAGCATTCTCTCATTGTTCACTCTAGATGTTTCTTCAAATTTCTCATTTGTGGCTTTAGATGTTTCTTCAAATTTTTGCATCATAGCGGCGAACATTGTACTTAAGTCCATGCTGCTTGTCGTGGCACGAGTACATACCTCTATTTCCTCTTTATCCTCAAATTCGTATGTCCCGATGTCGATGCCACGCTGCTTGAACTCATCTATCAGCCTCTTCTGAAGTTCCACTTTATTGCCCGTTGTTGGCAGTTCCAGCTTACTCAGCTCCTTCTTTAGCTGCTCCACTTTTAGCTCTTCAAACTTCATGGCTTCTATTTATCTTATTTTTTTTTTAATGTCGTTTTGTAATTTTTATTAATAATGTTTTTTTTTATTAATGTCCTTTTTATTAATTTTGCAATTTTACTTCTGACACCAATTGTTACGTTTTTAGTCCTTTACATAAAAACGGTTTTATTATTTTCACAGGATTCGTTGAATTGCAATAAAATAAAACACGGATATTTATTTTACAAATAAATTCTCAGTAACACTTTATTTATTACTTTAAAAACACGTACAACTAAACGCGATGTACACACTAACTATTCTTGGCGATGTTTACTCGTCTAAGTTTAAAAACACACTTCTTTATGTCGTCTGGCAGCCTCCCCTTATATAGTAAATTATAAAACCTTCTGGTAACTTCGCTAACTTTCTGGAATGTAGTTGTCTCTTTTTATCTTTAAGTATACGGCATGATCATTTGGTCTTGCTATAGTGTAGTGTATGTGCGTGTGTAGATGCATGAGATTTTTCTTCTGTTTGTTTATCTTCGCACACACACATACTCTAATGTTCGCAACTTAAGCAAATTATGCTGTCATCAAGTCTACATCTCTTGCAGTTTAAGTTTAATGTCACTGTTTGTAATTGCGATTAAGCAGTCTCGAATAGTCTTGAAAGTTCTGGCTACCGTTTCCTGAAGATTCCGGAAACTTCCATTTTCCGTTATTTTGAATTCTATTGGCAGTTGTCGAGTGATGCCAAGTTTAATTGTGGTACTTGGTTGCCAGGTTTTGATTTTATTACAGTGATTTAGGGGTATAAAGCAGATAATGATCGGGTTGTCAGTTTGTGTCGTTACATTTGAATCTGCATTTTCATTTCGTAACAATATTGTGTATAACAGAGGACCAAGAATTGAGCCTTGCGGAACACCTCGTTTCACTAGGCAGGTTGCAGATTTCATATCACCATGATGAACTGACTGACTTCTATCACAAAGGTACGAGTAAAGCAACTTTACAGCAGATCAAGAAAAGTTAAATGTATTTTTTAGCTTATGACAAAGGATTTGATGTTCAACGGTATCAAAAGCTTTTGAATGATCAAGAAGTACGAGAAATGATACCATGTTTTTATCTGTTTTTGACCTTTGCGACATCAATTAATGCTGTGACACAGCTATGTTTTGGCCGAAATCCTGATTGTCTGCTGGTTAGCAAAGAATTATTATTCAAATATTGATTGATCTGCGTGTGTACTAAACGTTCAAATTCCTTAGACATATATGGAAGTATTGCAATAGGTCTATAGCTTTTATCAGGCTTAGGTATAATCTTAGCGTGCTTCCACATTGAAGGAAATTCTGATTTTGTAATTATTGTGTTAAGCAAATGAGATATATATCTAATAATATAATTTATAACAATCTTTAAAAATTTTTGATGCATTTCATCATAACCAATCGAGTCATATTTAATACTCAAAAAGGAATCGTAAACTTCTTCGGGGGTGACGTTAGCAAACTGAAATCCTATGCGATTTTCATGGCAGCTCGTATTCGCGGTGCTACAGTAGCTGATATTAGAATTGGGCATTGAAATGTTCGAGAATTCAGAATTTAATTGGTTCACATCTATGGCACAATCAGCAGTGGCATCATTGTTCTTAAAACCCATGTCTCGAATTTCTCTCCATTTTCTCTTCGAAGATGAAGCAGACCTAAATTTGTCTTCATAGAATTTACATTTAGCGATCTTTATCTTGGAATTTACTTCCCTCCTATGATCTTTAAAAATTTGTTTGAGTTCTGGTGTTCTGAATCTTTTCCAGCGTTCATAGGCTTTGTTCCTCTCATTAATTGAAACTTTGATTTTATTGGAGAACCAAGGCTTTTCATTAGCACGCAAGATTTTTGTTTTTATCATGACATATTTTTCATATAGACTCTGAATGTTGTTATGTAAAAATGACAATTGTTCATCCACAGTAGGCATGGTGAAGACCAGGTTCCAAGGTAGCATGCTCAATTCATGTTCCAGAGATAGAAGGTCAATGTTTTTGAAATCACGAAAGGTTATTTTTTCAACTTTCGAAGATAATTTAAAGTCGTAGGACATAAAGATTAGATCATGTCGCGAAAAAAGTGATGCGGACAGCTGGTCGTATAGCAGCACACGTGAAAGGTCATAAGTAAAGAAGAGAGCCAGCAACGTTGCAGAAGTAGATGTAAAATGCGTAGGCATGCTTTTGTTACTGAGACTCAAACCTATAGCACTCATGTCTTCCATTAATCTTTTATTCACTAAAATATTAGAATTAAAGTCACCAGTTAAAACAACGTCCGAATAACCAAGAGTAAGAGCAGATAAAATGTTCATCAACGGCTCAAAATCAACATTTTTGTTAGGTCTATAAACAGTTCCAAGCAACATCTTTCTTTCATGATTAAATATTTCAAGAAACAAGTACTCAGGTTTTATTATATTATCACCGCTATCAACGTTTTTCCACATAAGTTTACAGTGAATTGGCATTCTAACATCTAACATCATTCTAACGAAAAATGCGATATCCATTTAGCTTATAAATATTATCATGAGAATAGCAATGAAACCAAGTTTCAGAGACGCATATTATATCCATTCCAGATCCTTCAAATACATAACGAAATTCATCTATTTTATTATTAAGGCTCTGAGCATTTATATGGCATATGTTGAGGTCCGCAGTTTGCTTGGAAAAGATAAGTATTAAATTATAAAGATTATCCCTAGAACCAACTACATCCTGCTTGAGAACTCATAAGTATTATTTAGGATTAGCGGAGCAATGCAAGCAATTACTAACTTTATGATTGTAGTGGCAAATTCACATAAGCAAGCAGAAATTTCGACAAATGAATTGAAACTAAATAAATTATAATTAAAATAAAATACAATAAAAAGTTTTTTTGGAATTATCACGAATTAGAGGGTTTTCTTTGGGGATTTTCCTTTTAAAAAGGGATTTTTTGGGAAAATATTTTTTCAAATTGGGGGAGCGCGATGAAGAGAACCTGGCAGCCCTAAGCGGCACATCTAGGTCTTTATAAATTCGCTTGTTTCTGACATACCATAGACTGCTGTAATCGTACGGAGTATTTTATTTTGTTGCCTTTGAATTTTTTCTACATTTTATGCCGAGGCAGTGCCCCATAACTGGATTCCGTAGGACCATATGGTTTTAGAATAGAGTTATATAGAAGAAGTTTACAATCTAGGCTTAGAGTAGAGTTCCTTCCAATGAGCCAATTCATTTCAACTGCTTTTAATTTCATTTGGGTTACCTTTGCATTTATGTGTGACTTCCATGTTAGACGACGATCAAGATGAACACCGAGATATTTTACTTCAGTGTGTTGAGGTATAGTTTGGTTATTTATTTGTATAGTTGAGCAGGTTTCTCTGCACAATGTAAAAGTAATGTGTAGACATTTTTGTTCGTTAATTTTTATCTGCCATTGTTTTACCCATTATTCTAACTGAGGTGTATAATCTTGCAGTTTGCGGGAAGCTTCTTGACGGCTTTTATGAACACTTAGAAAAGCTGTATCATCAGCGAATGCTGATATGTGTATATTACTGCTTACCGGCAAGTCAGAGGCATATATCAGATATAATACAGGACCGAGGATGCTGCCTTGAGGAACTCCTGCTTCAATCGGTTGCGGATGGCTTAGAAAATTACCTTCTTTAACAACGAATTTTCGATCAGTTAAGTAGCTTTCTAAAAGCTTAAAGGTATTTTCGGGTAGGTTTTGCTTTAGTTTATGTACTAAACCTTCGTGCCATACTTAATCAAATGCCTGAGAAACATCGATGAAGAGCGCAGAACAAGAGTCTATGTATTTGTTAAATCGTGCTGTGTTGTCTCCTAAAACCGAATTGTGGGTCTGAAATTCATCCAGTACCATTCAGTATTGGTGTTAGCTTACTCATAAGTAGCTTTTCAAATAGCTTGAGGCGCAAAATACTGTTAAAAATAAATAGAATTATCCGTTTTGCAATGTAGGGTAGCTCTAAAAGCATTTTATTACTTATTTTATCAGCGCCTGGAGCTTATTTCGAATTTAAGTCCGCAATACAGTGTTCAATCTCACGAATATTGAACCTCAAAGTAACATCTGGTATAGCGAGGACTGGTGGCAGCGCAACTATAGTATCAGATGTTATTGTTCCGTTTGGCAATCAAGTTTTGGTAAATTTGACAACCTTTATAATTGGCAGTGTGATTTTTTAAACAGTTAAAACAGCGAGCTGGAGTATGAGGATCTTTGCTACACTCTGCAGTTGGATGGTTAAGACCACATTTAACACAAATGAATGGTCGCTTACAATATGATTTAGTGTGGCCGAAAAGCTGACAACGGTGACATTGTACAACTTCATTTATTTTTATTGGGGCCTCAGTTACTAAAGCATTATTAATACATTTAACATTATAAATGTCTTTGTTATAATAACATCGTTCGTTACGTTTTTGGTCTGCAAAAACTCGATAGAATAACTCCGTATTCATGCCGTTTACTTCATTTAGCTTTCAATAATTTTCTTAAATTTAAAAACATTATACTCCTACACAAGATTATAATAACTAAGGAACCGAAATACCTTTACGACCGGTTGCAGTTTGCAAAATCGCGCAGAGAAAAATTTATTATACAATTTCGTCATCGAAATCATGCATCAGCAGTGATGCCAACTTTCGGAACCCAAAACGTGCAAAACATTTTTCAAAAAGGGGCTAAAAAGGGCTAAATTGAAAAAAAGTCAAGTAAAGCAATATCCAGCAAAATATTTTGAAAAAGCACAAAGAAGGGCTAACTTTAAATCATTTTGGGATCGCGTCTTCAAAAAGGTTGAAAACCACTGGTATACAGTCTTAGATTTAGATTTGGAAAATGGGATTTTTTCTTTGTACCAAATACGAAGTTTTCTTTTTAGACCATGACGCACAGTGCTTCGATCCCATATAACGGCAGGACAAAAATAGAAGGAGTTGTCGTATAGTTTTGAAATTTGGTACACTACTATAAAATACTGTAATTAAGAAAAATTTAATTTTTTGAAAAAAATCGGACAAAATATATGCCAAAAACTAAATTTTGAATATTGGCTACATAACTGCACACAAAGTCGTCAAAATCCGTAAATGGTTTGCATCCATACTGGTAACATTTGTCGTAATTTTTATTGTTATTGAATGAAGGACTCTTGGTCCTGCCATATATCCTTTATCGTAAAAATACTATAACTCTTACAAAAGTTATCCGATTAAACAAAAATTTGTGCCAAATTAAATTGAAACTTATTTATCAATAGGCGCGGATACAAGGGGGTGGGGAACGGGATATTCCCCATCCCTATCAAAGTGTAAAATATACACAGATTATATTGAGTTTCTAAAAAAAAATTTTGGAAAATAGTATGTTTCAGTTAGATGGACATGCTTCACTCGCAACAAATAAAACGTTTTCAAAATAAAATTGGGTTTTATATCTCAAATAATAAATTTAATAAAAAATAATATAAAGTTAAAAACATGTCATATATGGCATCAATCTTAGCAATTATTTTCTTAAAACAACAAAAAACCAATTGATTTTTTTCTTTACCGCCCTCTCTTGGTGGCAAAAAATAAACAAATATTAAAAACTGTGAAACACTGTCAAATTGGATTAATATTATAGTACATATTTTTATTTTAAACCAATGAAATGAAGTTAACAAAACTGAAATGAATAAAAATAAATAAAATTATGATAATATGTCACATAATAAATTTCTTAAAGGTCATATGAAATGAAGTTAAGTTTTAACGAAACTTTATATAATAGAGTTTGAATAATATGACTAAAAATATTATATACCTATATTTAGTTAGTTTTAAATATAATTAGGTGTCATAGAGAGAATTTCAATGTCCTATTGCGAAAAAGTAATCTTGACAATTATTTTCTTGAAACAATAAAAAACCAAACTGGCCATCTGACAATTTGACGCCCTCTTATAGCACCAAAACGAAGCAAACACAATTTTTATATACATATATTTTTTTAGTTAATCATGTGTTGTTTGTAATTCAACAGCACCTACTTGGATTTATATTTTACTATATTCCTAGTTTATTCTCTTTTTAAACTAATTAAAGCTATGGAAATTTTAGCAAAAATCACCACGATAGCCATTTCTTAAAATAATTTTTTTAAAGTTGTGGTAAAATTTTTTTTATTTTTTTCGTCGTAGTTATTAGAAAACAGTATAAATTTACGAAAAGAGAAAAAAAGCCATAGACCATATTCTTCTTTCTGTCTTTTTTAATATTCCTTCAAAGCTGACAATTTTTTTAGAGCCTTAGTGAATAATTAGCATTTTTCAAACCAATAAAAAATACTTATAGGAAGAGATTTCACATAAAAATTTTTTACAGTTAGATCTGAATATAGTCAGTCAACTATTACAGAAAAAAAATTTGGTTGCTGTACTCAGAAAAATGAATTTTTTACAATTATTTTCTTGAAACAATAAAAAACCAACGTCACTTGGGATTTTAGTGCCCTCTTGTAGCGTAAAATACAGACAAACACAAAATTTGTTTGTAGATATTTTGTTTTTTTACTGTTTTTTTTATTAATTAGTATTAATTCGAATTTATCGTTCCGAGTTAATCAGGAATTAGCGGCGAAGAAAGTTCCCAAAGATCACACATTTACCTATGTGCTCACTTGAAAAAATTTTGAAATTCACAATGGTGAAATCAATATATATGTATATATATATATATATATATATATATATATATATATATATATATATATATATATATATATATATATATATATATATATATATATATATATATATATATATATATATATATATATATATATATATATATATATATATATATATATATATATATATATATATATATATATATATATATATATATATATATATATATATATATATATATATATATATATATATATATATATATATATATATATATATATATATATATATATATATATATATATATATGTATATATATATATATATTAGGGCTGTTCAAAAAAAATTTTTTTTGAATTTGATTATGCATAGTAGCTTATTTTGTTCCTTTTTTATAAACATTGCTTTGTGCAAAAACTCAAACAAATCGAAAAATATTTAGGGGTTGCTCAAAGGACTTCTTTTTATTGAACTTTAATACATATAATCTAAGCAAAATGTGCTAATCAGCATTACATAAAAACCACTTAACACAATCTAAAATGCATTATGATCTTGTTATCGCGGATTATACGCTTTAAGTGTAACTTTTCGAGCATCGGGAACTCTCTTTCTGTGATCCTCTACCACCTGAATTAATTTCTGCATTTCTGTCTCATTCTTCGTAATAGATTCGTTGAAGGCAGACATTAGAGCAACAGAGCGTTCTGCTGCATCGTTAACCACTCTCAAAGAATCAACAAATATTACAATCATGATCAATTTCCAATTCACAAATCGACACCGGTACAAAATAGTAAATTTTCTAAAGAAATAGGTATACAAAAGCTATTCTATAGCAAATCTTTGGGAGCGTTGAGCAACCTCTAAACGTTGTTCGATTGAATATATTTTTTGCAGGTCTTATTTGCACTCCAAGTGGCACAAAATAAGCTACTATGCGTTTAGATCCGATAAAAAATTTTTTTTCCCACTATGTCGTGAACAGCCGTAATATATATATATATATATATATATATATATATATATATATATATATATATATATATATATATATATATATATATATATATATATATATATATATATATATATATATATATATATATATATATATAACAGTGGCGGATAAAAATTAACGAACAAAAATGTCTACACATTACTTTTACATTGTGCAGAGAAACCTGCTCACCTATACAAATAAATAACCAAACTATACCTCAACACACTGAAGTAAAATATCTCGGTGTTCATCTTGATCGTCGTCTAGCATGGAAGTGCCACATAAATGCAAAGGTGAACCAAATGAAATTAAAAGCAGCTCAAATGAATTAGAAGGAACTCTACTCTAAGCCTAGATTGTAAACTTTTTCTATATACATAACTCCATTCTATTCAGTCGCTATTTGCCATATTTTTACTGGTAATGATTATAATCCTGCTTTCTTTCGCAAAGGAAAAAAGAGACCTTCCTGTATTCTGAAGAAAAATAAAAATTTTCAAGAGGCTTTCGTTCAACTCCTACGAAATATACATACATACATCAGCATTAAAAAGATCAAATGCGGTAGTGAGAACTTTTGAAGAGTATGTATGCAGGATGTGCTCATTACAAACCAAAAATAATATAGATAAAGGACGGTATGAGTTATTTCAAAAAGGTTACAAATTCAAAAATTATCATGAAGAAGTTAAAAAATAATTTTAGGATATGATTCTTCTACCTTGCCACCAACAAAAGGAGAATTGTTGCAACAAATTAAAAGAACGGTATTTATATCCAATGTATGGTGTAATGCACACATGCGATGTCCTACAGAAAAATTGCCAGAATATCATGGATGGACAATAATTGATGCCAAATATGAATTTTGCTGGTTTGATGGTCCCCAAAGTCCATCTTTTGAGGAATTGAAAACTGACTTACAAGCTACTCTATTTATAGTTACTATTGTTAATTATTGATTGATTATTCAGCAATTTATTTTATTTTTTTCATGTTATTGCAGAGTCAGATGTCACGGATGAGGAAAATGAAGGAGATGAAGATGAGAGTGATGGTAGTAAAATTCGCTTATAGTTCACGGCCTCATTTGCACGCTATTTGTGGACTATAACGCGAATTGGACTATATCTTGAATTTTATATAAGCCAATTTTTGGCTTATATGCGAATCTCTATATAATTATTTCTTTAAACAGTAGAAAAATAAAACTAACGCTTAGAAACTACTTCCTTATCTACTCAATTCATAAATATTGCAATTAAGATTGCTGAAATAAAAATAATTTCTACTTCAATGTAAGTAATATTTTTACAAAATTATCATTAAAAAATCTATTGTGTTTGACTTTTGCATTTTGGATTATATCTGCCATACCTTACATATATTTAAGATAATATAAGCGAAAATGGACTATAGAGCTAATGGACTATATAAAAAACATTTTGCAGGTATTTTACATACAGATGACAGAAAAATTAACATTTTGGAATATATCGCAAATTCTTATAAACGAATTATACTGTAGTAGCGAAGCTTGGTCAGACGAATTTGATGAAGATTAAATCATTTTTTAATATAAATACACATAAGCTTTGTTCATTTACTTTCCTATCACTTTCCATCAACGAGAGAGTAAAAAGGAATTTTGTAAAATTACTCTCAAAAATAATAAAAAGTAAATGAACACTTTACCATCCAAAATTTTCAAGCTAAAATAGTGTTATAATATATAGGTATATATGAGTACTTAATAACTACTCCTATATGTGGAAAAATGTAATATATGTACCTATTACTATAAAAATAATGTGATTTCGGCATTTATTATTATTTCTTTTCAACAAAATTGAATAAGAAATTGAAAAAAGGGTACATATCTGAAATTTTAAACTTTTGAGGTAATGAAAACAAAAACAAATTATTTTGTAATGAAGTACAATATTTAAAAAATTTATATATGGATTACATTTTGGGACCAATTATCAATCGAAAGTTGCAGAAATATTTTTATGTTAACGTCATTTTGGCATGTTCTGTGTTTCACAAAAAAATAAAATTATGTGTATTTCTCATAGCATTGTTGTTATAAATAATTTTTTATAACAACAATGCCAAGAAAATTCACATTATTTTATTTTTTGTGAAACACAGAATATGCCAGAATAACGTATGTTTATTTGTGTATTTTCGTTAGTTTTGGCAATATTTTTGTTTTAGCGTTTTTTTTTTGTTTTAACGTTTTTTTTTACTTTTTGACGATTTTTTAGAGATTTATTTTAGTTTTGGCGCTTTTTTGGGTTTTGGGAATTTTTTCGGTGTTTGCTGATTTTTTTAGTTTTAGCGATTTTTTGGGTTTGACACTTTCGTTTTAGCAAATTTTCGGTGTTTAGCGATTTTTTAGCTTTGACGCTTTTTTCGCTTTGGTGATTTTTTCCATTTTTGGCGAATTTTCGTTTTTGACGATATTTTTAGTTTTAGTGTTTTTTTCGTTTTGGCGACTTTTTTCGGTTTTTGGGTTTTTTTTTAAGTTTTTTTGGCGATCTTTTTAGTTTTGGTGATTTTTTGCGTTTTAGTAATTTTTTTGCAATTTTGGTGTTTTTTCCGTTAAACGCTTTTTCATTTTGGCGATTTTTCGTTTTGACATTTTTTTAATTTTGAAATATTTAGTACATATTAGCTTTTTTTTAATTTCAAGAAATTCCCTCTTATGGTTTCCAAGATACTGCTAATTGTCTAAATTACATAGTCAAATTTACATTAACATTAAATATATTTATGTATGAACTAATTGGATTATCTACCGCCATAGTGTAAAGTACCGAGTATCTAGATACTCATAATATTTGCAATACTAAAATTTGCTGCAACATCCTCTGGCCCTGATGTACTAGATCCTGTGTTGCTAAATTCCATTGCTTTAGACATCTTATTTTTGTGCGGTTGGTCCTAAATTAAACAAAAATTGGTTTTCTATCGTATTAATATATTTCATCGCTTTAAAAATTAACATTCACTTAGAATTTCTTAAATTTTGCAAAAATATTTTTATTTCCCAACTTCTTTTAGCAAACTTGATTTGTAAATACAAACACAAAACAGCTGTTTGAACAATTATTGAAAGTAAAAATTTTACTATCAAGAATTTTCAACAATTTTTTTGTGTCTCAATTTGTTGCTCTCTTTTGACGCTCTCTCGTTGAAAATTTTTGGAGTTAATGAACACTTTCTATCAAAAATTGTTAACAATTGTTAACAATTTTCAGTAAATGAACACAGCTATATTTACCTCGTCTATCGGAAAATAAAGTGATTTAAATTTAGAAAAAGATGATTTCACCTTATGTTATGACACGAATAGGGAAAGGAAAAGAAATTACAATTCTTGTCGGACTAAGGATAACTACCTGTTTTTTTTGTAGGATACTGTTCCATTTGGACAGAAAACAGTAACCTATTAGGTGATATTTTTGTCCTACAGTTAGTAATGAGAAAAATGGTCCTGTGGTATTAACAGCTTTTGAGCGCAGGGCCGGTATAACGCACCACGCAATTTGTACGACAATGGCACTGTTAAATTATATAAATATATACTAACGAACAGAAAAAAAATCAGTTGATTAGTAATCATTTTTGATGAGCTTGTTATCGATACATGTTGGAAGGAGGGTACTCCTTTGATCAAACCATACATTTTATAGGACAAGTTTTTTTTCGAATCATTCCGATAATTATCTTCAGATTTAACAAAAAACACACTTAGTAATCAATTTTTGAGAATCATCAAACCGACAGAATTTATCTCTGATACCACTGTTCTCTACCACAATCGAAAACTTTTGTAAGAAGAAAAGTTGGGCATCTCATCAAAATGAAGCTATTCGTGGAAAATTAGCTTGATAGTAATCAATTGTAAAAAATATACCGTGAATCCTTGACTATTATGTTTTGCAAACAGTTAAATTTTTTTTCTATTTCTGTTATACAAATGAAAAAAACATCTTGATCCTTATATGTATATCCTGAAAAGTAGAATCAGTTTTTTCTTATTTTTTAACAGAAAACTAACATATCAATATGGTGTAAAAAATAGAAATAATACAGCTATGGTTGTTTTTATTATTATATAATTTTTCATGATACTTAAAGATGCACCTGTAAATAGTGGGAAATATTCAGCAATAGGAAATAGTTTAATATACTGTGCTTTGTGCTTTGTAAGTTGCTCACAGTGAAATTTGTAACGATATTGATATTTTAAAATTTTAAGATACACATCGTGAATACCTTAAATATTAAATAAAATTGTATTAAAACCCAGGTAGATCAATATAGTCATCTGCGAATTCGTACAACAAAGCAACTTTTTGTTCAAGCATTTGTCAAAGCAAATTAACAAATTTACATTAAAATATTTTCAAATTTGCCTTATAATACTTTTATTGTTATCCAATGGATTTCTAATTGTATACAGGTGTAGAAAAATAAAATAGATTCATGTCGAATATAAAATATTTATTTTCAATTTATTTAAATAATAAATTTATTTTAAATGAAATTTATATCCTGGTATTTAAGCATTGTCTATATGCAGCATTTCATTGGTGCTTTACCAAACCATCAGTAGACTTCAAACACAATTTTAGCAGTTAGAAACCCTCTATCTTACTTGGAGGTTACACGTTTAAGTTTTGCTTCAAGTTTTGTTTCAAGTTTCACTTTTTTACTAACACACTCAAACATTTTGAAATTGACTACCAACTTGCTTTCAATTTTTCTTTCAAGTTTTCTTTCAATTTTTCGTTCAATTTAAACAGCTGATCTCAATTATTGTAAATAAATTACAGTAAGACTCGGTTATAACGAACTTTGTGCAAACAGCAAAAAACCGCTCTATGACAAGTTCATAATAAGCGTAGTTCGATACAGACGAGTATTCGTTAACTACGAATCCGCTATTACGAATTATTTTTGTATGAAAATAGCAACCAAAACGTCGGGACTTTAGACTTAGATCGTTACAACCGAGAATTCGTTATGACCGAGTTTTACGGTTTCGTTGTTAATTCCTTGACGACGGCATCTTGAAAACAAAATTGAATATCAAGTTGCTTGCAGCCTACGTCACAGCGTCAATTCAAAGTAGTTTTAACAAGCAATACGTGTTATCAACTTGAAAGCAATTTCTTGAACGTGTAACTGCAGAGTTATGTACACACTTTCAAAAACCATTTGAGAGTTCACAAATATGTAAATGATTTTTAAAAACAAGCAAAGTAGGCTTTGAAAATTATACAAAACCCAGCAAATAATTTTTTGTTCGATATGAATCTATTTTATTTTTAATAAATTTCATTTAAAATAAAATTATGACGATATGTCAAATAAATTTCATAAATGTTTATATAATAAATTTATAAAGAAAGTTTAGCAGTTGATTGAACAGTCACAAGGCGAATTCATACCAGGGGCTCAATTCTTGTTCTGTGATAATGTGAAATGAAAAAAAACTTTTCATATTCGTTTTCATCATTACTTTTCACTCTATCTTTTCACAATAACACATTTTCTGATTCTCGTTTGAATTATGAAAAAATGTTTCATTCCATACGTACCTGTGAAAACTTTGGGACTATGCAGCGTTGTCAAGTTTTAAATTTCAAAAAGCACTAAAACGCTATAAAAACGCTCAATTCTAGAAAAAAACGCACTAAATTAAAAATTTTTCATTTTATAAAGTAAAATACACAATTTTTGATGTACTAAAGGACAAGGCGAATTCAGTACCAGGTAAACTCGTCATTAAAACAAGTACAACAATACAAAAACAACATGCAGTTCGGCCATTTTGCACAAACCTAATCTGTCAAAAACAGCAGGCCAAAACAGGGATGGGAATGTTGGTACAGTTACCAATTTTTGGTACACTTCGAATCTAAGAAGTACAATAGTACACCAATGGCTTATTTAGTACAATTAATAATTTTCCTACTTTTTTTTAGCAAACCTCATTATTGCAGTTTATTTATTGTGATAAAATATTTTATCCTTTTCGTCCGCTCGTACATATGCCACTATTATCTGAATTAAATTAAAATTTTGGCTTAAAAGTGCTCAAATAAGGCTAGCTCACAAAATGTCGCTATAATAGCTCCGTTTGTTTACTTTTACAGTAAAATGCAGTAAATGAGTAATTACTGAGTAAACTGAAAAATTTACTCTCAAAAATGCTATTGCCAAAAAAAGTACGCGAACGGAAAAATAGTAAAAATTCGTAAGATTAAGGAAATATATGATGGCAAATAAATATATTGCTGAAAAACATTTACAGTTTTGACTACTGAACTTTCTTTCTTATTGGTAATCGATACAATACTACTTATAACACGCAAATTTCAAGAAAATATAAAAAATTAATTATATGTAATCTTTTCCATTTGTTTTTACACTTTATTTGATTTTTCTAATTTGTGTCTAGTTAAATTTATTCAAAAGTAAATGATCATTTGTTTTTGCTACTGAGTACCTTATAAACAAGTGCAGTAGTAAGTAGCCAAGTACTTAGCACTTTCACAACACTAACAATTTAAAGTAATACAAACAAAACAAAGCAAATGGTTTCTAAAAATTTGATTTCCTCAGCATGTATAGAAAGAATATTTTCTTCAAAAATATGATTAAAACCAATATAAGGAATCGCCTTCATGCAAATACCGTGTCATCTTTAATACAATCCATATATTTAATGAAATCTGATTCTATTAATGTTATGATAATGAAGGAATTCACAAGGTAGTCCTAACTGTTCTAACTTTTGTAGCTACTAACGTTATACAATAGTTGTATGTTTGTTGTTGATATTCTAATTAAAAAAATATAATATTACACTACAACTTATTTAGATATGTTTTTATGGTGTGTTATGTGTTCAACTGAATAATTTTCGCATGAAACCGTTTATATATTCCAAAAAACAATTTTTGGCCCCCTTTGAAATCATCAATTTGGCCCAAAACAAAAAAGAGCAAAATGCATCACTGAAATGCAGTAAAGTTCATTAAAAAATTGGAAAAACTTTTTGGGAACTCGACAGAGTGTGCAAACAAACCAAACTTTTCGCAAACGTTTCATCCGAAGACACAAACTTTCAAAATATTTTTAATCGTTTCGTTTTTAATCGTTTTTAGTAGCATGTCTTTTTTATAAATTACTCTCAAAATTTGCTTTATTTGCTCTTTCGCAACATCAAAAACCTAACACAATTACATAAGAGATAGACAATGAGAGAAAATGCAGATAGAACTAAAGAAATATACGAAAAAAATCACTAAAAACTGAAAATGTGATTTTTTTCTCTACCCCGTTTGCTTCTCTACCCCGTTTGCCATCATACTCCAAAAATCATGTTTTAAAAAACATGAAAAAAATCATCGTATGAATTGCGTGTATCATTCTCGTTGTTTTTGTTTTACACATTGAAAAAAACAAAACGAAAGCAAACGTTTCATTTAGTTTATTTTCTTATTCTGGTACTCGAACGGATGTAATGTGAGCTATTTTAGATTGGAAATTTGCCACAGATATATGTACAGAAAAGTGATGCATTTTCTGTATTAAACAATTTTTCTGATTTCAATTATATGTTTTGGTACAATTATGCCCAAAAAGTACATTTTTAGAGAACAATTGGTACAATTTAAAAATCTCATTTACCATCCCTGGACCAAAATACAAAGGAAAAAGATGGCGGTCAGTAAAATGTAAACAAACAATAGAAAAAAAGAAATAGATTTTGACAGATTCGGTGTAAGCAGCCCAATTCGCCTACGAACAGCTGATGATCATATGCGCTGATGAGTTCACCTGGTATTAATTCGCCTTGCTAAAGGACATATCGCACATGCACTTGAAAAGTGACAGAGCTCAAATATACCGGTTTTCCAGAAAACGAGTTTTAGTTTTTAATTTACTCACTCTTTCATGGAACAATATAAATGTATTCTCTCCTCAAGAGTTTAGTATACAAGATACATATTTGTATAATTTTTATGCAATATGACAATTAATATTGTACTATTGACTCTAAAAACGTACTCCTTGAATTGTACGACTTTTGGAGTACATGGGCGATATAGTGGAGTAATAACATAAATAAAAAAGAACAAAATTGTTGTAATTTATGAATATATAATAGTATATATTTGAAACTAGAGCTTATCGAAAAGTTTTATGGTCATTTCTGAATTCAGCGGATCAAAATATACATATGGACAAATCCTACGTATCGAACGCTACATTCAGGGGCCGAATTACCGCATAAGTGATCGAGTAAAATTGTTCGAAAATTTTAATTTTGGGATTACGGAATACGATAATCGAGTACATGCTGCTTAAATTGCACTCGCTAGCACCAGAGCGATCGAAAATAATATTTTCTTTTATTTGTACGTTTTGCAAAAAAGCATGGAACATTACCAATAAACCTTATTACAGTCGTCAAATCAACTTGGTTGCTAAACTAGCTTAAAGAAACACAAAATTTTTCTTTAATGTATTCTTAGTCGAGTCAACAAACGGTGAAAAACAAACTTGGTATGTACACTTTTCGAATTCGGTAATCCATCCATTGGACACGTGGCGAAATTCTATTCGATGCGAAAGCCTACTGATAACAAATGCGGTAATTCGGCCACAGATTAATATATAAAACTTTTTTATTCTTTCAAAAGAGTTACCTTCAACTTATGTAAAGTGCTTAGTGGGATTTAATTGTACTTTCTAATGTCATAGAACATAATTTTTAGCAGCTACTTGTTGCGAAATAATTGAACACAAACGTTTTATGGCGCACGTGGAAGTAACTTTGAGAGTTGAAGTGTGTTTTTCGTATTTATTAGCGAATTTTGTATAATAAAGCACACAAAATCTAATTTGTAAAAGAAAGAGGAATGTAAGAGAATTGTAAAATAACTTATTTGCAGCCAAAAAATATCGCTTTCTTATCAAAGCCGTTTGTGACGCACAGCTATAAATTTTAATTGTACAATTTACAACAAAAATGTGGAGTTGTAGATAATATTATTATATAAAAGAACTCTTTTAACAAATTTTTATAGTTTACGAGATAATCTAAAAAATAGTCACGAATTTTACACTTGAAAAAAAATATTTTTTTAGATAAATAAACGTATTTGTGAATTTTGTGTTTATTGCGACCTTCCCAAATAAAAACCACCAAAAATTAAATAAAAAAGCACTGAGCACTAACGTCGAAATGTTGAAAAATCACTAAGAACTGTACGAAAAACACCAAGTTGACAACGCTGGTACTATGTTATCAAGTGTCAAAATCAAAATGAAATATTTACAAAGAAATGCAATAGCGAAACATTTATTTCCTTGTAAGTTTGCTCTTACTATTCTCCAAAAGTTTATTTTTTAAATATACATTTTCTGTGTAAAATAAATTTTCATATGAAAAGTTTTTGACAGTTATTTTCACTGCTACACAAAACAAGAATCGCAGTGATGTGTAATTGTGAAAAACTTTTGTTTCGTTCCAATGTTTGTCATATGAAAAAATATTGACATTACTTTTCATTCTTTCATTAAACGAGAATCAAAACTACTATGAAAATGTGAAAAATCTTTTCATTTCACCGTTTCACAGAACAGGAATTGACCCCCAGGTGACCGCAACAGCTCAGCTGTTTACGAAAATGTTTACACATTTAACCTGTCAACAGTGTTAATGTATCAGCTTTTCTGACACCTCAAAAGTAAGTTCTCCACGGCGAATTCTCTTGCGACTACCTTGTGTTGATCTATTTCGGAACAGTCAGCTGCGCTGAATACGCCACCTGTTATCAATTCGCCTTGGTTAAAATATATTCTTTCATGTATAACATTTTATGAATTTTTGTTTGAAAATTTAAAAAAAAATTTTTGCATGTATAAAATAATATGAAGTATGAAAAATAGGACTGATATGACACAGCTTTGAATTGCCCATATGAATGTCGTTCTGAAATATATTTTGTTTGTTTTTTCTTTACTAAAAGAATATTATTATTTTCAATTAAGACAAAGGTTGTTTTTTTACACAAATTGTCAAAAATTAATATATATTTTTTAAAAATGTATGTATTATATGTATTTTGGAATGTATTCACAAAGTATTCGCTTGAATTTCGCGAATACGAATGTCAGAAAAGAAGCAATTCGAATAAATCACTAGTATAAATATAATTATTAATCACCCTTATCGGCAATAAGAGGCGAAAATTTTGTTCACGTGAAATATTTCCGATGAACCAAGGTAGATTAATTTACTAGAAATGATTTCTTTAAATATTTCCTACTTCTGTCAAAATTTGTACGTTTGTTTACAAATTTCTACCAAATTGTGTGTGTGTATGTGCGAGAGAAAACAAGTGTGAAGAAAATCATACACATTTTTGATAAAAGCAGGAAAAAAACAACAATAAAAATCAATGTTGTTTTTGTAATGATGTACTTGTTTTATTCTTGCCACTACCTTGTAATAAATGTATCTTGCGATGAACAAAACTAACAAAATAGTACATAACACAACAATAATGCAAAATTGGGGATCACAATTTTGGGGAAAGTGAACACATACATTTCACGTAAACTTTTATTCCCGATAAAGGTGAACTTTAAACCAGTGGCCGGCAAAAAGTAATTTGTTGTTTAAGTTTGTTGGTGTATATATGCTTTGTTGATAGCTACAAGGCATTGTTGTGCTATTGTTGTTGTTTATTTTGATGGTCGTGTTGTTTACATCGTGTATGGACATTTTGTGTAATTGTACGCTTTGCTGTACCGATAAAGTCCCGAAAATTTAAGGTGGAAAACAGAAACGGGCGTAAATATAGTAAATAAAAAAACCGCTATGTCCCGAAAACTAGAGCTAAGCTATAATTTTTATAACATCTTTTGAATTTAGCAGATGGAAATATGTAAGATCAAAAGGGTCTTTCACTGCTCTTTCATATTCTTCTTTATAAAAGCGAAATTAACCTTCAGCTCATCGTACATCTTAATATAAATGATATTTAAATGGATATCATAAATAAAAACAACACAATCAGACCTGCTTGTTAAACAACTCAATGAAAAAAGTATTTAGCATATGACTCACCTAGGTGAACTGATGCTGTGACATGGCACCTCGCGATTATGACCCAAAAGTTCATGATTTCGTTCAACTATACCCCAGGGTGCAATACCAATACTGACAACACGACCCGTTCGTTGTTGGCCTTCCAAAAGTAAAGCATCACCAACTTGTTTGGTTACACCTGAAAATGAAATACAACAAATTTTAATAAGTCTTTAGTTAAAACACATTTAATAACATCAAATGCCCAAAGAAGGTAAATAAAACAAGACGAGTGGTGTCGTGGGAACACGGGGTTACAGCTATGCTCCTTAAACCCTTACGACACTACATTTTTTCTTCATTTTTCAAGTTTTGGAGAACAGTGCAAATATAATATAATAGGAAATTTTACCAGGTGTAAAGAGTTCAGCTATATTAAGATAAATACCAAATTGTCAATGCTTTTACTAGGGTTTTCGATAAAAAAGGGGGCCCTGCAAAAAAATGTAAAAATGTTCAACTTAAAATTGACGTTTCATGCTTGAAACATTAAAGTGTTGCCAAGTTATCGGTTTATTCACGAATTCAGCGACTTAGCGCCTCGTTTTTTCAACTTTTTTTTCTTTTGCCGTTTTATTATAAATAAAAAGTAGGCAGCACTTAAAGAAGCCATTATGTTTTGTTAACATTTTGTATAGTTGTTTCCTTCTATCATATGCTATTTCTTTCTTTCAATCCTATAGCAAAACAATGCAAGAAAAATGTAGTGTCATAAGGGCTTTAAGCTCGCTTCTGACTATTAAGCTGAAATCACCCATTTTTTTATTTTATATGTAGCATGACGTTCTCTTCATGAGATAGACGTCAACTTTAATAAAAATAAATTTTGTCCGGACAAAAATTTTGTTCGAACACAATGGGTGAATTCAGCTTTAGATTTATTATTAATATCAAATTTTAAGTTAAAATTCAACAGTGTGAAAACAAATTGTTTTGATATGTCAAATAACACGTAAAGAAATTTGACAGTATTATGGTATTCGTAATTTTTAGGGAATTTTTTGAGCAATCACATTTTTCATTTTATCAGTACATATCGGATATAAGAAACTTTAAAAATACCACAAATTTTTTTCGTATATGCGGTTTTTTTCTTATAAACATTTAATATAAACAATTCATATAAAAAATTAGCTTAAATAGCTCAAACAAAAGATAAACAATAAAAAAAATTCAGTTTGCACTATAACAACTTATAAAATTATATAAAATCTTTTTTCATATCATTTCATCTTTAGTGTTTGAAAAAAGTTTGACATATCCGGTTTTTTCTTATATACGATTTTCTTTTATAGAACATTTTTTCTATGGAAAGTGCAGAAAAAGACACGCTGTTTTTGGTCCACTTTCTTATAAGCGGTTTTTTCTTATATGCGATGTGCTTACATCCGGTATATACTGTAACAAAAACAGTTGTGTTTTGTTTGCAAGAATAAATAAAGAAAAAGAAGAACGAAAAAAATTTATTTATGTATTGCAAATTATTTATGCTGACTTTAGACGACATGTATTTTACATCTGACTTGTCAAATTTCCCACTGCAAAAGTGATACATGCCTTGTGAAACATATGAAACATTGTCAGATGACATTTACAGAAGCAAAGTCAGATGAAAAATTGTCAATTAGAGTGTGTTCTATTTTCATCTGACAAGGCATCTGACATCAGCTGTATTAAATGACCAAAAGTGTGGTTTGGCTGAAAAAACATTAAAAAGCAAAGAGCGCTTTATATATTTACGAAAATTGTGCAAAAACTCAGCTGTTGTGAAAACTCAGAGGTTATGTCAGATGTAATTGCACATGTACGTGTGAAAGCAAATATTATAAACCGTCTGTAAATTGACAATTTTGACAAACATGCGAAGTTACATATGTCTCACACACCTAACAAGCCATATGTAAAAAACATGACGTCTAAAGTCAGCATTAGTTACGTTTTCTTTGAAATGTGATAGTGTAGAAATAAAATGTAATGAGAAAATTTTCTTTAAGATTTTTTGACAGTCAGGGTGATTTTGATTTGATTTTCGTCTTACAAAAGCTAATAAAAATCTCAAAACTTGTATTACATTGTGAAACGGCCTTTATCTGTATAAAAATAAAGAGATGATTATAAATTTACTTGCAACAACCAAAACTGCAAATCCTTTTTTTTTCCTTTCATCAAATAAAATAGAAAGAAAATGCCTAGGTATGCTTTATAATTTCTTTCAAAATTTAAAAAGGGAACCTCACTAAAGATTAGCTCGAATTTTATACGATTATTAAAATCTAAAAAAATTTTATACGATTATTAAAATCTAAAATTTAGCCGATGGCCCTGGTAGCTAGCGCTTTCACTTCCTTATATTTAGCTATAAGTTTAATATTAAATAAATAAAATAAATAAAAAATAAAAAAACTAACGATGAAATAAGCATTTCTATCAAACATCAGCAATTGCAATAAAACACGGATGCGCGAAATTTAAACTGTGATTTTATTGTAGCTTATTAGCATTAGTAATGCTGACTTTCGACGACATGTATTTTACATCTGACTTGTCAAATTTCCCACTGCAAAAGTGATACATGCCGTGTGAAACATATGAAACATTGTCAGATGACATTTACAGAAGCAAAGTCAGATGAAAAATTTTCAACTAGAGCGTGTTCTATTTTCATCTGACAAGGCATTTGTCTATATAAAAATACTTTTATTTTTTTACTTTTTTCAAAAAAATAAAAATATAACTTTTATTTTTTGACTGATACTTTTTCGCACAAAAATAAAAGTTAAAATTTGACCGACTTTTTTTGGCCAAAAATAAAAGTTAAAATATATGTTTTGGTAAAAAATAAAAGTTAAAATAATCAGTCAATTATTTTATTTTTGTATGCAAATAAAAGATCATGTTCTGAAAACCATTTCGTTTTGAAACCGCAAAATTTCAGGAAAAAATTCAACTAAAACGGTCATTTATTGAAACTTTTTAATCTATTTTTATGTTTTAAATGTTTCAGATATTTTATTCGAACTTAACTTCGAATGCACTAAATTGTCCAATTAAAAGAACAATGTTTCTCAATTTTGTGATTTTGCGGTTTCAAAACAAAATGGTTTTCAGAACATGGCCGTATATTTGAATTTTTCTTCAATCCTACTTTTCGTTGGTATTTTCCAACTTCATCAGGGATTAATTTATTTTATTTAGATCTGACAACCACAACATATAAATGTAAATAGATATTTTTTAGCAAACAGAAATGCAAAAAATGATTTCTTTTTTAGAATAATAAAACTTACATATTATTTTATAAAATCAGTATATTCCTTAAAATATCACAGATTTGTATGTATGTGTAAAGGGGACAAAACACAAACTTAATACATTAAAAAATGTAAAAATCGTACTAAAAATATCACAGCTCTTCAGAGACCTGCGCCGAGCGATTTTGTCGGCGGCGGCGGCTCATGAGAAAATCGGCGGCGACGGCTCAAATTCGGCTTCAGCCGACTCTGAACAAATAACATAAAAATCAAATTTAAGATAAAAAATAAATAAAAAAATTATTATTTCATAGTGTACAAGGACAATCGGCGGCTAGTTTTCAGGCGAAGTAAGACGAACTTTTCTCGGCGGCGGCGCGACTGTCTAAAATTATCGGCGGCTCGTCTCAGCCGGCTGTGAGCCGTCACGGCGCAGGTCTCTGCAGCTCTTGATTATTCTTCAAATCGTCGGTATTAAACTAAAACTATGTTGTAATTTGCGCTGGTATTGTTTTTATCTTCTTTGGTGTTTATTGCATTTTCCGATCTCTGTTATATTCGTAAACTCTCTATTGTGTACTTCTTGTTTACTTTTTTCTCCTTGTCCAGTATCCTTACTTCGTCAAAATTAGGTTTGTGTTTATTCTCGATACAGTGCTGCGCGAGTGCGGTTGAATGTTTTCTTATATCTGCCTTGTGATCATCTATTCTCACTCCTAAATTTCGTTTTGTTGTCCCAACGTAAACTTTGCCGCACTCCTCGTTATCATTGCCAATGCATTCAAATTCGAAATTGAATGCATTGGCAATGATAACGAGGAGTGCTGCAAAGTTTACGTTGGGACAACAAACAAAAGTTTGTGCTTTGTGTTTTGTCCCCTTTACACATACATACAAATCTGTAATATTTTAAGGAATGTACTGATTTTATAAAATAATTAGGAAATTCACAACAGCGTTCTAACATGTGTCTTAATATAACGACGTTTTAATTTTAGTCTTTTATTATGGGTTGGCAAGTTTGTTGTTTTTGTTTTGTGGGTAAATGAAATTTACCACCAGATGACAATTTTAAATGTCCAAGAAGCATGTTTTTTTTTAATGCGGCAATATTTTAAATGAAGAATTTGTGTGTGGTTTAAGTGTGTTGGTGTTTCTTTGGCTTGTTGATAGGTACCATTTAGGGAATTCACAACGTGTATCTCAAAATTTGGAAATAGCAATATCGTTACACCTTAAAATTTCATTGTGAGCAACGATACAAAGTACAGCGTATTAAAGTAATAAAAGTAACGACGAAGTTTGCCGAATATATCTCACTATTCACATATATAGAACACGAACTCAAAATACACAACAAACAAAACAACACAAGCACGTTAGTGCTTGGTACCTACCCAGCAAATCAAAACATTTGAAAATAATATCGCATTCGAATGTTGCGTACACATTTCTCGGACAAAACACTCGAGAACGGCTATCGAAGTCGGAAAGAGAAAAAGCTGCTAGAGCCCACTCGTCGCTCAGGTTGTGGCAGCAAATCTTTCGGTTTCGATGTTTCGCTGACAAATCAATAGCGAACCAATATCGAAGAAATATCGATACTACAAAAATGCAGGAAAAAGTAATTTTTCAAGATTGTTATCTTTATTTTTTTAATTTCAATGAAATTTATTTGTTGGAGTTTAAGCAATTGTCTATATGCAGCATTTCGTTGGTGCTTTACCAACTCATCAGTAGACTTAAGACACAATTTTGAACAGTTAAAACACCTTTATCTTATAAACAAACTTTGAAAAACCATTTGAGAATTTACAAATATATAAATGATTTTCAAAAAATAAGCATTGTAGGCCTTGAAACTTATACAAAAAAAGGTTTATTTTTAATTTATCTATTTTAATGTAAATGGAATATTTATTTATTTAAAATTGTAACTTAGGCTGCAGTCAATCAGATTCGAACACGGTACCGCCAGGCTAACAGATAAGCACATATCCACTAGGCTATCGTGGCAAATTTTTTTCTATTCAATTATTGCACACATGAATGTAAATTACACATTCGATAAATTATCGAAAATAGTTCAATGCTGCGAACATTCACATTTTATGAAATTTGGCAATTGCGCTTCTTATCGAGACATATTTCGATGCTGCGAACATTCACATTTTATGAAATTTGGCAATTGAGCGTATTGTCACAACATTATCGACAAAAGCTCGCATTTGCGAACATTCGATTTTTTTAGACTCACGAGCATTTATCGAACAAATTTGTTTCGAAAACTCTTCGTTTTAGCGATATCAACAAGCCAAAGAAACACCAACACACTTAAACCACACACAAATTCCTTATTCAAAATATTGCCGCATTGAACAAAACATGCTTCTTGGACTTTTAAACTTGTCATCTGGCGGTAAATTTCCTTTACACACAAAAAAAAAACAACAAACTTGCCAACCCATAGTAAGAGACTAAAATTAAAACGTCGTTATATTAAGACATATTTTAGAACGTTGTTGTGAATTCCCTAATTGTGAATTCCATAAATATGTAATTTTTATTATTCTAAAAAACAAGTAATTTTTTGCACTTCTTTTTGCTAAAAAAATATCTATTTACATTTATATGTTGTGGTTGCCAGATGTAAATAGAATAAATGAATCCCTGATGAAGTTGGAAAATACCAACGAAACGTAGGATTGAAGAATAATTAAAATATAATCTTTTATTTGCATACAAAAATAAAATAAATGACCTTAAAAGCCCGATTATTGTAGATAATCAAAGCAAAATATACAGAGATAAAAAAGGACGATATATCAAACATTTATATAAAAATAAAAGTTAAAATTTGACCGATATTTTTTCGGTCAAAAATACAAGTTAAAATTTGACCGATAATTTTTGGTCAAAAATAAAAGTTAAAATTTGACTGATATTTTTTGGCCTAAAATAAAAGTTAAATTTTGACCGATATTTTTTTTTTTTGTTAAAAATAAAAGTTAAAATTTAAACGGATTTAGAAGTCGCTACCCCAGCATTCTTTGTTTATTTTAATCACTTGTCATGCTTGATATTAGTCAGCAGGGCCATCAACTATTCAACCAATTTATTTAACGATATTGAATATAAGGGTTATTGCTGCTCCTTATATTCACTTACGAGTTAAATCGATGTTGATAGGTAGGATATTCACCATGTCAGGTTATTAGCTCCAAATATTACTTGCCCTTTGTTGAAATTTTAACTTTTATTTTTGACCAAAAAAAAATCGGTCAAATTTTAACTTATTTTTGACCGAAAAAATATCGGTAAAATTTTAAGATATATTTTTGACCAAAAAAATTCGGTGAAATTTTAACTTTTATGTATGACCAAAAAAATATCAGTCACATATTAACTTTTATTTAAAAAAAATATCGGTCAAATTTTAACTTTTAATTTTGATAAAAAAATATCAGTCAAATTTTAACTTTTATTTTTGAACTAAAAAGTATTAGTCAAAAAATAACCATTATTTTGTGGTTTTCAATTAAAAATTTTTGGCCATTTTTCATTCTTGAGAAAAAATGACCCCAAGCAGATATATGAAAAATGGCAAAATATTTTCAATTAAAAACAACAATAAATATTTAGAGCTGTTTTTTCTTATTTTTGGGCAGTTTTTAGTTTTGAGCCATTTTTTCCTATTTTGCGGCTATTTTTTTTTAATTTGGGGGGATTTTTCCTTTTTTGGTACCATTTTTAATTTTTTAGATTGGGGCCATTTTTCTTATTTTGTGGGCCATTTTAATTTTGGTTCCTTTTGATAAGAATGATAAATTGGCCAAAATATGTATAGGAAAAATAGCCCCAAATCAAAAATAAATGGTTTTGAAAATAGAAAAATAGCCCCATAATTCGTATTCTTGTTTTAAGTTAAAATTTTTAGATCATTTTCTTGCATGATGTCCTTTAATGATATATGTACATATTCACTTAAATATTTTGTAACATAACAGGCATTGTGTGTTACCGAATGCATTGTTTATAATAAAAGAGTTTTCACTTTTCATCAAATGAAAATAAACACGAGTGTTTGCTGGATAACTCTTAACGAAAAAATATATAAAAAAATAAAAATTTATAAGCATCCGCCGCGTGTGCACTCGTCGCTGTCTCATCGACTAATGTTGTAAAAGTATTGAGTATTTAAGGCCCGGGTACTCAATACCAAACATATTTTACGGTACTCGATACCAAAAATTAGCTACTCAGTACTTTCAGAGTTGTATTTTCTAGTGTAAAAACGAAACTTTTGCTTTGAAATATATTAAAGTAATACAACTCTTTTAAACACACGCTTTTAAATAATTTTAACGTTGCCACTTAGAGCGATATTGCCCGAGTATTTAAATCATTTAATAGACCGTAGTTGTTCATACATGTTTCAATAAAAGCGAATTTTAACCCATTAAACAATTTAATTTTGATATAAAACAGCCGTTAAAAGTATCGAGTAGTATCGACTACCCAGTTGAAGTTGTATCGAGTAGTATTGAGTAGTCAAAAGTAGCGGCTTTTTACAAAACTATCATCGACGACTAAATGAAGAGCATAAGAAGCTGTGTGAAGAATGTGTGTGAGATGATTTCCACAAATGTGGTATGGGCCATAGATAGTAGGGATGGGCAAGTGAAAAAATATATAGATAGATATCGATATATTTTTAAATATCGATCGGCATCGACATATATATATATATCGATATTTTTCAACAATGAAAATTCATACGTAGTCCCCAAATTTTTTTTAAAATAAAACAAAAAAAGTACATTTCTTATAAATAATTAAGCTGCAAAGATCCTTACTGTTCCACCAATATATTCATGGAACATACATCAAAAACATTACACTCAAAGAATGATAATTTTTCGAATAGACAAAATATTATATATATAAAACAAAAGATTTTGTTAGCAATATTTTATTTCGTGAATACCGTGCCGAAATGTTCTTAAAAATTGCACGAAAAACAAAACCAAAGCTAAAAAATATCGAATTTGATACTGTCGATATATTTGGAAAAATATCGATACATCGAAATTAAAAATGTCGACGATATATATCCATATATTTTTTGGAAAACATCATTATATCGATATTTTTGCCCATTCCTAATAGATAATCAACTAAAACTTCAAAAACCTAAGTTTGCTGTCAAAACCTAAGTCTAAGAATGGGTGAGTAGAACTTTTTTATTAGTATGTATTGGAGTAAAATAAAAGTTTCACTACAGCACCAAAACCATATATAGTTGTACAAATAGTATTTTACAAAATTTTTATATTTTAAACATGAATTTTTAGTTAGAATATGATTTAGAACCATTTTAATATATTTGAGCTAAAAATATATTGATTTTCTAAACTTTTTTTTTAAATTATTCTATTTGGTACTAAAAAAATTATCCCAAATAGTATAAAATATGCAATTCTGCTGAATGAAAAAATGGTTCAAAACATTGAAAAATTTCATCATAACGAATAAAAATTTTGAAATTACAAAAAGAAGAAACATGAAATTTGTTTCAAAATGTATAAAAAAATTAATTAAAATCTAATAGTGCTTGTGTGTGCAAAAAAGTGAATTTTATTGCGTTCAGAAGTGCGTTGAATTACCCCGCTAACGTGAGTTGAATACATAGCATAGATTATACGTAGATCATTGTTGTTCATTTCAGCAAACAATTGTTTGTGCTCTTTCATTTCATTTCTTTTTATATTTTCTAGTTAGTCGTTAATACGAGAGTGACAGCAATACAGCTGTAAAATATTTTTGACCACCAATGAGGTAGATAGTCAACTGGTGACCTGTCAAAAAAATGACAACTCTATTCAACTCACATAAGCGGGGTTATTCAACACTCATCGAAGAGCGTAATTTTTACACTTGAAAATGCGGTAAAATCTATCTTTTTTGCACACAAAAACACTTTTATCACTTGATTTAATTTTTTTATTTGTTTTGGTATACATTTTATGTTTCTTCGTGCTGTAATTGAAAAATATTTATTTAATTTTGTTTACATTTGCATGTTGAAATTTATAATTTTTATCAATGTTTTCAACCATTTCTTCATTCAGCAGAATTGCATTTTTTATACTATTAGGGATACATTTTTAGTACCAATTTCCGTTTGGTAGTAGTACTCAGCTAAAAAGAAAAATCAACACAAATTTTGTCTATTAGAGGGATGTTGTTTCAATTGTTTGCTCACGAAATGTTTGACATTTTGTTTTTGTGTGGTGTTGTGAATAATATTTAGGTTTTGCACGTTAAAATTAATAAATTTAAGTGAATTTGCGTGAAAAAAATTTTTCTACACAACTATTTTTCCGTGTAGAAATAAATGCAAAATTTCGAACCTGAAATTAAGGCAGAACTGCATACTAGGCTTTAAGTACAAACAAACCAAAACAAAAATACATTTATAACTATAATAGTGTCGATTATTTTTCTAGCTCGTAGCCAGAGGTCCGAGACGTTTTAAAATTTTCGGCGGCGGCGGCTGGGAAAAAAATGAGCGGCGGCGGCTCAAAGTCGGCTGCAGCCGACGATTTCTTATAAAAATATTTCGTTCGTATTTCTTCAATGTTTATTGTATGTAAACATTGCAAAAATTTTAAATCCAAAGAAAAACAAGTCAATATCTACGAAGGTAGTACATATACGCGTATACCTACATAAGCATAAACGAATTTAATTATTACGTTAAATTCAATTTTATATGGGAAAGAAAACAATGAAATAAAATATGTACTTCAGTTAACGAAAGTAAAATCCTTTTATTTTCGTTTATATTAGCACTTGTCTATTTGAAGTTAGCTGTAGGCATGGTGTAATAAGTATACAGGTATCAGCATCACGTCAGCAGATTATTTTTTGCTCAGGTAGTTTTGTGCATAAGCAATATCCAGCACGTGCATTTTCTGACACGCATGATCTAGTTTTTTTGTTGGCCTTATGCGGCCACCTGTATACTTATTACATGTGGACACTAATGCAATTTTACAACAGAATTATAAAAACTTGCAACAAATATTGCAACAGCAACAAAAATTGCCCACATCCAGGGCTATGACTCCGTGTATTCACCATTTATGCATTTATTAAAATATTGGTTGTTAAATACGAACTCACAACAATGGATCAACATAGCAATGAATGATACACATCCACAGTATGCATTTAACAAAATTTGCATTCCAGTTATCGACTACTTTTACGTACTGTGTCTCATCTCTGTTATGTTTATTAATTTTATCAATTTATTAAGGAAGCTCAATTCATGCATAAGCTCTGTGAATGCAATAGATGCATAACTCAATGAATGCATGAATAAACTACAAATTCTTTTTCAATCTGAATTTCACATTTCATTTTTGCAAAAATTATTTTTAATTTACAAAAAAATGTACACTACAGCTGATCAAACAAAAGAACTTGGCCCATAAAACGCGCTTCATGTAACTTGAATTTACAAACGCGTCGAAAGTATGAAACGCACGAAACGCGTGGTATGGACTTTCAGCTTAAGAATGCCTGAGAAAGATACCAGAAATCTCAAAAATGGAACTTTTATGGTTTTGCCCGTAAAGTCTACACTTGGTTCGAGGTCCATAACATATTTTGCCAAATAAATTGATACACAAGAGTTTCTGCAAGTGGTATTTGTTTTTGAACCCAAACTTTGCTGCAAAATACGTAGAATTCGGAGGGGTATAGGGAAAACAAAAATGGTAAATTGGAATAAACTTTTTGCTAAAATCATGTCCTTAAACATACCTGTTAAGTATATACATTAGGGTGGGTCAAATTGTTCGGGTGAGAATAAAAGTGAAAGGCGTCTCGTAAAAACGAACTCTACGCTAAATTCCAAAAAATACACTAAGAAAGTAGGCGTCTAAAATCAAAACCTAGCTCCCGCCGAGAGACATCAAAATTCAAGCTTTTTATTGGGTAGAAACATATATAACCAAACAATATAAGTAAAATTTTGGACATTGCCCCTTCCAATTTTGATAAAATTAAGTACGAGTGATGTCGCTGGCATAACTACCATTAATGCAAAATCTTGACTTATTATACATTATGGTTCGCGAAATAGAGCGACTTGAAAATTAGAAAGTTAAAAAAATGTCGCTTCATTTCGCGAACCAGAATATATAGTGAGTCAAGATTTTGCATTAATGGTAGTATGCCCGAGGCATCGTTCGTACAAAATTGTATAATAATCGCAAAGGGTAGGTCTAAGATTTTACTTATATTGTTTGGTTATAAATGTTTTTACCCAATGAAAAACTTGAATTTTGATGTCTCTCGTACCTGAAGAGATTTTTTGGGAAAAAGAATGATATAATGCATTTTACGGCAAAATTTTTAAAAAATAAGAAACTTTTTAAATTAAAAGTTGTATATTTTCCACAGGGTTGGCTGCCCACTGGGTAACCCAAAAAGCCCAGCCGGGTTTATATGGGTATTTTGTTTTAAAAATCCAAGTGGGGATTTTACGTTACAAAGATAATATATCAAAATTATTTTTCAAGCTTGGGGCCATTTATTTCTTTATCCACTGTATTCAATATATTTTCCAATATTTCAATATCCAACGGATATCATTTTCAAGGACTATAAACAAAAAACATGAAAACATTTAAAAAATAAGAAAAACACTATCAAAACAAAGTATATGCTTATATATTTGTTTTTATAGTGTTTTTGTTATTTTTTAAATGTTTTCATTTTTTTTATAGTCCTTGAAAATGATATCCGTTGGATATTGAAATATTGGAAAATATATTGAATACAGTGGATAAAGAAATAAATGACCTCAAGCTTGAAAAATAATTTTAATATGTTTTTAATTGAACAAATAATTTACAGAAAAATAAAAGAAAATAATTATAAAATTTATAGAAACGAATAACATAAACACATACATATGTTTTTATATGCCCATTTGTCTCTATGTGCATTTAACCATAGTGGGTTTTTCTCTATTTTCATATTAATTTAAACAAAGATAGTGTATTACATCAAATATATAAGAAAATAATTCAAAAATATATAAGAAAATAACTGAAAAATTTATAAAAATGGTAGCCGAAACACGTACATAAATTTATTTTAAATCAGTTACTACTCTGGTGGCTCATGCTAATGCTTTTTCCAATCGAAGACGATTTCTAAGGTTACTCCATATTATATCATAAGACGACTAAATTCTTTCTATTGATGATGAACTAGCAGGGCATCTCATTAGAAAAGCGAAAAATCGCAAAAGTTAGCATGTAAACATTATTAATAGATATGCAATGATACACCCTTTTGTTGATACGATACCGATACTCAATAAGAAATACCGGCGATATCGATACCAATACGCATATTGATATAAAATTAACAAAACTCAAATAGAATAATTGTTTATTTTATAAAATTACAGCGTCAAAAGGAATATTTCCATCAAATTTCTATCAATCATTTTGAAATTTTGTTGTTTAACTAAAAAAAAAAAAACTGGCGTCAACCGTTTGGTATTTGGATCCAACATCTTGAAAAGTTGAGAAATTTAAATTTTAAAATGACTAAATCACTAACTGCAATAGATAAGTGCTTAACCAAATAATTTTTTTAAAGAACACTATATGGACTACAAGAACACAAGAAATGTTTGTATTCTGGCAAGAAATCAAAAATTTATTACCGTGAAAAATTGTATATGTCCAAAGCAATGTTCGAAAATAAACCGAACGTTATTTTGTGTACTGTATACCAGTGATGCCATTAGGATACGAAAGATACATTTTTCGTATCTTTTGATGACTTTAGGTACCATTTTTCGTATCTTTTGAATCTGTGCACAAAGTGTACTGAAATAAAATATTATACTTTCCGTCTCTGACAAAGTGTTTTAAAGTTATCATTTCGTTATTTGCAGTCTACACCTAACTTAACTTAACATTAACTTTAAGTTAATGTTAAGTGTAGACCGCTCAAGTTAAGGTTTTTTTTAGGTTATAACATATGTAGTTGTTAGTGCAACTGTTTCAACAACGCTGTCATAACTCCAAGTTAGGTGGAGTAGAGTTATGAATACAAAAAAAAACGCCTTTACTCGTATATTAATTTTTACAAAAATTAATTTGTTTTGACAACATCCAAAGATAGTTACATATAATTAAATTTAAAGTTTGCTTACTCTTATTTATAAAAATTACATACCTAATATTTATGACATAAATAAATATAAAAATGAATTTATATGATATCATTTTCAAAATATTCACTTTTGAGAAAAAGGCAATTTAAGTTTAAGTTTTCTATACGACTTCATAGTAACATTGGCTAGCAAAACCCTTATGAAGCTGTTCTGCGTTACATTAGACATTGGCTTTTTTAGCAAAATAAAATAGAGTAAGAACAGAAACCTAAAGCAATGATTAACTCAAAACAGCAAAATATTGACATTGGCTCTTTTAGCACCAAGCCACAGATATATCAACCCCTTTTATTTTTATTGGTATCAAAATTTTATGAGGATACCCATACTTTAAAATCGTAAAAATATCAAAACTTTTGATAACTTTTGAAATACAGGCTATACAATTTTATCGTAAGCGACAGTTTATGAATATAAATCATGTTTGAATAAAATAAAAAATAAAAAACCCTCCTCCTGAAAAATTAAATTTTTGTCGCTTACGATCATTTGGCGGTAAGTGGTCGATACGTTCAACGTTAAAAACTGATTTTGAAAATTTTTTAACTATGTATCTTTTTGGGCAAAAATGTATCTTTTTGGAAACTAAAATGTATCTTTCTCGAAATTTCACTGGCAACACTGCTGTATACACAAATAGAAACGATATCTATTTTTTTAGGGTTTGTGTATATTTACACAACCCGAACCAACACATAACGATTTTTTAATGCAAGTAACAAACATTATGTAGCGTTTTGTTTTTTGTCAAAAAACAGTACAATTGTAGTGGTTGCGTACTACATACATTATATTTTAGTGTTTTATAGTGTTCTTTTTTCATCAAATACAACTACGCACTCAAGTATACATGCACGAGAGCCAAACGAATACTAATGCTAAACAGTGTAGCCAGATAAGGGGATTTGTCCCCAAATTGGGGATTTCAACATCTATTTGGGGACAGATTTTCGTGGGGAGGGATTTGGGGATTTTTCATCATAAGCACTTTTAATAAACATTATTTTTTTTAACTTGTAGTAGGTATTTGGATGATTTGAAAACAGTGTTTCACTTCATGAATTTTACTTAAAAACTAAAATATTAATTTTGGAACAAGCACGCTACAAAATTAACATTAATTTAATTTATTTGTTTGAATCAATCAAGATATAAATTCAACTAGGCTGAAATTGATGTCGTCATAGGATGTTCAGAGGAATGATAACTGTTATCACTTTCGGTTCAAAAAGAATTTAAAGAAATTTGTTTACAATATGCATTTAGCTGCTTTGGTAAGAGAAATGCTTAAAAGATTCGATGAAAATTTAAAAATTTTTTTCATATCAAGAGTTATATCGTTCTTACCATGCATATAAAAAATTCGCTTTTTGGATTCGTGACCGTGGTCCTCCACACGGTTCGCTGCAAAATGCTCTCATAGAGGATTGAAAACTCAATGGCAATTGTTTTAAAGCTTACACATTCAGGAAGACACTGACTTTATGTTCATAACAGAGGGGATTCTGGTGTTCTTCTTAATGGTACCGATTTGCATGTTCGATAGTTGGAGATGGTAGGGACGATATGTTAAAATCACGTAACTAATTTTGTATTATTTTTCAGGAAACGCAGAAAAAGTTATATACATACATAGCTAAAAAAACATTACGATCCTAAAAAAAATCGTAATTAGTTAATATTACATACATATATGTATACTGATTAATTTTCAGTTCTTTTATTTCGTGGCCAGTAAGGCTTTCATTCTAACTAAGCGAAACAAAAAAAGAGTAATTTAGCTTCAAAGTTTTTTGTCAATATGCATTTCATGGTTAATTTTTTGGCTTTGTAATACCTACAGTTTTTTGAGATTATCTGAATTTTTTAGAGTAATAGATATTAGTATTGTGTTGGTTCCTGCATCCAACTATTTTTTTAGTTTTGACACTTTTACCCCTTTGCTTCTCAGACCCTCAATTAGAATATAATTTCTTCAACTAAAAGTTGTAAAAATTAGTTACGTGTTGTCACCGTATGACCTACAAAGTCCTAATGCACTTGACGCTCATAATAAACTGACGTTATGCGGCGTGCCTGGCCATGAAGAGCGGGCTGACTCTCTATACAGCGGTCTCAGACGACGGCAATTTCGGCTGTAATGGCTAATAGAATAAAGTTTCTTGAATGAATCCTTAGGACTCCAAGTAAACTATATAGCCTCTCTCTCAAAAGATATTTGCACAAAATATATTTTGGATCGCGGTGCTTATGCCCTCTACATAATAATAGGAATAATAATTTCAAAAAAGTGGTATTATTCTACAAACAAAGAATATTAGCGGAGTTAAGTGTTTGCTGCGAATGGTCTTGCGAAAGTGCAAATGCAAAATATCGTAGATTTTTTTATGAAATCCAACACACATTAAAAAAGTCACCATATTTGGCATTTGCGCTTTCGCAAGACCATTCGCATCAAGCACTGAACTCCGCTATATAATTTTATTATTATATGTTTGTTCAGTTCAGTTTTCCAGAATCGCAAAATTGTAATGGTTTCTTAAAAAATTTACTTAATTTATTTTATTTTTCTGAATTTTTTTTATTACTTTTAGAAGAAATGTTTCTTTATACTAGAAGGAAATTGAATTAAAAATAAGATTTCTCTAATAGTGCATTTACATCTGAGCAAATTCTAGTAGATTTCATTTGAAATCTTTATCAAAATCTATACCGTTTACACCAAGCTTTTTTTGCATTTATCAAGATTTCGTATCCAAAACAAAAACCTTTGACTGAAATGTATCTTAAAGGCTGACTTCCAAAACGTCAGTTGCTTTGTATTCGAACAATGAATAGTGTTTCATATCGTCGCAGTACAAAACATTGACAATGCATACCTTTTCAAAACGTCGTCGACAAGTATCAGAAACGCCGCTAAAGAGTAATCCGGGTATCGGTTTCAAGGTTGATGCAATGTTTGGCAACTTCGCATACATACACGATTTAAATACCGCAGCAGAACTGTATACAAACTTTGTATTGATAGGATTTGGAAGTAAGTCAGCCAAACTGTAACCCAATAAGTGCAAACTTAACTAATTCACACACCTCTTGTATAATATATTTTTTTGTATTTGTTAGCGTAATATCGACGCAGCTAATTCACTCATCATTTACAGAAAAATTTTGTAAAAAAAATAAAATGACTAGATTTTGATTAGATTTCGTCGAAATCTGGTGACGAAGTAGATTTTGTTTTGTATGGGAAATCTACTCGAAATCGACTAGATTTTGCTCGAAACGTCGTAAGTACTAGATTTCACTCAGATGTAAACGCACTATAACTATTAAAAGATGTTAGTTTTGTTATACAGTGAACAATTTGACAATTTGTTTGAAATTAGACGTGAAAAATGCATATGTATATAGGTTCATATATGGCTAAATCAAAATAATATGCAATAAAATACGCAGAGGACTTAAAAAAATTGTTTTTAATTGAATGATAGTGCTTATTATAAAAATATTTTTTGGGGACAAAACTGGGGATTTTTACTTTTGAAATGAGGATTTTTTGGGGACATCGTTCTTTAAATTGGGGACATGATGCAAAACTTTTCTGGCAACACTGATGCTAAATACACTAAATATACATTAAGAATAATGTTCTGTGCCGAACACAACGAAGTGTACTGTTTTTCAACAAAAACAGAACACTATTAAATGTTCTAATCTTTATATTGAGTTTGTTAAAAACAGTATTTTCGTTGGGTACAAGATCACTAACAGAAATACCGTACATACTTCTTTTTTAATGTATTTTCTACACAACCACTATTTGCTTTTGTGTATTACAATATTCTATCGTACAGAACATTAAAGTACATTATATAAGGCAAATTTTCGAACACTGGTCCAAAGTACCTTCGAACTTGGTACTTTGGAACTTCATAGCTACGCACCTGCGCAATCTGGGTAGCTCTCCTTCTTTGGTACAATAGCAATCTCCTCTGCTATGTCACAGTGAAATTTTATATTGATGGAATTATCAGTTTAGAAATGGCTGATTTGTTCCCAAAATAATTAAATTCCACCCTACTGTGCATTGTATTAAGGTACTGAATATATATGTATATAAGTACATATATGTACAAAGTTTTTTATAAGTATGCATTTGCTAAAATATTTCTGGCTACATATACAGCTACGTGCAACTAATTAAGGACACCCTATTCAATATTTTTTTTGCCTGTGGTGATGTGGTAACATCATAAAAACGCAAATAGTTGGCATATTTTCGTTATGGCAATTCCGGTACTCCATTATCTAACAATGGTAATACCGCTTTTTACCGTTTCTTTTTCTTAGTGGCGTGATCATGTTTTATTATCGTGCACATTATTAAGGACAGGATAATATTTTTGAATTTTTGCAATTTCTGGTAAGCTTAAAACATTTCGTTTGATTAATTGTCATGTAATTAATAATGTTATACCGTTTTGTAAAGCTCATAATGGGTAAAAATAAGTCATGTGACTGACGTAAGCAGTCGCAAAATTATAGTACAGATGCACCAGGATGGGCATTCGTATCGCCAAATTGCAGCTACCCTAAAATTGTCTACAACTATGGTAAGCAATGCTGTGCAGTATTTTAAAAAGCATTCGACAGTGGAAAAGGTTCCTCGAAATAAAAGATGCCGAATTACTAGACTGCGAGAAGACAAACTTATTGTACGCGAGTCTAAAAAATATCCGCATAAATCGGCGAACGAGATTCGGACGCTGTGTTTGGTAAAAATTAGCCAAAACCATCTGTTGACACTGTTAAGCGACGTTTGAGAGAAGCTGGATTGTTTGGGAGAATTTCACGGAAGAAGCCGTTACTCTCTGAACGCAATCGCAAGAAAAGGTTAGAGTTTGCCAAAAAATACCGTCATTGGACCTCTCGGGAATCGAGTAGTGTTTTGTTTTCGGATGAAACGAAAATCAATAGAGTCTCCCCTGACGGGAAAAAATATGTTCGCCGTCCGAAGTTGAAAGAATATGACCCAAAGTATACAAGGGCCACCCTGAAGCATGGTGGTGGTAGCATCATGCTTTGGGGTGCTATGTCATTACACGGAGTTGGACCATTGCGCAAAACAGAGGGAACTATGGACAGATTGCAATACGCTGAGATATTAAATGATATCATGCTACCATATGCTGAGTCAAATATGCCAGTAACATGGATATTTCAGCAGGACAATGATCCAAAACATACTGCTGCTCACGTTAAGCAGTGGTTTTCTAATAATACTGTTACTGTATTGGACTGGCCATCATGCAGTCCTGATCTCAACCCAATTGAGAATCTGTGGCAAATTGTAAAAACCGAAGTTAGTGCAGTAAAGATTAGCAACTTCAATGATTTGTATTCGGAAACTGAAAAAGCTTGGAAAGCCATCCTAAGTACGGTATACGAAAAGTTAGTATCCTCCATGTCACGCAGATGTCGAGCAGTTATTGACAACAAGGGTTTCGCTAAAAAATATTAGCTAATTAATAAAAATAAATTAATAAAAAAAGTTTATGAAAAAAAAATTAACCGTGTCCTTAATTATATGCACGTCTCATTTTAAGATTTTGGTAGTAATGAAATCAGTCTTGTTTTATTTTGCACGGAAACTTATGTATTTTAAAGCACATATTGAAAACAAAGCAGAAACTTTTATTTCATGAAAATAAAAAATGTTTTTTCTAATTTTTATACGATAAATTTAATATCGATAAGGTGTCCCTAATTAGTTGCACGTAGCTGTAAGTATACATATTAAATCATCTAATGATAAGAAAATTAAAACATTATGTATCGTTTCCATTACCGATGTTTCTTAACATTGATGTTCATCATGAAAACATCGATGTTTTCACATATTCCCTATTTCTATGAAAAATATCAACAACAAGTACACAGTACTGCATAAAACAATTAGGGAATTCACAACAGCGTTCGCAAATGTGTCTTAATATAACAACGTTTTAATTTTAGTCTTTTATAATGGGTTGGCAAGTTTGTTGTTTTTGTATTGTGTCCTAGCGGGAAATAGAAGGAGTGCAGATGCCTTCTAGAAGGTCTTTGTACTCCTTCTTTTGGATAAATAAGGCCTCCTCGCTCCAGTCCCTACTCATATCTTTTTTACACACGTTGTCATTTCGTTATTTGCAGTCTACACCTAACTTAACTTAACATTAACTTTAAGTTACCAGTTCTATAAGGCCTGACAAAAGATCTTCTAAAAAGGTAATTTTGAAGGGTTTCTAAGGAAGGTCTGTACATTTTTTTAATCTAGTTACATTTTTTTAATCTAGTTATTTTTGAATTTTAAATTTTTTAATCTAGTTATTTTTGTATTTTTATAGCGGCTTCTTTAATTTTGATTAATGTTATTTTTTATATCGAATTATTTCCTTTCATCTAAAGTAGTTTTTATACAAATGTATTTATTAAGAAGGTTGTGGATTGAATAGTTTCGTCGGTGCAAGTGTAAGTTAATCAACTCCGTCATAAACGGCATAATACCAGCACATATGTCTCTTGAACGTAAATTTCAGCTTTATATACAAATTACTTAGGAATAAAGAATATGAGAATGTTATTTATAAGAAACATTTTTAATGAATAAAACCAGCGTTGTCAACTCAATGCTTTTCGCACTGTTTTTAGTACTTTTTCCACTTTTCAATGCGAAAATTTTTAGATATACTGCTCGGTGCTTTTTTAATCCATTTTTAGTGCTTTTTTGTGACGGCGCACAGTGGCACATTTGAAGAGATGGCGGCCAAAACTCTTCAAAATTTTTTTTTTGTGTCACCGATTTAATTTTTTTTTATATAAAAGTAAACACATAGGAACCTCGAAATCCAGAAATTTAAGCTTTTATTTCGATTATTTCTCTTCGAATAGGATGATCAAAAACCCGTTTTTTTAAGAGAAGCTGAAATCCAAAATATTTTAGAAAATTTTTGAACTTCAAGTGGGCATAACTTTTTTGGTTTTATATATTTGTGGAAAAAATTTTTTTTCTTCACACAATATCATTTCTTAACTTATAAAATAGTTTAAAAAAATCGTGCCTCACTTTGCTCGAGTCCCAGATTTGGGCATTGCAATAAAGGTCTAAAATATACCCAAATCTCGATGTTCAGTAGAACGCAACTTTTTTTCTGCGAAAAACTTCGTAAATTGACTTATAACGTGTTATAGTACGTACTTTAAGCTGTTATTATATGCTCAGCTTTTAAATTTATATTTGCGTCTCTAGGAACTACAATGATTTTACTGCTTGCATGTCGGATATTTTAGGTATGGGAGTGTTTGTGTGTATGTTTTTCTTTTTTTCGAAGAAGTTTTATTAATGAAAAGGGTATGATAAAAGACTGTTATTATAATGCATTTTTGTAATTTAGGCCATTAAAAAATGTGTAGTTACATATAAGCGGGGTTAGGTACATGAGTTGTTGTATTTGGACTGATATATTCGACCTTTTGTTATAACTTTATTGTGTACACAGGTAGCTGCTGCTCATATAAAGGTTAAAATACGATAGACACATCGAGTTTTATTGAGCAGGTCTCTTTAATTCTCTTTTAAACCTGCCCGGATGTTTAGACACAGACAGTTTGTGTTCAAGTTTTTAATGAGTTTTGAATATGAGAATGAAATAACAAAAGAGAATTGTAGTAACTTGTCGGTACAAGCATGTCTGTACTCCTCTTCTTTCTTCTTTCCTCTCTCTCTCGTTTAAACACATACCTGTTTCAAGAAAACTTGATGTGTATAAAAACAGACAAAATTAATAAAGACGATCAATATTGTCAAAACGATGGCTAAGTTCAGTTATAACGATCTTGCTAAAATTTATTTTGAACAAAAACACAAAAACGATGTTATATTACACATTTTAAAAGACCCTTATTTTGAGTTGTGCGACCATTTTAAAAAAATGAATAATTTTTTAACGCGATTAAATAAACGGTATAATGAATGTTGTAGAAATAAGGAAAAAATGTTTAACTGCAATAAACAATGGCTTACAAGCGAACTTGTATTTGAAAGCCAACTAAAACCAGCAAATGTGGGCCGACCTGCCAGACCAGTTGAGGAGTGTAGTGAAAGGTCCCGAAGACGAAAGCTGCAAATCATTAATGAAGAATGTTCTCAAGAAATAATTAAAGATACGTTTTTCCATCAACTAGGGCCAACAAAAAATAAAACTAAAAAAATTGATATAATAGAAAATGTAATGAAAGCGAGCCCCAAGCGTGTAAAAAGGATTTTAAAGACCATTCCAACACCAACCGATGATAAAAAATTTACATCTGAAGAAGCATTTTCAATATTTCTGGACTTAAAGCTAACAAAATATCAGTATATGGAATTGCGAAAGCGGGCAGTTGGAAAACATTGCTCCATTTATCCAGAATATAGAGATTTGGTTTTAATTAAAAAAGATTGTTTACCACCACAAAATTCTATAAACATTACAGAAAGTTCAGCAGAGGTGGTATTTCAAGACATATTAAATCATACTGCGGAAAGATTGTTGAATACATTGGACGCAGATAACATTAAAAAGCTTGGTAACTGTAGCCTAACATTAATTTCTAAATGGGGATGCGATGGATCTTCTGGACAAAAGCGATATAAGCAGTATAATGCAGAAAAAATATCAGATTCTGACTTATTTATGATATCTTTCGTTCCGTTAAGACTAAAAACAAATAACAATAATTTGGAGCCATCTACTAGCAAAGAAACCTATATTGACATATGGAAAAACGAAATACCTTCCTCAACAAAATATTGCAGACCAATTAAATTTACGTTTAAGAAGGAAACGAAGGATGTAATATTAGAAGAAGTATCTAAACTTAAACAACAAATAGATAAACTTCAACCGATAACTTTGTTACTTAACGATCAAGAGATTCAAATAAATTATCAAATGTTACTTACAATGATTGATGGAAAAGTTGCACAGGCCATAACTGAAACAAAATCATCTTCGTGCTGTGTTATTTGCAAAAAAAACTGCAAGCCAATTAAGTCAACTTCCAACAGAAGACACTACTTTCCAAGAAGCCTATGAGTTTGGCTTGTCCCCACTCCATGCTAAAATTCGATTTATGGAACCTATATTAAAGCTAAGCTATGATTTAGATTTTAAAGGAACAGTACGAAATAGTGACGAAAATAAAGCCAAAAGAGAGGCAAAAAAGAAACACGTACAAGAAAAATATTTAGAATTGGGTTTACTGATCGATCAGCCAAAGCAAGGAGAAGGAAACACAAATGATGGCAACACAGCAAGAAAATTTTTTTTCTGATCCAGAAACTGCTGCATCTATTACAGGAGTAGATTTTGAATTAATAAAACGCTACAAAATCATACTGCAAGTAATATCATGCAATAAAAAGGTAAATGCAAGAAAATTTGGTCAGTATGCTAATGAAACAGCGAAACTATAGAACGAAAAATATGATTGGAGGAATATGCCATCGACAGTCCATAAAATACTATATCATGGAGAAAACATTATTCAACACAATATGCTGCCGATTGGAGGAACAAAGATTATAGATATTTTCGCGAGCACAACACAAGAAAGATATCTAGATATAGTACCAATGAAGACCTCTTTAATATTTTACTGTGCACTTCTGATCCATATATCTCCAGCATTCGACAGAAATGGAATTCCACCCCCATGGAATTGGACAAAGACGCCAAACAGCTCCTTGAAGATGAACAGGAGGCATACTTAGATGAAATTTTCACTAAGACAGTTAAATGAAAAATGTATTCTATGCAAATTAACATAAAAATTAGAGCAAAAAAGCACAATAAATATTGAAAATTTATAAAAGAAACTTTATTTTATTTGGAATAAAAAGATTTTCTTAGAATTTATGGTAAAACTTTTTTCGGATATGGATCTCCTACATATCTGTTATGGATTCGCGTTTAAAATATATTTAAATTGTTCATATAATAATAACATTTAAAGCTGTCGAACTTACATTTGTTAGTGAATTATGATCACGAAGGCTATTTTACGAAATTTTACTTACAAGGGCCCTATGAATAAATGTGGACCGATTGCCCTAAAATTTCACAGGGATATCAACGACTAAAATAAAATTAGTTTTGCTAAATATTATATCAATATTAATATATTTAAAACAATTATGAACTTCAAACCCGTATTCTAAGTGGTCTATTGGAGAAGAGGGTAAAAGGTCAAAATAAAATGGACCCGGGTGGACGGCTTGATTAAGTATGTCATTTTTTAGTTCAGTTAACGTTACTATTTATAAAATGCAATGTTAAATCACTACATTCACAAATTTATTTTTTTTAAGGCCGATAATACCTATATTTTTAAAAGTAATTTTTCAATCATATATAAGTCCACTTTAATAAGGCCCGATTTTACAGTTAATACATTAAATTGAAGCTTAAGATGTCTTCTATCCAACAAAAAAAATCCATTAAAAAATTTCAACCCAGTCAAAAGTTATAGAATTTTGACCGCCAACTCACAAAATGTACTACTGTGCGGCGGCACTAAGCCCCAAATTCCGAAATAAATTTGTTTATCTAAAAAATATTTTTTAAGGGTAAAAATTTTTGTTAATGCAACTATTTCCTGAACATACTTTTTTGCAGTCTTGCAGAAGAATAAAAATAGCAAAATTTATATGAATTACATTCGAGAAAAAAAACTGTGGTTTATCTTTTATCTTTTAAAAGTGTCAAAGGCCATATCGAAAAGTGTTTTTGTACGTATTTCGTTTGATTGACACTTAAGAGTAATTTACAAATTTTTTGACTCAAAAACAAGAGTTTATATTTTTACTCTCTTCAACTTCAAGCAAATTCGAGATATATTCTGGCATGCAATAGTGTTCATGGAAATAACGTCCGCCGGATACATGCAAAATAAGCCCTTGTCAGATAAATGCATTCTGTAAAAAATAAAGAAAGCTGGTAGGCATTAATTGCCTGCTTGTGTTACTTCTCTTAAAAAAATAAATTAAATGCCAAAATGATGATAACGAATACTTTGGCAATTCACATGCACTTGTAGCAGGAAGCTATGCACTTTTTAATCAATACTTGTCAGAGGACACTAAATCTTTTTGAATGACACCAAAATTATCTGATGACGCGTTCTAAAGATATTCAATTTTAAATATGAGCGTTTCAATTTGTATGGAGGGGGAAAAACGAAAAAATCATAAAGCAGAAACGTAATCTACAGACAATTCTAAGAAATTTTCGCCAAGAAACGATGGGTCGGAAATGAGTAAATGAGTATACAAGTAAAAACAAATAAAATTAACAAACCAGTTATTTTTCCCTTCCGCTTTTTATAAAATTTTAAACGAATGATGCCTCTGGTGTAACTAGTATTAGCGCAAAGTCTTGGCTCAATATACTTTATGGTTCGTGAAATATAGCGACTTGCAAATTTAAAAATTCAACAAAAATGTATTAAGCCGACATCACAAAATTATTTCTACTACTTACACTAAATGTTCCACTGTAGTGTCATACGAAAGGGCACAAATTGGACTTTAAAATGACATACATATGTATGCTACGATTTAATTTTCATTCTTCAGAGGCCCATTTTAACTGCACTACTTGAGCTCTAAAGACTGCAAAAGCATAACAAATGAAAAGTCCACTTTGTACCCGTTAATATGATACCTCAATGCAACATCTAGGGTAAATAGGTTGAAATATATACATAATTTTCAAAGCCGTTTTAGTACATTTTGTTTTGTTTTTTTTGTACATTTTTGTTGAATTTTCCCATTTTAAAATCGCCATAATTCGCGAGCCAGAAAGTATATTAAGTCAAGATTTTACACTAACACTAGTTGTACCAGAGGCATCATTCATACTAAATTTTATAAGAATTGGAAGGGGCAAGAGGTCAAATTTTAGAGACAACAGGCAAGTAAATTTTGACCTCTGAAGAATGAAAAATAAAATCATAACATATGCCATTTTAAATTGCATTTTATGCCCTTTAATATGACACCAGTATGGAGCATCTAGGGTAAGTAGGTTTAAATATATATATAATTTTGTAAAATCGGTTTATTATAATTTTTGGAATTTTTCATTCTCTAATAGCTATATTTCGCGAACCAGAAAATAGATCGTGCTAAGATTTTTCAGTAATAATAGTCGTTCCAGAGGCATCATTCGTACCAAATTTTATAAATATCGGAATTCATTTCCGACCTATGGCTCCTTGGCGAAAATTTCTTGGAATTGTCCATAGAAAGTGTTTCTGCTACACGATTTTTTGCAAAATAGATCGATTCGCTCGAATGGCCAAGCTTAGACTTGATAGCCGTAAGAGAATTAATGCGCATGTAAGAGTAGAACATACATATATGTATGTAGAATTTCATTATAAGCGGACAAGGTAAAAAGCGTGACCTTGTCGGAAAGTTTTGAAATTACTCAATACAAGAATTTGTTAAATAAAATGAAAAACAAAATTTCAGTGTTTTTTTTAATTTACTTGTTTCAGTGCTTTTTGAAATTGAAAGGTTGACAACGCTGAACAAAACGAGGTGTTTTTGCTTTGGCAAAAAAAAAACAAAAAATGCTACTCCTCTTCTCGCTTCTCATGGAAGCGAATGTGGAATGTGTATCTTATCTTTTATACGGAAGAGCCGAGGCCTTCTTTAAGGCATTATTTAGCAGTTAGATAAGAATACCAATTGAATACAAAAAACTGTCTAAGCAGGCCTTTAATAAGGCCTGAAGTAAGAAGGTCTTCTCAGTTTTCCCGCTGGGGTGTAAATATAATTTACCACCACATAACAAGTTTAAAAGTCCAAGAAGCATGTTTTTTTCAATGCGGCAATATTTTAAAGGGCATAATACACAATCAATCAGCTTGATGTCAGATTCGTGTACGTGTGCTTGACGAAAAATCAAAACCAAGTAGATTTTCCATCAAGTGTCGTCGGTGTAACTAATACTAACGAAATTTCACACATACTATTACCACGCTTGTCAAGCATGTTGACTGTGTATATTGCCCTTAAATAAAGAATTTATGCATGGTTTAAGTGTGTTGTTGTTTCTTTGGCGTGTTGATAGGTACCAAGCACTAACGTGCTTGTGTTGTTGTTTTGTTTGTTGTGTGTTTTGAGTTCGTCTTCTATACATGTGAATAGTGCGAAATATTCGGCAAACTTTGTCGTTACCATGGTGAAATAAGTATACAGGCAGCGTTGCTAGAATGCTGATTTTATCATATTTTTGATGATTTTTTAACCAAAATAGGATATGATGATTTTTTTCCCCAAATGATGATATTTTTTCTCGCAAATTATAATAATAATATCAGCGCGAGCTACATTGTTGCAATCAAATAAAAAATTAAAAACAGTCTGTGATAATAATTTAAAAAATTTTTATTTGCTTAAAATATCTTAGTGGTTTAATAATTTTAATTAATTTATATTAAAATGCAATTATTTATTGTAATATTTATGTAACTAAAAATCTTCATATTGTAAGTAAAATTGTGTAAAATCTGATTAATTTTGTAATAATGTAATGTTTTTGAAATTTAAATAGACGAAAGCCCCTGAAGAAGTCAACAAAAAATTGACGAAACGTTGGGTACAAAATGTAATAAATTTGTTTTATTAACATTAAATACGTTAGGCCTGATTAGCTTGAATAATTCTTCATATACTCAAATAAAATATAATTTTTTATACTGTTTATATGTATATCGTCAAAGAAAATGCAAAAAGCCCCATAGGACATATTAAAAGTTTTACAGGAGAAGGATGAAACCTGTTTAAATCAAAAAAATATATTGACAATTAGTGTACAATTTTACAATATAATTAAAAAAGGACCAACAAATGTATATATTTATTGCGAAATTTTGCATGAATTGCCCATATATTTTTCATTTCAACAAGTTTTATGCTTCTTCTGTAAAACTTTTAAAATGTTAGATAGGCTTTCTGCATTTTCTGTGACGATATATAAATAGTTATTGCAACATATCATGCCTTCATTTTTTTAGTTGTTTGGATCAATTAATATATAATTTTCAAACGTTTTTAATATAAATGTTTATTGAAGTGAATTCATCAGCTTTGAAAGATGATTTTGAATGATAAAACTATCAATCATGTTCGATGATAAAAATTTTTGTGGGATGTATAAAGTTTATTGGGCTAAATTCAAATAATTGTTAAATTTTTTCTATCATGTACAGGTTTTTTAAATGGGTATGACTAATATTTCAAATAGCTACGTCAGTATATTTCACCCTAACTCAATAACGAATTATACGATTTGAATAAATAGGCCAATCATGCATACTAATTTTTTATATTTCCAACTGTTTTGGAGTTCTTCAGAAATTATCGGCGAATTTTTTTTTGCAAAATTAATTGTTCGTTTTCAAAAACTCATAAAAGAAATTAAAACTGCAAAAACTTTAAATTGTTATCATTAGTCTGACAGGTAGGATAATTAGAAATAAAATAAGCCTTAAATCATGAAAATCGATGGCAAATGTTGATTTTATTCGCAATTAAGTGAAGGTGGTCAGTTCATAAAAATCACAATTTTCATACAAAGGAAAAATTTTAATTTGTATGTGTATTAGTTCCCTCAACTAATTGTGAATAAAATCGACATTTACTTTCGATTTTAATGGTTTATGGCTTATTATATTCCTAATATACCTACAAAGCTTCCCTCTTCATTTGTTCATGACTTTTTAAAAATGAAAAAAAATTTCTTTGGTCGAGTGGTCTAAGCGGAAGAGAACTCTGAAGAGATTAGCAGGAGCTATCGAAACTTGTCAGTTCAACCCTCCGTGCAGTCAAATTTTTCTTTGTCTACATGCTTCACATTTATCTATAAATAAAAATATAATTTAATTAAAAAATTAAATTAAAGCCGAGCTCAAGCCAATATAATTAAATTTCTTTGGATATAGACCCATATACATACATACATACATACAGTTCGACTAAAACTCATAACTTAATTGAAAAAAAAAATTCACTTTGCACGAAAAACGCATTTTCGCCGCTAATTTCTGAATAACTCCGAAGCAGATGGAAATTAAAAAGAATTAGATATAAATGACTTATATGTAATTTTATTCTGCATATTTTATTTATTGAAATTGGATAAACCATTCTCAAGTTAGGGCAAACTATACTGATGTACATATTGACAATCTTATACCATATTTACACTATGCAACTTTGCTGCATGCAACTCTCTTTTTTCAGTGAGAAAGACAGAGAAGAAATACAAAATGTGTACATTTCTATTTCAACACTCTCACTTAAAATGACAAAATTGCATGCAACAAAGTTGCATAGTGTAAATATGGTATTAGTCATGCCCATTAAAAAATCTGTACGTGATAGGAAAAAACTGAAAGCGGATTTATGCATTAAAGTTTGTATATTCCACATATTTTTATTTAAAAGATGAAAAATGTTTTTTTGTATACCAGTGCATATAGTTGTGTTTTCCGAGTTTTTTTTCGCGGTGGAAGTGGTTTTGTCGCATTTTTATATGTTATTACAGTCATGGCGATATTTTATATACTTCTCTGATCGCTGCCGGTTTTCAAACCTTTTCAGGAATTTTTTACAAGTATCTTTTTAATATTGGTTGCCAAAAAAGCAGTAACTCTCCTATCTAGAATGTGCCATGAAGGAAATCAGATAATCTAAAAAAACGCGTTTTTGTTTTAGTTTGCTGTAAAAGTCTCATTGTTCAGCTTTGGAATAAAAGTTTGTGATGATTTTTTATATCCAAATATGATTATTATTCCGCCAAATGATGATTTTCTTCGAAAAGCTTCTGGCAACGCTGTATACAGGTGACCATAGTTATTTCACCATGGTCGTTACTTTTATTACTTTAATGCTGTGCTTTGCGTCGTTGCTCACAATGAAATTTTAAGGTTGTAACGATATTGATATTTCCAAATTTTAAGATACACATTGTGAATTTCCTAAATAATACAGCCGATAGAGTGATAAAAGTGGCGTATGAATTGCCCAATATGTAAGGTCTCTATTACATATCATAAACCGTCAGAACTCAAAAAACCGCAAGAAACGGGCTTATAATTTTAGAATTAAATTGAGTTCCTCAGTAAAGAACTCGTTCTTAAAAGAAAGTTACCCAGCTAAAAAAGTTATATAAATTAAACACAAATCTTGGTTTTTGTGTTTTAAAAAAATATTTTACTTTAAACCGCAATTGGCTTAAAATGTTCTTTATTTATTCACTTACAATTTCTAACTGATTTTCTTAACATTAATTTTAATAAATAAACCTTTCAAAAATAAACTTAATTAAAACTCAGCAATTAATTCTTTTTATTTAAAATGCAAAACTAACAAAATTGCAAGAAATCATCTAGACGACAAGTAAGCATATTTTTGGAATACAATTGTTGCGCCTGTTAAACGTAATTATCGTTAACTCTTCCCTCCTTAAACGCGATCGTCCACGAGCGTCTTAAAAGTAGGGTAAGTCATGCAATCTGATTTTTTGTGTTACCTTCCCTTGTTTTTCTGTTAGTGGGGGTACCGTGGGATTCAGGACTAATGTTGTTAAATGATTTTTCTTTGCCTTTTTAATAGCTAGAATTGTTAGGCTAATCGTGGATAGAAAGGCAATAGCTATTGTAATGTTTGTTACCATGTTTCCTTCCTGATTCTATGGATTGCTTTCATGTTGTCTTAATGTAGTTCTTGGAGAGATTCGAGGGATAACAGGTTAATTCTCTTTTCTTCAATTGGCGTTTCTTGCATTATGGCTGGGATTGGTGTCATATGAGGTGCTTCTAGATTCTAGTTTATTTTGTCCCTAACCTTTATTGTGGTATTGTTAAACTTTATTAGGAAGATTCCGCTTAATTCATATTTCATAATCTCTGTTGTAATTGTTTCGTTTGCGTTGTTAAGGAGAACGTATCCGTGTAAGACGATTTTTGTCCAGATATAATTAGGGAATTCTCAATGTGTATCTTAAAATTTGGAAATAGCAATATCATTACACCTTAAAATTTCATTGTAAGCAACGATACAAAGCACAGCGCATTAAAGTAATAAAAGTAACGACGAAGTTTGCCGAATATTTCTCACTATTTACATGTATAGAACACGAACTCAAAATACACAACAAACAAAACAACAACACAAGCACGTTAGTGCTTGGTACCTATCAACAACCCAGCAGCTAAATTTACAACTAGATATGCTTTGGGACAGTTATATACTAGTTGTAATGATACTAGTCAAAAAACGACAGTCATATTACTAGTTGTAACAAGACTAGTAATGCTACAAGTAAAAAAGTACAATTATATTACTAGTTGTATCGAGACTAGTAACGATACTAGTCAAAAAAGGACACAATTTTCAGGTATACGACTTATACATAAAACATATTTTTAGCTCTTAAAACAATAAGTAGAGAGAGGCTAAGTGGGTAGAGTATTTGCTTTGAAATATGAGGAATGTATGAACGTACCCCGGTCGAGCCAAAGTTTTTTTTAAGAAATACAAAACGAATAATAAAAAACTAGTAAGTACACTACTTTACAGCAACTGGTATTACAACTGGGTTATAACTGTATACAAATAAACTAGTTCTGCTCCTATGACAACCTAATGTTAAAATCGATAGTTCCATATATGAAAAAAAGATAGATAGGCAACTAGTCTGAGTTAAAAAGCAACTAGTATATATCTAAACACAGTCATTTTATCTGAAGGGAAGCAAAAGAAACGCCAACACAGTTAAATATTTTAAATTATTTATTTAAAATATTGCCGCATTGAAAAAAAACATGCTTCTTGGACTTTCAAACTTGTTATCTAGTGGTAAATTTCATTTACACACAAAACAAAAACAACAAACTTGCTAACCCATAATAAAAGACTAAAATTAAAACGTCGTTATATTAAGACACATTTTAGAACGCTAAATGTTTTAATTCCCTAAATGGTTTAATACATTTATCCTTTCCTAAATCTATTAATTGATTCTTTTAAAAATTTTAATTTTATTAAATTTCCTGCTATTATTATCTACAGTATAATTCGTTTATAAGCCACACCGCTTATAGTAGAATTTGCGATATATTCCAATATGTTCATATTTCTGTCATCTATAAGTAAAATACTTGCAAAATATTTTTTTTTATCCATTAGTCCTATTTGGCTTATACGCCACCAAGATGTGGTTTGACATATCTTAAATATATGCAAGTTGTGGAAGATATAATACAAAATGCAAAAGTCAAAAATAATATATTTTTTAATCATAATTTTATAAAAATATTACTTATATTGAAGTAGAAATTTGTTTTTATATTAGCAATCATAATTGCAATTGAGTAAATAGGAAGTTATTTCTAAACGTTAGTTTTATTTTTCTATTGTTAAAAAAAATAAATATATGGAGATTCGCATGTAAGCCAAAAATTGACTTATGTATATAAAAATCAAGATATAGTCCGATTCTCGTTATAGTCCACAAACTGTGTGCAAATGAGGCAGTGGACTATAAGCGAATTTTACTGTATTGCATACATTTCGTTTACATTTAAAAACAGTTGTTCAAAATTCAAGTTTATAATAAAATAATTTTTTATAATTGGTTTTATAATAATGTTTTTGTATAAAATATAATTTGTTAAAGGAAGTTTTATTACGTATAAAAGGTTTGTATTATTACTAATATTAGCTAGTTCTAACGCTTCTTCTATATTGCCGAATGGCATATTTTCTTCTTTTAATTTATTTATGGTAATAGACATTTCTTTCTTGTCTAACAAAAATGAATTGATTACATTATTTTTTGCCCATTGTATGACATATTTTATATTTATTATTCTTTTTTTTGCTAATCTTACTTCTTTTAATTTCTATAATTTTCATTAATTATTGAATCATCTTTTCTTATTGCATTTGAAAATTCATTTACTAAGTTTGTGATATTGTTTAGTTTGTTAGTGAAATCTGTGATAATTATTATTTGCTTTTCATTATTATCTGCTATTTCGTCTAATGTCTTATTTATAAGTTCTGCGTCATCATGGTCAAGTGATTCTGCAATAAATTTCCAAATTTTTCCTAAAGTGTGTATTGATCTGCTTTGTCTTTGTGGAGTCACGATTTTGAGGGTATTTAATAGATCTATGGTTTGATTTAGTTCGAAGTACATAGTTGGATATAAAGGATTTTCTGTAGGAATATAGTTGTCAACGTATCTTTTAGTGGTTTCTATGAAGTCATCGAAGGATCCAAGATTAATTGGGTGAATGAATTTAAATGTTCCATCCTAAATTTTTCAGTATCCGTTAGTTATTGTCACGACATATGAGTTTGTATAGTTAAGTATTTGTACCTCTGCTTTTAGCATGGGCAAGAACAATCTGTAAAACACATAAAATTGCCATACATATGATTTTATTGATTTTCAAGGGTTTTGGATTTTTAATTTTTTATAAAGTCTTTATATACTAACTATTCTGTTAGATTCTGTTACTACAGTACCTTTCCTGATCTCTAAAACTATTTCTTCTTTGTAACGATTTGATAGTTTTGAATCTAATCTTTTATTAATTTTGACGTAAATTTTCTGACCTATTGCGTAGTCTTTAAACGGTTCCCTTCTTTTGTTATGGACGTTAAGATATTTCTCCTGCTTTTTTACTATTGCTTCTAAATATTGTTTTCTTGCGTTTTCATACTGTTCGGGGCTAGTGCTGACCCTTCTTCCAAAGAATAGCTCTATCTAATAATTCCTCAAAGCTCCTATGTATCTTATCCGTTTTCAAGCAACGCATTATTTCTCCTTAAAAACTTTTATGTTTAATTGATCTTCAAGCATAAATAGAATTGAATCCGAATTTAATGTTTTCTCGTTGTCTACAACAATCATTCTAGGAACTCCAAAATTAAATACTTTTTTTCGTAATGGTTCCCTAATATCGACTATTGACCTAGAATTTATTACTGCTGCCTGAGCATACTTTGTGAGTTTATCTATTGCCGTTAGTGTTAAATGTTTTTCAGTGGACCAAATGTCTACGTGTAGTATCTCTTCCGCATATTATGGAATTGGAGTAGCTGCTATCTCTGATTTATTTGGATGCCTATCGTATTTTCCTTCTTTACAGACTTTGCATTGTTTTATTATTTCATTCAGTATGTCACTCATTTTTAGAAAGTAATACTTTTCCAAAAGTTGGAGTTTATTTCCCCTAGCATTTCTTCCACTTGAGAGTGTGTATACCTAACTTTATATTTAGAGAAGTAAAGTGTGTATATTGATAGTATTTTATACATTAGCTTTCGCAAGAAAACAAACCATTCACCACACTTGGATTAAGGTATCTTTTAAGAATTTTCAAAGGTAACTTAAACTGATATTCAGTGACTTCGCCTGTAACGATAAAAATCTGATTCTTGAATACGTTTATAGGGTATTCAACCGATGGGATTAAATTTCCTCCAGAGCTATCATCACTTTGTACCGTAGCCGTTAAAGCATTGATATCAAAATTTTTATTACATGGGGGTCTTGAAAAAGCATCTGCCACAACGTTACTTTTGCCAGGCTTATAGTGGAGTTCATAATTATATTCCTCCAATATAGCCTTCCATCGCTTCAATTTTGAATTACTATTTTTATTGCTTAAAGCGTACGTAAGTGGTTACTGATCCGTAAATATTATGACTTTGGCGTGACCACACAGATAGTTTCTTAGTGAGTCCAGTGCCCAAAATATAACCAACATTTCTCTCTCGTTAGCTGCATAATTCTCTTCAGTTTTACTGAGAGATCGAGATATGAAAGTAATCGGTCTGTTTTCCTGACTGAGAACGGCGCCGATGGCGTAATTTGAGGCGTCTGTTGTTAGCTTGAAATTTTTGTTGAAGTCTGGGTACGTCAAGATGACATCTCTTGACGATAGTATCTCTTTTAATTTATCAAATGCTTCTTTTGCTGGGTTTATTAATTCTATTTTCTTTTTACTTGTTTTCAGGACACACGTCCCCTTTCCCTCCTTAAGAGGTTTGTCAAGGAAAATTTACCATGGTTTCGATTTTCTTCGGATTTGTCTGCACACCTTGGTGAGAAACGAGAAACCCTAGAAACTCTTCTTCCCTCTTAAAAAATTCAGAATTGTCATGCTGAACTTTCATGTTAGATTCGTGTAAAGTTCTAAAAACTTCAGCAATATCTTTCATATGTTGGTCCTCATTGGGACTAAAGATTATTATGTCATCTATATACACATAACATCTTTCTCCAATGTGCGAACGTAAAATATCGTCCAGCTGGCGCGTTCTTCAATCCAAATGGCAAGTCATTATTAATGGAGAATGCTGCTTTCTCAATATCCATAGGTTTTAAAGGTATTTGGTGAAACCCACTTTGCAAGTCCAACACCGTAAAGCAACTACTTTTCCCTAGCTCAGCAAGCACTTCATTTATTTCAGGTAAGGGATACTTATCTCCTATGGTTATTGCATTAAGCTTTCCATAGTCTATGAACATTCGAAACTTTTTCTCTCCACTTGCGTTATTTTTTTTGGGAACAATCCACACAGGTGAATTGTAGGGAGATTTTGATGGCCTGATAATACCATCTTCCAACAAAGTTTTCACTTGGTTTTCAATTTCATTTTTTAAGCTCATAGGGTAAGGGTAGGTTTTAGAATATACTGGATCTTCAGTTTTCGTCCGTATTTCTCCTGTAATTTTTGTAGTGTAAGTTAATTTTTCGTCCGGTGCCGAAAAGAGGTTTGAATATTCTGAGACTATTTCTTTTAACTGGTTTTTCTGTTCCGTTGTCATGTGACTAGTCCATATTGTAGTTGTATTTATACTGTCTACTGGGAATTCTTTAAGAAGTATCTTCTTTTCATTTCCTATGGTCATGTAGTTAAATTTCGTATGAATATTAGCATCGAGGTCTTTGAGGGTACCATACCCAATGATGGCATGAAATCAAATATATAATTTCAGCTTGACACATTATTATATATGAGCTTGTAACTTGACAACACCTAAAATATCTTGACAATTAAGCTCATTCAATCCCGTCTGGCAAGCCTATATATGGGTGATTATTTTCTAACTGTCATTTTTCATGTACCTGCTGTTCTGTCTTACTGGTCATAATTATCAATCTATTAATGAATATTTTATAGAAGTTCGCGCCTCATGAACATATTCCGTCAAATTTTTAGAAATTGGAAAAGTCGACAGAAAACTTGCAATAAATGTCAGCTCCGTGACATGTCCTTACATAAAGTTCGTCTCTAAATTGGGTATTTTCTTAGTCCCAACAAATACTTTAAAAAATTCTTCCATCTTCTATTGTATATAATAACACTTAATAGGCGCGGAAATTTTTATCTCAATATATCTGATAAATATTAAATGCCGCGCTAATACAGTTTACCAATAGTTTTTAATTCTGATTTGAGCAGCTCCTGTGCCATCTACCCCGAGATTATTGAAACAATTGTAAACCAAACTAAGTAATGTTTGGATGTATCATGGATATAAAACAGTGCAACGAGCTTGTGTTATATAAAATTAAAACTTCAAAATGGTTTGTCATAAATTAATATGTCAGGTCCATGGGATTGGTTACCTAATTAACCTGTTATTATTTTTTTATCACAAATAACCCATTTCTATACTTATTACAAACGTTTATAATATTTGTTTAAGATATTGCCAAATTCATAGCCAGTTAATTACAGTTGCCATTTACAGCATGTTTACAGAACCCAATACGCCTATAATACGCGTAAAAATATTGACGTCAATCATGTTTGCGGTGTTATATCGCGAATGTCATTGTCCATTTGTAAAACACGTACCACCTGTCATTTTTTTGGTATTTAGAAGACGGAAAAAGACGTCATTGACGCCAAAAACAGCCAATTAGAAAATAGCATTCGTCTTAACAATTAATTGTTAAAATAACATCACTTTCTCGTCAAAAACTGGAAAACTACCATTATTTGAACTAAACAACTTTATTTCATTTATTTGTGTTGAGCTATATACCATATACATAATTGTATTTATATGTAAAATGAAAATCTTTAGCTAAAATTTATTTCTTTTGTTTACAAGCAAAAGCTTTTAGTAGTGTGCGCCATTAAAAGGGTTACCATTATTTGGGTTAAAAAGCAATAATTTTGTATGAGAAAAAGTAAGCAAATAAAATTTATTGTAGATGGGCAACTCTATATGCACGAAACTACGTAAGTTGAGTCGAAAAGTAAGGAACGTCTTCTATAGATGCAAATTGTTACGTAATCGTCCATATGCCACTCGCGCACGTTTTGATTGCAACGCGTTCTGTCAACATGCTGTTAAAATTACAAATTAAATATAAAATTGCTAACGTCGAGCACACAAAGGTTAACTTAACTCCTTATTCTCAACTTTGTGACAATTGACAAAACTATAACATATAACAATTTTTATATTTTAGGCAATGTAAAAATTGTCATTTGCTATTATTTTTATTTTGTCACAGAGTTTAGAATAAGGGGGTTAATCTAAATTCCCTGAGATCAGGCAACGACTTCAAACTTAAAAATGCTCTCCTGAAAGCTTGCCGAAACGGAGTTTACCTGTTATTCCTTGCAGGCACAAAAATGTAGTTTGTATTCAATTACCAAATTCATAAAATCAAATAATTCACATTTTTTCTTTATTGAAATAATATGATGTTGATATGTTGATAATCTAAATTCCCTGAGATCAGGCAACGACTTCAAACTTAAAAATGTTCTCCTGAAAGCTTGCCGAAACCGAGTTTACCTGTTATTCCTTGCAGGCACAAAAATGTAGTTTGTATTCAATTACCAAATTCATAAAATCAAATAATTCACATTTTTTCTTTATTGAAATAATATGATGTTGATAAAACAAAATAAATGAAAATATTCTAAAAAATTTCAAACAACTGGGTTGTTAAAAACATCATTTTTGTTTTTAATTCTACCACATCTTTAACATATAATTTATAATTTATACTGAAAAAAGTAAACGATGCCTATTGTTAAAACTAGGAAGTTATTAAAAACAAAAAGCTATTCCATATTTTTAGCAGGCTGCCAATATTGACGATAGATAAATGAAAAGAAACAATAAGTCAAACAAAATTATTCATCAAGCCACCACATAAAGATAATAATAAAATTTTAAATCAGCTTCAAAAACATGTTTCTTAAAAATATATATCATAATTTTTTCTGTTGACCAAAGGGCGCCGAAATCAAATCTCGCTCCACCGTGGCCAAAGGGAACAAACTGCAGGCAAACCCTTTTAAACAAAAAAAGAATTTTGAAAATCGGTTGACAAATGAAAGAGGCATGCTTGTGCAAAAACTAAAAAATAAATAAAAAGTAACCTCCTTCTTTTTTGAAGTCGCTTAAAAATCATTTATAAACACTAGTGTTTTTCATTCGGATTTCCCGGAAACAAATTCCCGGGATCCCGCACATTTTCCGGGAAAAAAATCCCGGGAAATTTGTGCGGGAATTCCCGGGATTTTTTTGGAATATTGTTATGTCAACTTTACTTTGTAAGCATACAGTTTTAGTGCTGCTCTTAGAAAAATATGAAAAATAAAATAAAAAATATTTACATAATTGAAATTCTTTGGATCAATACCCATACAGTTCGACTAAATACATAATTTCAATTCTTAACACTACAGCACGAAGCATTAAAATATCTTTGATTATTTCCAATATATCAGGAAAAATAAACACGTATGAACCATAGACTTCGAAAGCAAAAGGCTTTTAAACTAGGTATGAGAAAAAGAAAAAGCACAAATTGTATTTGGCTAAGACAAATATGGTGAAATTTTTAATATACCAAAAAAAAGTTTGGAAAAAATCTCCTCACTTGTAAAGAGCTTTGTGCAAATTGGTCTAAAGCTTGATATTTATCTGCTTTAGTTTGAGGGCTTAGAGTATAAGAAGAACTCTGATGATGGGATCGTGGTTATTCCCGAAAATATGATGGTGTTAAGTTCGACCCTTATACAAAGTCAAGAATTTGTCTTTGTCTTTTTCAATTATTACATGCTTTGAAAAAACATTTCTCAATAAAACTAATTAAATTTTTGGACCAATTCATTATTTCAGTTCAATTTTGCTTAGCAATATGAATTGCTCATTATTGGCCTATAAAATAAAGCATAAATCATATTTCGCATAAATCTTTTCTCGTTATAAAGCTAGAGCAATTATAAAAAAGTCTCAAATTGGTAAAATTTTTACTTTAGATGGCTACTAGTCAGAAGTTATACAATAAAAAAAAGTTAATTTTCGTATTAAAATTAAAAAACATGCGACACGGAACATCTTCACACATATTTGTTGGAATTACTCTGTAAATTACCCATATATACCCCATTTGAGAAACCATTTGCTATTCTTCTTCAGAAATGTATATTTGAACACAATTCGCAAGTCATCCTCTTAAATTATTCTATTTTAAATATGAAACCGGCATGTTTGTTGGGTATATGGTGCTTAAATGTGTGTGTGTGTTTTTAGCAATTTAAATTGCTTATAACTCCTAAGATATTCAGCGGATTTTTCTAATACATGCGTAGTCCAGTTCTATGATTTAATCCTATCCAACGGTATACTTTCAGTGAAATCTGCAGCATATTTTGCGCGTACAAAATTTACAAAAATTGTACTTCCTTTTGTTTACCCTTTTATACCAACTACGTGCTAAATACAAACCCCAATATTCATAAAATTTAAAAAGAGTTTGAAATGTATTTTATTTCAAAATTTTCTTAAAATAGATTTCACATACATTTTGTTTTTTATGAATATGGGGCAAATAGTTTAATTTCAACATTTGCCTCTACCATCTTCAACAGCAAGAAATCTATTTTAGCATCATCGCAATTATACATACATATTAGCATTATTTTGGCGAAATTGAACTTGGTCTTAACGAGTTCCTTCATACAATTTGGCATTAAAAATCGGCGCATAATGTAGATTTGACTCACGATTACATTCTAACGCTATTTTTACTGTAAATTTATATGACAAAACTCGTTAACACCATTTTCAATTTTGCAACTTATGCTAAGTTCATGTCAGTTTTTCATTATACATAATACTGATAGAAATTAAATTTAAATTCTAGCTTTCACTTCTTTAGACACCCTTAAGTACGTATTGGCAATTTATTGTAATTATATAAAATATAATAATACGCATTATGTATATCGAAGTTAAATTTGTTACTACGACAAATTGTCCTAGAATAAAAAAAAGTTTGGCAAGTTTTCTTTATCCTACGACAATTTGTCATAGTCACAAATTCGACCTCGACATACCTTCATAGTCCGGGTAAATGTCTCTCTACAATTTGTATTTTCGTTGGTATATTAAGATGTGTATACTATGGTGTACGGGGTAGTGAACGGGTTAAGAAATATTTTTTATTTTCTTCTTTACATAGTTCTTGACAATTTAATAGAAAATACAAAAACAAAATGCCTGTTGTTTTTGTTGTTTTAGATGTGAGCGTACTTGTATTAATATACTTTGTTTCGTATATTCAATTTTGAAGTAAAAATTGTTTTTTTATTTCGTGAGAGAATAGTATTGCCAATACATTTGTTTTCATATATTTTCCTTTTTTTTCATATAAGCGTATGGTACTAAACAAACGTCCGTTGTTTATAAAAATAAAAATTAATTGAAAAATTCCAAATTTTATTTTAAATATTTAAAATTTGTAATTAAAAAACGTCGGAACATGCATACATAATATATACATACTGTTACAATGAATCCTCACAGGCAGTTTTGTAAAGGTTGCTTGCACATCTTGACTTCGCCCGGGCTTAATGGGTTTCTCCTCTACGTACATATGTACATATGTTCATATGTATGTAAGTATAACACACAGTAGCTTCGATAAGTAAAGAGTTTCTGCCTTGCTGGCTGTGCTTCTACATTATCACCTCTGGGTATATCTAATGGTGACCTCGCTTTGTAAAGAATTTCTGCATAGCTGGCCTACGGCCGGTATGAACAAGTCTCTTCTCAAACTGGCATAAGGATTTTCATTATAAGAAGCTAAAGAGCAAGCTAGGCATCAAATTTTTACTCATAGGAGACTAGCTATAAATCAGCCAGAAGATGGCAAGCCAGAAAATCTTTCCTCAGCGAAACCACTATTTGACATACCCGAGGAGAAAGTCCTCAAGCAGAAAATCTTTACTTAGCGAAGCCACTATTTTAAAGTTCATGGACGTTATTTCTCAATTTTGATGGCCATTATTTACACTCTGAAAAGGAAATAATGTCCATGGACGTTATTTCCGTTTCCATGTGAAAATAATGTTCATGGACACTATTTCCTTTTCAACTTGGACATAATGTACATCAACATTATTACTTTGGACGTAATTGCATACCAACTTATTTTGCCAGTGCGACTAAGATTTTCTTTAGAGTCTAGGGGATTTTTAGCTGTGTGTTTTACACACATGAGCATAAATTAATAGATTTTTTTTTTGCAAATTGGAGTTCTTTCTGAATATCGTGTTTTTTGGCGAAAATTTTGATTTCTTATTTATTTTGAGTTTTGTTAAGCAAATTTTAGTTTTTTGCAAAGTTTTTGCTGGCTGTTTGTTACTTTACTGTTCCAATTTTTAAACAAACGAGTGCCTATTGCTTATCGCGTATTTTATATGTATTCATTCGTTTAGTACGAAAGAATTCATTTTATAATAACCAAATATATATGAAAAAATTAAAAGCTCTTTTGTTCTCTCTCATATATTCTCACTCACGTAAATATTTTATGCTACAAAAACGCAAAACTACTTTCGTTCGTTTTTTTACAAATGAAGAAAATACTATGAGCGTAGTATTTTCTTCATTCGTAGAAAATACTATGAGTGCAGTGTTTTGTTTTCTTCAGAGAAAATTAATAATACATTATAAATATCCATTTACTTTTCAAACACAAAATTATTTATTCATTATTTATAACTAACCTGACCAGACATCCCGCTTTAGGCGGGATTATCCCGCTTTTAAGAGGTCGATCCCGCATAAAATTGTTATCCCGCTTTATCCGGCTTTTTCAAGTTTTAAAGTTTATAGTTGTTTTTTTTATTCCCAAAAATATCGAAAATGTTTCAACTGACCAAAATAGATCTTTCTTGTGTTGATCGAATAAAAACTAATTTTTAGACATTGCTTCAAAACTCAATACTTAAAAATTTCTAGCCCAAAGATACTTAATTATTCAGGCTTAAGTTCGTTCAATTTAATTCTTCAATAAAACTATTTTTATTGAGAAAGGCTTTTTAAATGCATGTAATAATTGAAAAGACAAAGACAAATTCTTGACTGTATAAGGGTCGAACTGAACACTAATATATTTCAAGATTAGCCACGATCAGAGCTCCTGTTATACCTTTCACAGTGTGAGGATGGTGAAGTCAAGTAAGGCACGTAGTATTGAAAATTATTGATTATTGCAAAAATTAAATTGAACGACTTAAAAACCATATAGTTTGACTAACATTAATACCTTCAATTTAAATGTTTCTCCATTGAAATGAAACGAAAACCCAGAAATAGCCTTCAAAGCCCAAAGTTGAAACTAATTTGTTGCCGAACACATGATACATAAAATTCATAAGAACCTACAAAAAAGACGTTAAGTGAAAAAACAGAACTGCTTTTGATCAAAAATATTCTTTTGACTATATAAAAGATGACTTCGGATTTTTTCACTCACTGACTTTGTGAGGCTTTGAGCAGTATTTTTTTATATACATTGTTTGATTTTGAGTATATGCTCAAAATTGTTTGAACTCTAAATATCTTTGGAAAATATATATATATAAAAAAAGACAGCAAAGCTTTCAGAAATTTTCATTACTAAAATAATTTTGAACAGAGAATATAAAAGAAAATTTTATATTAGGAAATTTACAAATATTCAATATAAGAATTCAATTGCAGTGGTCAGATTTGAGGCTTTTGGATTGGACTTTTATTATTTATTTGGACTAAATACATTATTATTTTTTTCAAGGTAAATAGTTTTTTTTATTGTTTAAATTTTGTTTTTTTATTATTATTATTTTGTTATGTATTTTCTCTCCAGTATTCCAAAAGTGTTATTACAGCAAATACCCTTGTTCCAAAGAGGGACAAGGGAAGGAAATAGTATAAACTAGATTAAAGTCAGGATGCTGATATATTTTTATCTCCAAAGATATTTTGAGAAATACCATATCTTCAAATATTATCGCGTAATATCTCAAGATTCAAGAGTAGTACATTATTATTTCTCACGATTCGAGGAATCCCTGTTATAGTGCATCAGCGTCATTATAACCACTTAACTACGATTATTGAATTCAATTTCCCCGAATTACTAACTGCAAATGACTAAGTTTTAAACATTAAAAAGAAAAATCGAATCGATTTAGAAGATATTTAAATTATCAACATCATATAGATATCATCTAATATTTAGCATTTTTTTATTATTATTATTATTATTTCGTTTATATATCTGCATTTCTTTTGTTTAAACTCACATAATATGATTATTTGTTTTTGTTTTAATTTAATTCAAACATTCATTTATCACTGACATTATAATTTTCTACAAAGACAGTTACATATACATACATTAACACTTGAGTGAATATTTGATTTTCTTTAAAAGAAAATATACGTAGCTAAGGCATCCTCGATCTTCAGGCCTCATCGTGGGAGATTTTGTTATGGTGAGTTTACAACAAAAAAAAAAATATTAATCTGTCAATTCAAATAATCACTCGCATAAATGAAAACAAACGTTTAACTATTACCATTTACTCATTTTATTATGGTTTATTAATTCATACAAAAAGGTTTTTTTTATTTAAAAGATTTGAAAACATAGCAAATATAGTATATACATAAATAGTGCCACATTTTTTTTAATCACCACATTCACTAACGTATCAAGTAATATTTGATAATATAGATATAAATTGAAATTATCAATGGTTATTGTTTTCGTAATAAACTGTTTTACTTGCCTAAATTTTAATATGCATTGTTAAATAAATTTCTTTAATTCTTCCACGAACGGCTTAGGGTAAACTAGGTAAAAATATAGTGGGCTATTTTTAGGATATTTAGGATTTTTAGGTATAGTAGGATATATAGTTTTATAATAGCATGGTAGGGCGGGTATAGAGTACAAGAGGAAATTACACCTTACTCTCTTGTTACGGAGCATTTTTCAACTAAACTTAAATTTTTTTTTATTTTATTTTATTTTTATTTATTTTTGTTAATATTCCATTTTACCCCCTTTTGATCGATAGAAGAATAAGCTACCTATCTTTGTTTTTATGGACGTAGCCTTACTAACGTGTATGGAGACGTAAAGGTTGTTGACGGTTCGTTACATAGAATAAATGGCGCCCAACGTGGGGCATCGGCTGTATAATTTGGCTTTTGTCTAGTAGATAATCAACAATTATATTTAACACCTGCTGATGTTTCACGTAAATATCTAAACGTAATATCGATTTCGTTCATTTTTGCTTTTCTTTATATAAATGTATTTAACATTTTAATCAAACATTTTGGAACTTAAAGTTTTGTATAAATATACTAAACTTTTGCCAAATAATTAACCAAACTATTTTTTTATGTTATTAGAGTTGCTGAGATTTTTATTCTTAGTGTTTATTGAGAATATACTCGCAAGCTGTAACGTAATATTTCGATATTTTTATTTTTAACTTTATTTCAATTGCCAAAATTCATCTCTGATTCGAGTAAAATTTAGATTATTGTATCTTCTTACTTGAAATACCTTTCTTTATACAGAATCACTGTTTATCTGAATTAGTTTTATTTGTGTATGTATTGTAGAATTTATTACTGCAAATTATCGGTAGTATACTCAGTTCATACTATAATTCTTTCGAAGAGAAGAGCAACTGTGCGTAACGTTAACTCGGGACGTGCTTCTCAGCATAGTAATAGCGATGACGATAGGATTAGGCGATTGATGTTAGAAACGTTAGGATCATTTCGTGGAGAAATGCAGAGCTTTATTTCTAGTGAGCTCAACGAAATGAGGACAACATTTCAGAATTTCGATGTGACCTCCAACGCTTCTAATGCACGCATAATAACAGATTTTGACTCTACACATCGTAGGCCTTCTCGCGAGAATAATACAAACAACTCTCCAAGATCTAATTCAGTACAAGAGCAGTTTTCTTCAGAAAAGGTTCTGAACATAATTAGAAACTGGAGAATAAAATTTAACGGATTTGACAATGAGATGTCAGTAGATGAATTCATTTATCGGATTAATATACTGACATCGAAAAATGTACGCGGTAACTTTAATCTGCTATGCGATCATGTCCATTCTCTTTTTGAAGGTAAAGCTTTAGAATGGTATTGGAGATACCACAGACAGAACGTCGCCTTCGACTGGATTACTTTAACTAGAGCTTTGAAAACACAGTATAAGGTTGACTACAGCGACTTTGACATTTTAGACGAGATACGCCGACGTAGGCAAAGATCATCGGAAAGCTTTGACGAATACTTGGAAGTAGTATCAGCATTGACGGACAAGCTTCTGACGCCCATGACAGACCATGATCTTTGTCAAACGTTGTTACGTAATTTGATAAGCGAAATCAGGTACGAACTGCTTCATTTAGAAATAACCAGTGTTTGTCAACTTCGTCAGAAAGTGAGGAAACACGAGAATTTTATGAAAGATTTGCACGCATCGGAATTCCGTAAGACAAAGGGACGTGTTGCTGAACTGACTGTAGATGGGCAGGAAGTCGAAAATGTCGATGATACTGAACTAGTGACGGAAATATGTGCCATACAAAAGACGTTGAAGTGTTGGAATTGTGACCAGCTAGGCCACCCTCATACTGAATGTTTAGACAAAAGACAAGTTTTTTGCTATGGATGTGGTGCAAAAGACACATATAAGCCCAACTGCCCTACTTGTAAGCCGAGGACTTCGGGAAACGGAACGAAGGATGTCCGTCGGAAGTAGGTCGGACATCCTGTACTACACCAAAGACTAGGCAGACAATATTGGACAACAAAATAGATGTAAAGGGAATACACGCGGTACATCCTTTAATGAGACCATACCATCAAAGATTGGAGCAATATAATAAAGCTCGTGCTCGTATTTTCGATTCTAGTAAAACTAAGAAGAGATCTGCGGTACGAATTCGGAATTATTATCAAAATTTAAAGTCGTTTAGGAAATGTGTAATTTCACAATTGGTGAATGAGAAATTTGATAGTAGACCATTTATTAACTTGAATATAAACGATTGCTTATATATAGCTTTACTGGATAGCGGTGCCAACAGAAGCGTGGTTGGTGGAAATTTGGCTACGATAGCTCAGGATATGCCTGGATTCAGAAGATGTGTAGGCAATGTACGAACGGCAGACGGACAAAAACTGACAGTTTTAGGAACAGTGACATTGTACATTAGATTTCAGGGACAGACTAAATTATTTCAATTTCTGGTAGTACCATCTATTCATCAGGATTTGATTTGTGGTTTTGACTTTTGGACGACTTTTAGACTTACAATTTCTATGCCAGTTATTGGGGAAGTGGGGGAAATTGATTCTGACAAAGCTAAATTGACGGAATTACAGAGACGAAGACTGGATGCTATTATTACAACATTTCCCAACTCCGAGATTGAGGGTTTAGGTTGTACATCCTTATTGGAACACAGTGTAGATACGGGTGATGCAAAGCCCATTAAGCAAAGATACTACCCCATTTCACCTGCTGTAGAAAACCAACTTTGTGGAGAATTGGACCGAATGCTTTCACTCGGGGTGATTGAAGAATCATCAAATTCTTTATAGTAACTAAACTCTGTGACAAAAAAGGACGCTTACCCCATACCGAACATTGACGGACTTCTATCCAGACTTCCTCCAGTTCACTTTATTTCAAAAATTGATTTAAAAGATGCATTTTGGCAAATAAAACTGGAGGAAAGCTCAAAACCTAAGACCGCATTTACAGTTCCTAATCGGCCATTGTACCAGTTTACAAGAATGCCGTTTGGACTTTGTAACGCACCGTAAACGTTGTGCAGACTGATGGACAAATTAGTACCGTATAATATGAAATCACATGTATTTGTGTACCTTGATTACTTACTAATTGTATCACAAACATTTGACGAACACATTACACACCTTATGGAGGTAGCAACTCAGTTACGAAAGGCAGGTTTAACCATAAATGTTGGTAAGAGTAGTTTTGCGATTAGGGAAGTGAAATATCTAGGCTATGTTGTTGGGAACGGAGCGCTGCAAGTGGACCATGACAAGGTTAAGGCAATACAGGACTTCCCGATACCGAAATCTATTAAACATCTTCGTCGTTTTCTAGGCATGACAGGATGGTATAGACGGTTTATCCACAATTATTCGTGTGTGACTTTCTCACTGACAGAGTTGCTGACAAAGAAGAAGACATTTATTTGGACTGATCAGGTACAGACAGCTTTTGAAGACCTTAAACATAGACTTACATCTGCACCTTTGCTAATCCATCCAGATTACGAAAAACCATTCCTTTTACGGTGTGATGCTAGCACATTGGGAATAGGTGCAGTACTAGCACAAGAGAACAGTGACGGTAACGAAAGACCTATTGCCTACATGTCACAGAAATTGAACAAGGCACAACGAAATTATACAATTACCGTATTGGAATGTCTTGTAGTTGTTATAGCTATAAAAAATTTAGATCCTATATAGAGGGTCAAGAGTTTAGAGTGATAACGGATCATGCCAGTTTAAAGTGGCTAATGAATCAGAGAGATCTTTCAGGGCGCTTAGCGAGATGGTCACTAAAATTACAAGGGTTCAATTTTGCAATTGAACATAGAAAAGGAAGGGACAGTATTGTTCCAGATACACTTTCTCGGGCGTATGAAGGAGAATTATGTGCAAGTTCTATCGAAATAGAAACTTTACCTGCCATCGACATAAACTCGAACGCTTTTGACAGTGACGAGTACGTGAAATTACGTGACGACTTTGAGAACTCTGGATTACCAGACTACAAAACTATTGACAAGTACATTTATAAACGCACAGATTTTTCATCGGGTAACTCTGATGAATCAGACTCATGGAAGCTTTTTGTTCCGGCGGAACTTAGAAATTCTGTTATTTACTCTGCTCATGACCAGGCGAATGCTTCACATGGGGGAATCGCCAAGACAATAGAAAAGATTCGTCGATACTTTTTCTGGCCTAGGTTGGTTAGTGATGTTAAAGATTATATTAGCGAATGTGACCTGTGTAAGACTTCTAAAACACCAACAACAATTTTAAGACCACCGATGGGACAGTTTGTGCATACAGAGAGACCATTTCAGCGACTATATATGGATTTTATTGGGCCGTTACCTCGGGCTAAACAAGGACATGTAGGTATACTTATTGTTTTGGATCATTTCTCAAAATTTACGTTCCTTAAACCACTGAGGAAATTGGTAACAAAGGATATTGTAAAATATTTGGAAACGGAAATTTTTACATGTTATGGAGTGCCAGAAATTATAGCATCGGACAATGGATCTTAGTTTAAAAGTAGGGATTTTAAGAAAGTCATATCCAATTATGGTATTCAACATATGCTCACAGCGGCTTATAGCCCACAAGCTAGCGCTAGTGAGCGTGTCAATCGCTCTATAAATGAGGCGCTGAGATCGTATGTTAAATACGATCAGCGGAATTTGGATTTGTATGTACTGTTTATTAACAGCGCTTTGCGCAATACAGTACATCAGACAATTGGCAAGACTCCTTACCAGGTAGTTTCGATGATAATTCACGGACAAGACTCTGAACTTTTTAAACGACTAAACATTTTGGCGGATACAGATTCTTATATTGAAATACAAGACGAGTTTTATTTACTTAGGGATAGTATCAGACATCAAATGAAGGACGCATACAACAAAAACGCAAGACTATATAACTTAAGATCACGTACTAAAAACTTTACAGAAGGACAGGAAGTAGTACGACGAAACTTTACGCAGAGCTTCAAAGTTGACGGGTTTAATTCGAAGCTTGCTCCTGTTGGAGTCAAGGCTAAGGTTTTGCGTAAAATCGGACAAGTGAACTATGAGCTACAGGACATACACAGTGGTGGAAAAGGTATATACCCATATATCCTGAGCTTAGGTTTTTGGATTATACAATTTTGAGTTTTTTTGTTGCCTTTTCAGATTCTAATTTAAGTCTGAGACTTTAATTAGTATCTGCTTTGTGAGGCTTTGAGCAGTATTTTTTTATATACTTTGTTTGATTTTGAGTATATGCTCAAAATTGTTTGAACTCTAAATATCTTTGGAAAATATATATATAAAAAAAAGACAGCAAAGCTTTCAGAAATTTTCATTACTAAAATAATTTTGAACAGAGAATATTAAAAGAAAATTTTATATTAGGAAATTTATAAATATTCAATATAAGAAGTGAATTGCAGTGCTTATAGTTGAGGCTTTTGGATTGGACTTTTAATATTTATTTGGACTGAATACATTATTCTTTTTTTCAGGGTAAATAGTTTTTTTTATTGTTTAAATTTTGTTTTTTTATTATTATTTTGTTATGTATTTTCTCTCCAGTATTCCAAAAGTGTTATTACAGCAAATACCCTTGTTCCAAAGAGGGACAAGGGAAGGAAATAGTATAAACTAGATTAAAGTCAGGATGCTGATATATTTTTATCTCCAAAGATATTTTGAGAAATACCATATCTTCAAATATTATCGCGTAATATCTCAAGATTCAAGAGTAGTACATTATTATTTCTCACGATTCGAGGAATCCCTGTTATAGTGCATCAGCGTCATTATAACCACTTAACTACGATTATTGATTTCAATTTCCCCGAATTACTAACTGCAAATGACTAAGTTTTAAACATTAAAAAAGAAAAATCGAATCGATTTAGAAGATATTTAAATTATCAACATCATATAGATATCATCTAATATTTAGCATTTTTTTATTATTATTATTATTATTTCGTTTATATATCTGCATTTCTTTTGTTTAAACTCACATAATATGATTATTTGTTTTTGTTTTAATTTAATTCAAACATTCATTTATCACTGACATTATAATTTTCTACAAAGACAGTTACATATACATACATTAACACTTGAGTGAATATTTGATTTTCTTTAAAAGAAAATATACGTAGCGAAGGCATCCTCGATCTTCAGGCCTCATCGTGGGAGATTTTGTTATGGTGAGTTTACAACAAAAAAAAAAAAATTTTAATCTGTCAATTCAAATAATCACTCGCATAAATGAAAACAAACGTTTAACTATTACCATTTACTCATTTTATTATGGTTTATTAATTCATACAAAAAGGTTTTTTTTATTTAAAAGATTTGAAAACATAGCAAATATAGTATATACATAAATAGTGCCACATTTTTTTTAATCACCACATTCACTAACGTATCAAGTAATATTTGATAATATAGATATAAATTGAAATTATCAATGGTTATTGTTTTCGTAATAAACTGTTTTACTTGCCTAAATTTTAATATGCATTGTTAAATAAATTTCTTTAATTCTTCCACGAACGGCTTAGGGTAAACTAGGTAAAAATATAGTGGGCTATTTTTAGGATATTTAGGATTTTTAGGTATAGTAGGATATATAGTTTTATAATAGCATGGTAGGGCGGGTATAGAGTACAAGAGGAAATTACACCTTACTCTCTTGTTACGGAGCATTTTTCAACTAAACTTAAATTTTTTTTTATTTTATTTTATTTTTATTTATTTTTGTTAATATTCCATTTTACCCCCTTTTGATCGATAGAAGAATAAGCTACCTATCTTTGTTTTTATGGACGTAGCCTTACTAACGTGTATGGAGACGTAAAGGTTGTTGACGGTTCGTTACATAGAATAAATGGCGCCCAACGTGGGGCATCGGCTGTATAATTTGGCTTTTGTCTAGTAGATAATCAACAATTATATTTAACACCTGCTGATGTTTCACGTAAATATCTAAACGTAATATCGATTTCGTTCATTTTTGCTTTTCTTTATATAAATGTATTTAACATTTTAATCAAACATTTTGGAACTTAAAGTTTTGTATAAATATACTAAACTTTTGTCAAATAATTAACCAAACTATTTTTTTATGTTATTAGAGTTGCTGAGATTTTTATTCTTAGTGTTTATTGAGAATATACTCGCAAGCTGTAACGTAATATTTCGATATTTTTATTTTTAACTTTATTTCAATTGCCAAAATTCATCTCTGATTCGAGTAAAATTTAGATTATTGTATCTTCTTACTTGAAATACCTTTCTTTATACAGAATCACTGTTTATCTGAATTAGTTTTATTTGTGTATGTATTGTAGAATTTATTACTGCAAATTATCGGTAGTATACTCAGTTCATACTATAATTCTTTCGAAGAGAAGAGCAACTGTGCGTAACGTTAACTCGGGACGTGCTTCTCAGCATAGTAATAGCGATGACGATAGGATTAGGCGATTGATGTTAGAAACGTTAGGATCATTTCGTGGAGAAATGCAGAGCTTTATTTCTAGTGAGCTCAACGAAATGAGGACAACATTTCAGAATTTCGATGTGACCTCCAACGCTTCTAATGCACGCATAATAACAGATTTTGACTCTACACATCGTAGGCCTTCTCGCGAGAATAATACAAACAACTCTCCAAGATCTAATTCAGTACAAGAGCAGTTTTCTTCAGAAAAGGTTCTGAACATAATTAGAAACTGGAGAATAAAATTTAACGGATTTGACAATGAGATGTCAGTAGATGAATTCATTTATCGGATTAATATACTGACATCGAAAAATGTACGCGGTAACTTTAATCTGCTATGCGATCATGTCCATTCTCTTTTTGAAGGTAAAGCTTTAGAATGGTATTGGAGATACCACAGACAGAACGTCGCCTTCGACTGGATTACTTTAACTAGAGCTTTGAAAACACAGTATAAGGTTGACTACAGCGACTTTGACATTTTAGACGAGATACGCCGACGTAGGCAAAGATCATCGGAAAGCTTTGACGAATACTTGGAAGTAGTATCAGCATTGACGGACAAGCTTCTGACGCCCATGACAGACCATGATCTTTGTCAAACGTTGTTACGTAATTTGATAAGCGAAATCAGGTACGAACTGCTTCATTTAGAAATAACCAGTGTTTGTCAACTTCGTCAGAAAGTGAGGAAACACGAGAATTTTATGAAAGATTTGCACGCATCGGAATTCCGTAAGACAAAGGGACGTGTTGCTGAACTGACTGTAGATGGGCAGGAAGTCGAAAATGTCGATGATACTGAACTAGTGACGGAAATATGTGCCATACAAAAGACGTTGAAGTGTTGGAATTGTGACCAGCTAGGCCACCCTCATACTGAATGTTTAGACAAAAGACAAGTTTTTTGCTATGGATGTGGTGCAAAAGACACATATAAGCCCAACTGCCCTACTTGTAAGCCGAGGACTTCGGGAAACGGAACGAAGGATGTCCGTCGGAAGTAGGTCGGACATCCTGTACTACACCAAAGACTAGGCAGACAATATTGGACAACAAAATAGATGTAAAGGGAATACACGCGGTACATCCTTTAATGAGACCATACCATCAAAGATTGGAGCAATATAATAAAGCTCGTGCTCGTATTTTCGATTCTAGTAAAACTAAGAAGAGATCTGCGGTACGAATTCGGAATTATTATCAAAATTTAAAGTCGTTTAGGAAATGTGTAATTTCACAATTGGTGAATGAGAAATTTGATAGTAGACCATTTATTAACTTGAATATAAACGATTGCTTATATATAGCTTTACTGGATAGCGGTGCCAACAGAAGCGTGGTTGGTGGAAATTTGGCTACGATAGCTCAGGATATGCCTGGATTCAGAAGATGTGTAGGCAATGTACGAACGGCAGACGGACAAAAACTGACAGTTTTAGGAACAGTGACATTGTACATTAGATTTCAGGGACAGACTAAATTATTTCAATTTCTGGTAGTACCATCTATTCATCAGGATTTGATTTGTGGTTTTGACTTTTGGACGACTTTTAGACTTACAATTTCTATGCCAGTTATTGGGGAAGTGGGGGAAATTGATTCTGACAAAGCTAAATTGACGGAATTACAGAGACGAAGACTGGATGCTATTATTACAACATTTCCCAACTCCGAGATTGAGGGTTTAGGTTGTACATCCTTATTGGAACACAGTGTAGATACGGGTGATGCAAAGCCCATTAAGCAAAGATACTACCCCATTTCACCTGCTGTAGAAAACCAACTTTGTGGAGAATTGGACCGGATGCTTTCACTCGGGGTGATTGAAGAATCATCAAATTCTTTATAGTAACTAAACTCTGTGACAAAAAAGAACGCTTACCCCATACCGAACATTGACGGACTTCTATCCAGACTTCCTCCAGTTCACTTTATTTCAAAAATTGATTTAAAAGATGCATTTTGGCAAATAAAACTGGAGGAAAGCTCAAAACCTAAGACCGCATTTACAGTTCCTAATCGGCCATTGTACCAGTTTACAAGAATGCCGTTTGGACTTTGTAACGCACCGTAAACGTTGTGCAGACTGATGGACAAATTAGTACCGTATAATATGAAATCACATGTATTTGTGTACCTTGATTACTTACTAATTGTATCACAAACATTTGACGAACACATTACACACCTTATGGAGGTAGCAACTCAGTTACGAAAGGCAGGTTTAACCATAAATGTTGGTAAGAGTAGTTTTGCGATTAGGGAAGTGAAATATCTAGGCTATGTTGTTGGGAACGGAGCGCTGCAAGTGGACCATGACAAGGTTAAGGCAATACAGGACTTCCCGATACCGAAATCTATTAAACATCTTCGTCGTTTTCTAGGCATGACAGGATGGTATAGACGGTTTATCCACAATTATTCGTGTGTGACTTTCTCACTGACAGAGTTGCTGACAAAGAAGAAGACATTTATTTGGACTGATCAGGTACAGACAGCTTTTGAAGACCTTAAACATAGACTTACATCTGCACCTTTGCTAATCCATCCAGATTACGAAAAACCATTCCTTTTACGGTGTGATGCTAGCACATTGGGAATAGGTGCAGTACTAGCACAAGAGAACGGTGACGGTAACGAAAGACCTATTGCCTACATGTCACAGAAATTGAACAAGGCACAACGAAATTATACAATTACCGTATTGGAATGTCTTGTAGTTGTTATAGCTATAAAAAATTTAGATCCTATATAGAGGGTCAAGAGTTTAGAGTGATAACGGATCATGCCAGTTTAAAGTGGCTAATGAATCAGAGAGATCTTTCAGGGCGCTTAGCGAGATGGTCACTAAAATTACAAGGGTTCAATTTTGCAATTGAACATAGAAAAGGAAGGGACAGTATTGTTCCAGATACACTTTCTCGGGCGTATGAAGGAGAATTATGTGCAAGTTCTATCGAAATAGAAACTTTACCTGCCATCGACATAAACTCGAACGCTTTTGACAGTGACGAGTACGTGAAATTACGTGACGACTTTGAGAACTCTGGATTACCAGACTACAAAACTATTGACAAGTACATTTATAAACGCACAGATTTTTCATCGGGTAACTCTGATGAATCAGACTCATGGAAGCTTTTTGTTCCGGCGGAACTTAGAAATTCTGTTATTTACTCTGCTCATGACCAGGCGAATGCTTCACATGGGGGAATCGCCAAGACAATAGAAAAGATTCGTCGATACTTTTTCTGGCCTAGGTTGGTTAGTGATGTTAAAGATTATATTAGCGAATGTGACCTGTGTAAGACTTCTAAAACACCAACAACAATTTTAAGACCACCGATGGGACAGTTTGTGCATACAGAGAGACCATTTCAGCGACTATATATGGATTTTATTGGGCCGTTACCTCGGGCTAAACAAGGACATGTAGGTATACTTATTGTTTTGGATCATTTCTCAAAATTTACGTTCCTTAAACCACTGAGGAAATTGGTAACAAAGGATATTGTAAAATATTTGGAAACGGAAATTTTTACATGTTATGGAGTGCCAGAAATTATAGCATCGGACAATGGATCTTAGTTTAAAAGTAGGGATTTTAAGAAAGTCATATCCAATTATGGTATTCAACATATGCTCACAGCGGCTTATAGCCCACAAGCTAGCGCTAGTGAGCGTGTCAATCGCTCTATAAATGAGGCGCTGAGATCGTATGTTAAATACGATCAGCGGAATTTGGATTTGTATGTACTGTTTATTAACAGCGCTTTGCGCAATACAGTACATCAGACAATTGGCAAGACTCCTTACCAGGTAGTTTCGATGATAATTCACGGACAAGACTCTGAACTTTTTAAACGACTAAACATTTTGGCGGATACAGATTCTTATATTGAAATACAAGACGAGTTTTATTTACTTAGGGATAGTATCAGACATCAAATGAAGGACGCATACAACAAAAACGCAAGACTATATAACTTAAGATCACGTACTAAAAACTTTACAGAAGGACAGGAAGTAGTACGACGAAACTTTACGCAGAGCTTCAAAGTTGACGGGTTTAATTCGAAGCTTGCTCCTGTTGGAGTCAAGGCTAAGGTTTTGCGTAAAATCGGACAAGTGAACTATGAGCTACAGGACATACACAGTGGTGGAAAAGGTATATACCCATATATCCTGAGCTTAGGTTTTTGGATTATACAATTTTGAGTTTTTTTGTTGCCTTTTCAGATTCTAATTTAAGTCTGAGACTTTAATTAGTATCTGCTTTGTGAGGCTTTGAGCAGTATTTTTTTATATACTTTGTTTGATTTTGAGTATATGCTCAAAATTGTTTGAACTCTAAATATCTTTGGAAAATATATATATAAAAAAAAGACAGCAAAGCTTTCAGAAATTTTCATTACTAAAATAATTTTGAACAGAGAATATTAAAAGAAAATTTTATATTAGGAAATTTATAAATATTCAATATAAGAAGTGAATTGCAGTGCTTATAGTTGAGGCTTTTGGATTGGACTTTTAATATTTATTTGGACTGAATACATTATTCTTTTTTTCAGGGTAAATAGTTTTTTTTATTGTTTAAATTTTGTTTTTTTATTATTATTTTGTTATGTATTTTCTCTCCAGTATTCCAAAAGTGTTATTACAGCAAATACCCTTGTTCCAAAGAGGGACAAGGGAAGGAAATAGTATAAACTAGATTAAAGTCAGGATGCTGATATATTTTTATCTCCAAAGATATTTTGAGAAATACCATATCTTCAAATATTATCGCATAATATCTCAAGACTCAAGAGTAGTACATTATTATTTCTCACGATTCGAGGAGTCCCTGTTCTAGTGCATCAGCGTCGTTATAACCACTTAACTACGAATATTGATTTCAATTTCCCCGAACTACTAACTGCAAATGACTAAATTTTAAACATTAAAAAGAAAAATCGAACTACATATTATTTAGAAGACATTTAGATTATCAACATCATATAGATAGCATATAATATTTTGCATTTTTTTTTATTATTATTATTATTATTTCGTTTATATATCTGCATTTATTTTGTTTAAACTCACATAATATGATTATTTGTTTTTGTTTTAATTTAATTCAAACATTCATTTATCACTGACATTATAATTTTCTACAAAGACAGTTACATATACATACATTAACACTTGAGTGAATATTTGATTTTCTTTAAAAGAAAATATACGTAGCTAAGGCATCCTCGATCTTCAGGCCTGATGACATCGTGGGAGATTTTGTTATGGTGAGTTTACAACAAAAAAAAATATTAATCTGTCAATTCAAATAATCACTCGCATAAATGAAAACAAACCTTTAACTATTACCATTTACTCATATTATTATGATTTATTAATTAATACAAAAAGGTTTTTTTTATTTAAAAGATTTGACAACATAGCAAATATAGTATATACATAAATAGTGCCACATTTTTTTTATCACCACATTCACTAACGTATCAAGCAATATTTGATAATATAGATATAAATTGAAATTATCAATGGTTATTGTTTTCGTAATAAACTGTTTTACTTGCCTAAATTTTATTATGCATTGTTAAATAAATTTCTTTAATTCATCCTCGAACGGCTTAGGGTAAACTAGGTAAAAATATAGTGGGCTATTTTTAGGATATAGAATAATAGCATGGTAGGGCGGGTATAGACCACAAGAGGAAATTACACCTTACTCTCTTGTTACAGAGCATTTTTCAACTAAACTTAAATTTTTTATTTTTATTTTTTATTTTTGTTTATATTATATTTTTTCCCCTTTTGATCGATAGAAGAATAAGCTACCTATCTTTATTTTTATGGACGTAGCCTTACTAACGTGTATGGAGACAAGAACACCCCCCAACACCCCCCCCCCCCCCCCTCACCCATTTTCCCTGAGCACGGTCGCGGTACTTTTGGCAGCACGGTCCCCATAACGTTAAGGTTATTGACGGTTCGTTACAACTTACAACTTTCTTATTTTTGTCGGATCCTAATGAATTCATGTTTCATGTGTTACAGACAAAATTATCGTTAGGCTTAAAGCAATTTATAAAGTTTTTGTTTCATAAAAACTATAATTTTTAAAAAACATCTAAAAATTCACTTTTTTAAATTTTAAGGCCTGTAAGTAACTCAATGAATTTCCTATGAACATATGGTTAGCTGAAATACAAAATTGCATAACTACACTGTTTTTAATTTTATAAGAGAGAAAAAAGACTAACTGCCTCTTCCACTATGTCGAAAGAAAAACTAAGCGAAAGAAATCAAACTTCAAACCGATTTGCATTCCACTATGTCGCAAGCTTTCATTCGCATCTACTTACGTATGTCTTTTTTTATTTCTCACGTACTAATAATGCCAGATAGCAAATTTATAGTTTATTTGGCGATTTTCTTTAAAAACACTTAAAATACTACTATATTGTTTAGCTAAAAATAAAACTGCGCTTAACAATAAGAACGCATATTACCAAATGGTTGCAGCTACACAGCAAATTTTTATATTTTTCCAACAAAAATGCTAGTTTTGTTTTAGAGCTGCGACTGTTTTATTTGATGTCCCTTGGACAGTAAACAAAACAAAAGCTTTTAATGTGTTAGTGTTGTTTATTTTATTAAATAATTGTATGAATATGTACACATTTAATAAAAAGAATTATAAAATAGTAAAAATATATTGTTATTAAGTCAAATATTAATCTTCTCAAAAATTTTATTGACTTTTCTGTAATAATTGTTACTAGTCGCAAGCAGCACAGAAGTAAGTGATTTTGACATTGCGTTCGACATAGTGGAATAAAATTTTGCATGAAAACATTTACGTCTTCTTGCGACTTGTCGTTCGAGTCACCATTCGTACAGAAGTGGGATAGAGCAATGAAAATCGGTTTTCTTACGCTTAGAATGGGCATGAAAACATTTCTTCGACATAGTGGAAGAAATAATAAAACACTTTATGTGACTGAAGTAAAAAGTCTCTTCATTTTCGTTTATAATGGGATTGATTTTTATGATAACAGTTTGAAAATTTGCAGGGACAACTGCTTCGATGTAATAATTGGTAATGCAACTTTAAATTTTTTGTTACTTACGTTATTTCGCATTTCAGCTAACGATATGGAGCTGTGAACATTTATAAAAAATCATATATTATTTTATAGAATCCCGCTTTTTTGGTCCTATTTTCTTCAGGATCCCGCTTTTCAACCGTTTTTATCCCGCTTTTGACAAAAACATTCTGGTCACGTTCTTTATAACGCTAAAACAAAAAAAAGTTTTAAATTAAGAAACAATTCTTTTTTATGCTTTATAGCAAAAAAGTCAATAAATATCGCTCCAAAAGTTAGTATACACTTGTATCTATACTAAACATAAATGCTGAAAAACCCATGTTATTTATAAATTAATATTTAATATTTATAAATATTATATTTTGTTTGGGCACCTTTAGCCTTTTTTACACAATTTATTCTGTTTGGCATAGACTCAACCAACCTTTTAGTATATTCAGTAGGAATTTTCGACCATTCATCTTTTAGCGCTACCTTCAGGCTTTTTCTGTGAATGTTTCTTTTACGAATCTTGCAGTCTAAATAATCTCATAAATTCTCAATAGGATTGAGATCTGTGTATTGCGGTAGCTGACAAAGTTGGCTTGGGGTTCGGTATATGAGCCATTCTTTCGCCAAACTGGATGTATGCTTGGGAGCATTGTCTTGTTGAAAGATCCAATCTCCAGGCAAATCCAATTTGGCAACACTTCGCGGAACATTCTTTGCTAAAATGAAGTCAAGCTCCCCAACACCGGATGCCGCAAAACACCCCCTACCGACCCGCCACCATGCTTCACATTACTTTGTATATTTTGTTCAGCTAACTCCTGATTCTTTTTTGCTCCAAATTTTCCGATGTTTTTCTCCTCGAAAAATTTCAAACTTACTCTCATCAGTGAAGAAAACTGTTTTCCAAAAGTTGAAGTCTTTCTTTCCGTACATAGTCCATGCGTTTCTTTTTATTTACTTTCGAGATAAAAGGTTTTTTCTCGGACGGCGGCCACAAAATCCGTATTTATGCAAAATGCGTCTTATGGTACTCCCGCTTACAGTTTTCTCGGACTCTGCACTGATTTCTACTGCGCTGGAATGGGGATTTTTTTTAACTGTGGCAGCAATCTTTCTCTCTTCTCTTTCATTTAATTTTTTTGGACGACCTGTACGCTTGAAATTGTCTATTTTCTTAAAGTTCTTCACTTTATCCACGATTTTTTTACAGAAGTGTCTTCCTACAATTTCCCCGATTTCACGTAATGGTTTGCCATTTTCTCTTAAATCGAGTATAATTTTTAAGGTTTCTAATGAGATTTCAGTTCTCATCATTCTAATACTTAAACGACACTTTCACAACGAATGCTAATAACCAATTAAACAGCTGAAACAATTATTTTATAGTTTTGAGTAAAATTCAATACAAAACTAGCTGTAAAACTAACGGTTTTTTCAAAATAACAAACCGAGAAAGCAAATGTATACTCACTTATGGAGCATATATTATTGAGATTTTAGTGTAAAATTCCTATAAAAATGTTGTTGTTGTATTTTTTGGAAATAAAATAACCTTTTAATTCTGACTGTAAGTTATTCTACTACTGATATTATCATTAAAATTGTTCCTAATGTTGACTTACTTTTGACGCGCATAGAAATTCATTTTCGAAAAACAGGCTGTAAAACTCTACTAGAATATAAAAAGCGCTTCTCTTTAAAAATTTCTGAATGGGTTCGAGGCAACACCTCAAACATACTATTCGCTATGGAGAGCAACTCGAGGCCTCAAAAGACCAGTGATATATAATCCTCCATTGCGAGGTTCAAATGGAGACTAGGCAAGAATTTACTCTGAAAGAGGTACTCTGTTTGTAAACCACTTGCTAAAAGTATTTACTCCAAATACGTCTGATAATATAGTTGAGCTGCAACCAGTCCCCGCTATACCAGACGTTACCTTGAATATTATTGCGGGCTTAAATTCGAAAAAAGCTCCAGGCGCTGATAAAATAAGCAATAGAATACTCTTAGAGCTACACTATACTGCAAAAATTCTATTCTATTCTCAACGGTATTTTCGCTGATTACCATGATACCTAAGCCAGGCAAAGATCATAAGAAGGTGGAATCCTATAGGCGTATAAACCTATTGTCTAACATGTCAAAACTATTTGAAAAGCTACTTTTGAGTAAGCTAACCATACTGAATGGTACTGGATGCATTCCAGACCACCAATTCGGTTTTAGGAGACAACAAGGCACGACTGAGGAAACACATAGATTCTGAATGTGGTTAAAAAAACCTACGAGAAAAAGAAAGATTGTTCTGCGCTCTTCATCGATGTTTCTCAGGCATTTAATAAAGTATTGCACGAAGGTTTAACATATATGAACTAAAACAAAACCTACCCGCAAACACCCTTAAGCTTTTAGAAAGCTACTTCACTGAGCGAGAATTTGTTGTTGAGGAGGGTAATTTTCTAAGCCCTCCGCAACCGATTTAAGCCGGAGTTCCTCAAGGCAGCATCCTCGGTCCTGTATAATATCTGATATATACCTCTGACTTGCCGGTAAGCAGTAACATGAAGCTATCAAAAGCTATCAAGAAGCTTCCCGCAAACTGCAAGAGTGCATGGAAAAATGATTAAAACAGTGTCGGATAAAAATTAACGAACAAAAATGTCTACACATTACTTTTACATTGTGCAGAGAAACCTGCCCACCTATACAATTAAATCACCAAACTATACCTCAAAACACTGAAGTAAAATATCACGGTGTTCATCTTGATCGTCCTCTAACAAGGAAGTCCCTCATAAAAGCAAAGCTGACCCAAATGAAATTAAAAGCAACTGAAATGAATTGGCTCATTGTAAGGAACTCTACTCTAAGCCTAGATTGTAAACTTCTTCTATACAACTCCATTCTAAAACCAATATGATCCTACGGTATCCAATGGGGCGCTGCAAATGTAGGAAAAATTCAAAGGTGACAAAATAAAATACTCCGTACGATTACCGCAGCCCCATGGTATGTCAGAAACAAGCGAATTCACAACGATTTAGATGTGCCGCTGGTCAAGACAGTATTTTTTAAACACGTGACAAGATACATAAAAAAACTTGAGTTGCACCCAAATCCCCTAGTCCGAAACATCGTTAACTTGAGAAACATCGTTAACATGACTGAGAAGAAGGGACAGTCTTGCTCTCAGCCGATCAGGAGAGACGTAGACAACCAAAGACCAACCGCTGAAACAAAAATTTTTGTCTGGCATTGGCTGGATTTAAAAATTGAAATTTTAGATTTCATTACTTATTGTTATTTCAATTTTATTGAAGATGCAATAAATAAATATAACCGATAAAAAACAAGTTTTCAGCATCGCAAATCCATAATTTTCTTTCATAAAAATTTTGATTGTTTAAACAGTACAGTATAGTTAGGGTTGCCATGCGTCCTCTTTTCCCCAGACACTGTCCTCTTTTGTAGGGCGTCCGGGGTAGTCCTACTTCTTTTTTAACAAGTGTCCGGGGTTGTCCTACTTTTTACTAAGTTCTCCAGATATTTTTTATTAAACCAAATTTACTCGATGAATTTTTTTTCATGAACAATTTTTACCTTTCCCTTTTAAAGTTGCTATGTATTTCATCGTCAGTTTATACATACATACATATGTACTTTGAAATTTCAGTGCAACTTTTTTGACAGTTATTCAATACAAAATTGCCAACAATTGTATGTATACAAACATTTGGAGAAATTAAAGTCATGCCATTTTTCCCAACCCGTTGGTTTTTCTGCACCTCTTGCCCAGGGTTCCCAGTATTATTTTATACTATTTTCGATTCTTCGTCCCTAAAAATCCCTAAGATTTGATTCATTTATGTAGTTCGGCTGTGCTTTGTACTTTTAAAAACATATGAAGAAAAAATTTTAAATACGCAAACATAAAACATTTGGGCAATCGCAAAAAAGTATTAAAAATTATTTGTTTGTTTGCCATGAGAAAGAAAAAGACTGTAAACTTCTTTATTTAGACACATTGGTAATAGTTTATTAATAGTTTGGTATCAGAAACCAATGGCATCAGGTAGAATTATTAATTATCATTCAAAACACCCAAAGGGAATAATTATTAATACAGCGAAAAATCTTATAGATAGAGTATTGAATATTAGTGATGTAGAATTCCACAAGAAGAATAAATAAATTATTAAAGATAGTTGATAATTATTTCTTTATTGGATTAACTTATAACTTAATGAGGTAATATTAGTATATAAAGCTAAAGGAGTAAATAAACTGTAAAAGATAAGTAAATTAAAAAGATTATTAAAATGAATATAAAATAGCATTATGCTGCATTTAGACTACTGCCGAAGTTGGCAATTTTTTTGTCAGTTCTTGGCAGTTACGTGTAAACGTCAGTAAAAGTATGCAATTTTTATTGCATTATAAAATGCCATTTGAAATGACAGTTGGTAATGCCACAAAAACTGTCATCGTGTAAACACCCTAAATTTGCATGTTTGCAGTTAATGACAACCCTGGCGAAAAAATGAAAATTTTCATTTTAAACTGACAAGCTTGGCAGCACAAAAGGCGTTTTTTGCAAAATGGAAATGTAAGTTTTACTTTATTTATATTATGTATAATTATTAACTGTTACATTTACTGTAGCAGTTTATTTGTTTAAACAAACAATAACATATTTTATTTAATAATTATTATAAACTTATTTATTTTCAGCTTACCAAGTACACAAAAGCGGCAACGCAAAATTGAAAAAAAATGGTTATCTGAGGAGGTAAATCTCCTCATATCGATGATGGAGGAGCGCGAAGCGCTTTGGAATTATGGTACGCAGGAGTACCGTAATCGGGACTTAAGAGAGTCCAAGTGGCTGGAAATATCCCAGGCAACCACTCGCAGCATTGCCGACTGTAAAGCTCAGTGGAACACTGTGAAAAGTCGGTACAACGTAAGTATTTTGTTTAAAAAGAGCATAAACTTTTGACTTAAAATAAATTCTATATATTTATTAGACTGAACGTCGCAAAGAGTGTTCGACAAAGAGTGGTCAAAGTGGAGAACGCTACTCATCACGATATGAGTTTTTCAATGCCCTATCTTTTTTGAATAGCGTTTGTGAGCGACCAGCTGGTTCTACACAAACCAATATGGTAAGTTCAGTGTAAATAATTGTTATTTTAGGATTATTATTAATTGCGTCATTTTAAATTAGATATCATCAGAAATTGAGGTGCTGGACAGCCCCATCACTATTGAGTATGTGTCCGATGGAAATAGCGATGAACTAGAGAGTTTGTCTACTCCTAAGCGAGCAAAACTTGTTGCACCAACACCAGAACGCACGGCTCTGCTCAATAGAATTACCAACTATCTGGATACACGTTCCCAGGAGCCCTCATGGAAGAGAGTTTTTGCAGAACATGTCCATTGGTTGATCGTAATCTCCTGGTTGAGCATATGTAGACCTACGTTTGTTTAAAAAGTTGTGCAAAGCGCATATAGCAAGAACCGCTTTCTCAACTTTTTTAGGCTCCATTTCTATGGGCTTACGTAATATACGAAAACGAGCAGTTATAATTCCAAACACATTCTCAACTACACGACGAGCGCGCGAAAGTCTGTAACTGAAAATTCTTTCCTGGGTAGTTTGCTTTCGAAAATTGTATGGCTTCATTATGGAGGTTTTCAATGGGAAAGCATCATCTGCAACCATGACATATGGAACTGGAGTATTTCTTCCAAGGAGTGGTTTGGGTTGTGGTAAATTCAAAGAACCATTTTCTAAAGCCTTTGCTAGCATGCATCTCGAAAAAACACCTCCATCACTCTCCCTGCCTTTTGCCCCAACGTCTATGAACAAGAAGTTATAGTCCGCGTCGACCATGGCCATTAAAACAATACTATTTTTAAGCTTATAGTTGAAATAAGCACTACCAGATTTTGATGGTTGCTGCACATCCACATGTTTACCATCAATGGCTCCAAAACAATTTGGGAAATTCCACTTTTGCCAAAATCGATCGGCAATCTCTTCCCATTCAGTAGGCGTGTTTGGGATCTGATGAAAATAATTCGTTTATATTATACCTTAATATTAAATATTGGAATATGAGAACATGTAATTATGTACTTACTTTCAAAAATTCATTTTTCAATGTTGCAAATAGTGCATCGAAACAATCAGAAACGATTTGGCAAATAACTGCTTTCGATCTTTTAAAAAGAAACATTAGACTGCTATAGCTGTCTCCTGTAGCTAAATACCGCAGTGTTATAGCCAGTCTTTCACCGGCAGGAATTGCTTGTCTCATCACTGTGTCTTTTTTAGTTATTAGTGGCGAAACCTTTTCCAATAAATATTCGAAGTCATCTGCTGTCATACGTACAAATGACTTAAATAATTCGGGATCTTGCGCCGCTAGCTTATTGCGAAATGAATGATAAAAACCACTTCCTTCTAAAAACAGTGGGCGCATCCACTGTGAACGCCGTTTTCTCGATCGCTTCTGGTTCGCAGCTTCTTCCTCTTCTAAGAGGAGTAGGGCACCAGCACAAATGATAATATCGTCTTCACAATCCATTACATAAGCAATTATTAAATTTATTAATAAGCACATAACAATCAAAATAAACTTTGTGAATAATTTTTGTGATAGCTGCTGTCAGTTGTGTAAACAGGGTTGGCAGTACACTTGTCAAAAAAAAACAGCTGTTCTATAAAATTACTGCCACCTACTGACAATTAAATTTGATGTCATTTTCTACAACGTGTAAACACTTGGCAGTATTGCAATGGCAATTAACTGACAAACCTGTCAGTAGCCGGCAGTAGTCTAAACGCAACTTTACTCATATCGATGAATATGTTAACGTTCTTAAACTTTTAAACGTTTTTTCATTTCCTCAAATTTTAAACTAAAAGTTTTTTTTCAATTAACTTTTAATATTTTTAAACAAAGGCGGGAATAAAAAATAATTTGAAATATTTTGTATATAAAAATTGAAAACAATATTTGCTGTTAATGAAACAATATTATTGTTGATTATTATTGTTACATAATATAATTTAATTTGTAATCCTGAAGAAGCCACACAAGGAGTAGCGAAATATTGGTATTCAAGTTTATAAAGTTTTTTTGTTTATAAACAAATTACCCCAAGCTCATCATTTAAATAAATTAAACATTATATTTTATGAAAAATTTTTTCTATACAAATTATTTTACCTGTGTTTGTTCCGCCAGTAAAGATCCAAGCCCCTGTCGTTTTGGCAGCTTTTAATAATCCTTTTCGTATTTCCTGAAATAAAAAAATAGATATCTCGTTTTCTAAATATACTATGATATTTCAAATAGTAATGGTAAGTTTCAAAACAATCACCCTTATTCCAGTTTTCGACGTCAACGTCGTCGTCATATTTGAGTCAACATCATTCAGTTTCAACATCGACATCGATTCGATACCAATATTCTAAGACAGTTTTGCGATGACCAGCGTGACCGTTTTGCGACTAAAGTGGCTATTTGCCACTTTTTCAACCTCCTTTCCACTTTTAGTGCCCCCTTTTTAAAATTACCTAAATCTGCCACCTTTTATAACATTATACCCCCTATCTGCCCCTTTTTAAGAAGTGATACTTTCTGTTTTAATATGAGTTTTTTTACGGTACGAAAGTGTTTTTATAAAAAATCTTAAGACAAATATGTGTTTTTGTGTGCAAGTAACATTAAACATAAAAGCAAAAATTATTTTTTACCGATACCAACAAACGGAGAATAATATGAATTTATTTGTATTTTTTAATGTATGCTCCCTCAGAACTCCGCCATCTGTAGACCATTTTGGTCTTGGCTTACGTGGCTGCCTGTTACGCACAAGCATTCAAGTAGATTCAATAAGATTCAATTTTGACACCTTTTTGGTCTACTATTTAAAATGTTTGTGTTGAACTTGTTTTCTGTCTGCCTTTCTCTTTGCTTTGCGTATGTATGCATGTGTTGTTTAATAATTCGTTAGAATCGGCGTACTTCGTTGGTGCTAAAAATTCTTTCTTTTTTAGATAGAAAATAAAAACATAAAAATTTATTCATTTTAATTTAAAAGCATTATATGCCCTAAAAATTCATTAAATACTAGAATTTGGTTCAATTATTCCCATTTTAAAAAAGGTGCCCCTTTTTTCGAAGAATCCCCTTTTTGGTGGCACTTTTTTCTTCAAAATTCCCTTTTCGTGCCACTTTTTAAACATTTTCAACGGTCACCCTGGCGACAAAGCTGCCTGTTTATCGTTAATTTGAATAAAACAAAAACGTATCTAATATTTGTGGCAGCTTTATTATTTTATTTGATATTTTTGTGAAAAAAATCTATTTATTTATGAATAAAATTAAAAAATTTCCATTGCAGTATTGTAGTTCTATTACAACATGAAAATTAAAGAACAAAAACGTTTATTAGACATTGCAATTTTCTTGATGTTTACAGGTTTAATAATTTCGTTAAAACATTTATCAATTTTTCGCTAATTTGCGATTTTTTCGCTTTTTTCAAAATTTTTTGTTTTTAATGGTGTTGCCGATTTGTAGTCAATTTTAGGGTTTGTTTGCGATTCTACAACTTCTCACGAATTTTCACAAAGTTCGCGAAAAAATCGACTTTTTGCAAGTTTTCCTTGCAGTTTTGCCGATTTTTAAAAAATATTAGACTTTGTTATCATACCGCTATTAGCCAGTTTTAGCGATTTTTGCATTTATAACTGGTTCCCGTTCCATACCTTATATTTTCGTTTATTACTTCAAAATACTTCAAGTCCTTGCCAAAAATGACGACGACAAAATCTGTGTCGTTTCAATGCAATATCACTGTAAAGTTTTCTTAGAGAATACCAAATACATGTTGACAGTCATCGATAAATGTTGATAACGATAACTGAAATAGCAATTTGAAACAGATAGCAATAGCAATTTGAAACAACATGGTTTTATGTCCACGACGACAACTGGAATAAGGGTTTGATCTGTTTTTATTATATGTTGTTTTTAGGGTTCCGTACACCAAAAGTGTAAGGGAACCCTAATGTTTTAGCTACGCTGTCCGTCTGTCTGTCTGTCACAGGCTGTTTTCTCGAAAACCGTAGAGCTATGGACCTGAAGTTTTCACAGAATATGTAAAACTTTGGCCGCTATAACAACAAATATATGACAGCTAAAAATTAAATGGTGCTATAAGGCGAGCAAAATGTAGTATATGTATTACATTAGTATTTCTAATGTAATATACAGACACTTATATAGACACTTTAAATTTTCAAAGTTAGTATTAATTGGTGTAGTCTGTAGAATATACTGCACCAAATAACTCTGATATTTAAAACAATAAAAATTAAAGGGTGTTCTATCAGTTAATGTAATTTAGACAATCTGCTGTATCTTGGAAACTGCAAAACGTAAACTCTTGAAATTTTCAAAAACGATAAAACTAAAAAATTCCAAAACTAAAAATATCAAAGGGAATAAAGCACCAAAATTAAAAATCACTAAAACGCAAAAAATTACCAAAATTTAAAAGATCGCCAAAAAACTAAGAAACCGAATAAAGTCATCAATACGAAAAAAGCACTAAAACCTAAAAAAAATCGCTAAAACAAAACTATCATCAAAATAAAAAAAAAAATGGCCAAAAATGGAAAAAATCACCAAAGCGAAAAAAAAACGCAAAAAAAGACGCCAAAAAGCTAAAAAAGTCGCCAAAAACCGAAAAAATCACCAAAACGAAAAAAATTTCAAAACCAAAAGAAAATCGCTAAAACTAAAAATATTACCAAAAACCAAAAAAAATTCCCAAAACCGAAAAAAGTGCCAAAAATTTAAATAAATCGCTAAGACTAAAAATATCGTCAAAAAGTGAAAAAAAACGTTAAAACCAAAAAAAACCAAATCCAAAAAATCGCCAGGACTTAAGAAATCGGCAAAAAAGAAAAATCGAAAAAAAAAACGAAAAAATCAGCATAATGACAAAAGCGCCAAAACGCTAGAAAAAATCGCCAACGAAAAAAAGTTTAAAAATAAAAAATTTAAAATTAAACAAAAAAGCTATATAATACTATTTAAAAAGATCACAAAACTTTTAAATATTTAGAAGTACAAATCTACGCTGTTATTTTAGTAGATGTTGTTAATACAATTTCAATAAATAAACTGAGTAATAAAGCGTACTAAAAGAGCATAACACTCAATACACAAAACTGCGGACAACAAAAAATTAAAAAAAAAATTATAATTTCTATTATTTTTCAAAAATTGTACTTGTGAAATAAGCGAAGCAAATGCAATATTCTAAAACAGTTATAAATTTAATCTCGTTTTTGGAAAAATTCATACTTTCTTAATATGGAAAATCAACAGCACGCATTACGGACACGTCATTTTGAATGAAGAGAGTATAAAGAGTATTTTTGTTCTTCGTTTTTAAAACATAATGGACAGCCTTACACAAAAAATAGCTTATGTACATTTATTTCTAATATATTAAATCATACTAAAGTAGAGCTGTCATACGTTCTGGTTTTCCAGGATTGTCCTGGTTTTAAACAAATTGTCCTGGTCCACTCTTAAATTGTCCTGGTTTTTTGATACAGGTAAATGCAGTCAGTTTAATTTCTGCTGATTTTTGTTATGAACAGAGGTTAATCTTTCTGTTATAACGCTGTTTACATGAAGCAATTTTACCAGCATTTCGTCACCTTACAATTGGTTTGATCCATAAACATAGGAAAAAGCATTATAAAGCAGCAAACCAATAATAAGCTGACGATTTGTTCCCTGGGGCCAGGGCTTCCAAATGATTTTGATCAAAAATCTGCACTTATCGTGGAAAAAATCGGCATTTTCGGCACTTCTATTCGAAAAATCTGCAAGAAAATCGGCAAAAATAAAGTTAAGCATTTTTCGTGGTTTTATTAATTTTTATTAATAAGAAAACAAAAAAAAATAGCAATCGTCAGTAATTCCATATGGTTTATAAAAATTTTTTTTCGGTTATATTTATTTATGGTATCTTCAATAAAATTGAACTAACAATAAGTAATCAAATCTTAGCTCTAAAATTTTAATTTTTTAACTCCAGCCAATACCAGACAAAAATATTTGCTTTTAGCGGTTGGTTCTGTGGTTGTCTACGTCTCTTGTGTTCGGCTGAGAGCAAGAGCGTCCCTCCTTCTCAGCCGAGTGTGGCTAAATGCATAACAAAATATAAAATGATTTTACAAGCTTAAATATATACCATGGAACATAAATGATTTTCAGAATGAATACATTTCCGAATTTATAATTTTTGCGAAATCGCTTGTAATATGAGTACCAAAACAACTTGTTTTATGAGTTTCAAATAATCTGTAGAATAAAGAATTCCTTCTAAAGTTTATTTTTCTAAGGAACATCGAAATTTAGTTTAGTTACACGCGTACTGAAGAGTGTGCTATGCTATTAACTGGGAGGTCGCAGGTTTGATTCCTACCAAGACTCGGGTGTTTCTGCAGAAAAGCTCAAAAAGGCTAAATGCGTTTGTTAAATTGACGGAGCTTAATAATAGACTTGTGTGGTTTACGAACGAACTAGTTCAATTGAACTATTTCATCAATTGAACTAAGGAAACTAGTTCAAGTTTTCACTATTAACTAGTTCAATTGAACTATAAAACAAAATGAAATATACCTTTCCCTGCGAGCAAATGTACATATGAAATCAGTCATGTGTGTATGTATGTACGTACATGCATATGTTATTTCATCCTACATACATACATACACAGAAAAAAATAAGTTTCGTTTTTGATAACAAAAATCCCGGTATTCAATAATTTTTTTTCAAATTTCCTGTGATAAAGAATTCCCCTATATTGATAACAAAATTATTTCAAAATAAAAATATGTATATAAATTAAAAAAATGTTGACATGGCTGGAATACGAACCCGGGCTTTCCGGACGTAAAGCATACACTCTCTAGCTGAGCCATATCCCATTTATTTTTTTATGGGATACAACTTGTTTTAAGTACTTATGTATAAAAAGAAAAGAAATAACCGGCATGGAAAAGAAATACTTACAACGAAATATTTTATTATGTTAAAGATAAATGTTATTGAAATTCATATTTTTTTTAATAACATGGTTTTATTGAATATAATTCTTGTCTATTTTTTTCTGTGTACATAGCTACTTGTGGCATCGCTTTCACAGAATATGTTTGCTACATGGTAAATTTTTTTACCTTTTCAAATTTAGTATTTATTCTTATTATCCTCTCTCTAGTTACTCTTGTACAATCAAAGAATTCATAAATATATTGAAGATATTTTTATGCAAGCCGCTAATTCTACAACAATAACAACACATGGTCCAACAATATACACAACAAAAGAATGATAGAATGAAAAGCACATAGAATGTTTCCTCCTATCATTCTTATATTTCACCATTCATTCATAGTTCAAAAAGAGAGATATTTCACCATTCATTCATAGTTCAAAAAGAGCGATTGAACTAGAAGAACGACCTAGTTCATTGAGGAAATATGAACTAGAATGACCGAACATTCAATTGAACTATTTGGCACAAGTGTAATGTGGAAGAACCATAATTTTTTAAAAATGTTCTGCTAAAACTGGAAAAGCCTTTGAGGAATCAACTCGCTTTATTTTAGAAATTGTTTGCCAAGAATTATATAAATTAATTTCAGTTTTTTTTAATATTTGTTCAAATGCAAGAACCATAGATTATACGTAGATAGTCAACTGGCGACCTGTCAAACAAAATCAGAGTAGGAAAATAAACTAAACGAAACGTTTGCTTTCGTTTTGTTTAGTATTTTCCAATGTGTAAAACAAAAACAAAACTACACAACGAGAATGATAGTCCCATTTAGTTTCGTACTGTTTGTGCTTGTGTACACAAAATGTACGTTAACTTAAATGTACGCAGCTAGAAAAGAAAATAACAAGAACAAAATTGAAAAGTTTTAAGAAAATACATTTGCAAACGTTTCCCGATTGATTTGCTCATCATAGTAGAGAATGTGTTGGTGTATTTATTCTAAATACAATGAAGCATTCAACGAAATACGTTTCTGCTTCTGTGTTGTTGTTGTACGATTGAAACGCGATATTAAAGCATGCAGATGAATAAAAAGCCAATGGTTTTCTTTCATTTTTTTGGCATTGTAAAAAGTATTTTTTTGGTTTTGCTCATGTACGAAACGATTAAAAATATTTTAAATGTTTGTGTCTTCGCATGAAATGTTTGTGAAAAGTTTTGTTTGTTTGCGCACTCTGAACAAAATGACGACTCTCTTCACACGGACAAGCACTGTGTCTTCAGCTCACATGAGCGGGGTAATCATTGATGCCAATTTTAGCTCTTTTTTACGATATGGCAAGAAACGATATGACATACTGTATTGTCATATCTTAAGTTTTTTACGATATGACAGCACTAACATAGCCATACACGGTGTTGTCATATCGCAGCGTTGTCATACCGTAAAAAACTGACGATATGACAGTACCAAATCGTTTTTTGTTATATCGTAAAAAAGAGCCAAAGTTGGCATCAATGGTGGTAATTGAACACACATCAAAGAGCGCAATTTTTTCACTTGAGAACATAGTTGCCAGAAATGCCGATTTTTTACGATATGAAAAAAACGACATGACACATTGATGCCAACTTTAGCTCTTTTTCTATGAGATTTTTGGGTAAAGGTTCCCTGACGATTTGCATTAGCCCAAATGAAATAGCTATAGGAACTAGCTAATACCCCTCCATAATCAATTTCAATGTACATATTTTAATAAAAATATAATATTTTACTTAAAAAGTAAAATATTAATTTGGGAAAAAGCACGTTAAAAATTAAAATTAATTTAATTTAATAATTCCCAAAAAAAGAACTTTTTAATTATAAATATGCGAGTGCCCGCGCAAAAAAATACATGTTGGCATCACAGATCATTGCGAAAACAATTTGTAGCTGTTGTTGCTTTTATTTATTTTCAACTGCCTTTACAACTACAATTTAGAGCTGGAAAAAAACCAACCTGTTGTAGTACGCAATAGTGGTCGGCAGCGTTGCCAGAAGCTTTTCACAGCAAATCATCATTTGGTGAAATAAAAATCATATTTGGATATAAAAAATCATCACAAACTTTTATCCAAAGCTGAACAATGAGTTTTTTACAGCAAACTAAAACAAAAACGCGTTCTCTAAGATTATATGATTTCTTTCATGTCATCTTCTAGATAGAAGAGTTACTACTTTTTGGCAACCAATATTAAGAAGATACTTGTAAAAAATTCGTGAAAAAGTTTGAAAATCGGGAACAATCAGCGAAGTATATAAAATATCGCCATGACTGTAAGAGCATATAAAAATGCGATAAAAATCAAAACAATCATTTCAATAAAAATGATTGCAATCAATTTTTTAAAATTAATTTCTATATTAATTGATTGCAATCAAATTTGATTGCAATCAATTAATTGCAATCAAATCCAGTGATGCAATTAAAATGAAATCGGAATCGAAATCATCGTTCTCTTCAAATGATACTAATTTGAGAAATAAAGCTTACTCTGATAATTTAAAAAAAATGCATGAAATGGCTGACTAACCTACGTTTTGGTACGTTTTTTACACAATTTGGTTGAACTCATTTTGATTGCAATTAAAATTGATTGCAACTTTTTACAGCTCTGCTAGGTACATCAGTATATTTTACCCTAACTCGAAAATGGTTTATCCAATTTTAATAAATAATGCACCAAAAAATGCAGAATAAATTTACCTTTGAGTGATTAATTTCCAACTGCTTCGGAGTTATTCAGAAATTAGCGGCGAAAAATTCTTTTTCATGCAAAATGAAACTTTTTCTTTGTTTTCAAAAAGTCATGCAAAAATAAAGAGGGAAGCTATTTAGGTATATTAGGAATATAGTAAGCCACAAACAATTAAAATCGAAAGCAAATGTCGATTTTATTCACAATTAGTTAAGGGAACTAATACACACACGTACACAAATTAAAATTTTTCTGTTGTATGGAAATTGTGATTTTTATCAATTGACCTCCTTCACTTAATTGCGAATAAAATCAATATTTGCCATCGATTTTCATGATTTAAGGCTTATTTTATTTCTAGTTATCCTACCTGTCAGACTAATGATAACAATTTAAAGTTTTTGAAGTTTTAATTTCTTTTATGAGTTTTTGAAAACAAACAATTAATTTTGAAAAAAAAAACTCGCCGTTAATTTCTGAAGAACTCCAAAAAAGTTGGAAATATAAAAAATTAATATACATGGCTGACTTATTTATTCAAATCGAATAATCCGTTATCGAGTTTGGGTGAAATATACTGACGTAGCTGTCATCCCCATTAAAAAAATATGTACATCATAGAAAAAAAATTCAAAATTATTTGAATTTAGCACACTAAACTTTGTATATCCCACAAAATTTTTTATCATCGAACATAATTGATAGTTTTGTCATTCAAAGCCATCTTTCAAAGCTGATGAATGCACTTCAATAAACTTTTATGTTAAAAATGTTTGAAAATTATATATTAATTGATCCAAAGAACTATAAAACGTGAGGCATGATATCGACCCCTAAGCGCCAAATGATCGTAAGCGACATTTTGTAAGAAACTAATTTTTTATTGAAATCAAAATTTTATGAGCCTACCCATAGCTTAAAATCATTAAAATGGCAAAATTGTTGATAACTTTTGAAATACACGCTGTAAAATTTTATCGTAAGCGACAGTTTATGAATATAAATCATATTTAAATATAATAAAAAACCCTTCTCCTAAAAAATTTAATTTTTGTCGCTTACGATCATTTGGCGCTAAGGGGTCGATATGTTTCAATAACTATTTATATATCGTCACAGAAAATATATGGACAACTGGTGCAAAATTTCGCAATAGATATATAAATTATTCGGTCCGTTTTTTAATTAAATTGTAAAATTGTGCTCTAATTGTCAATATATTTTTTTCATTTAAACAAGTTTCATCCTTCTCCTGTAAAACTTTTAAAATGTCAGATGGAGCTTTTTGCATTTTCTCTGACGATATACATATAAAATTAAGTAAAGTGCGACTTTGGCTCGCACACGAAGGGTTCCGTACGAATACACATATGTATATCCCTTTTTGTTTTTGCCCCGTTTGTCATTTTGGCAGTTTTTTCGTTGTGATTTCTTGTTTAATTTTAGTTTTTTATTTTTTAAGTATTTTTCGTTGTTTTTTTTGGGTTTTATTTGTTTGTTTTGGCAGTTTTCGTGATTTTTTTTCTGGCGATTTTTCGTTTTTTGCATTTTTTTTGTTTATGGCCGATTTGTTTAGCTTTGGCGATTTTTTGGTTATGGCATTTATTTAACATTTTCACTTTCTGACGATATTTTTAGTTTTAGCGATTTATTTTAGTTGTGGCGATTTGTTCAGTTTTGGCGCTTTTTTCGTTTTTGGGGATTTTTTTTTTGGTTTTTTAGTTTTAGCGATTTTTTTGTTTTGACACTTTTTTCGTTTTGGCGATTTTTTTGGTTTTTGGCGTTTTTTTAGTTTTGGTGCTTTTGTTTTGGTTTTTTTACGTTTTTGTGATTTTTTCATTTTTTTTTTTTGCGATTTTTTCATTTTTAGCGATTTTTCGTTTTGAAGACTTTTTAGATTCTTAACTAGGGATGAAACGATACACCATTTTGCCGATCCGATACCGATACCGATATTTAAAAATACCGATACGAATATTGAAATTGATTAAGAAAACTCAAGTGCAATTTTTTTAATATACAAAATTACATTATAAGATAGAATATTTAAAATTGATAAAACATTGGAAGAAAACATTTTCTTTGCTTCCAAGAAATCTAAATTAAAAATATGCAGATAATTAGTAGAAAAGCAAGAAAAAACTTCCTTTATAATTTTAAAAAATACTCGCCATGCTTTTTAAAAAATCGATTTTTTTAAAAGACATTTATCACCTAATATTCTTCTAAATAACTTAATAGCTTAATTATTAAAAGACTTCTAAGTTTATATTTATTCACTTAAATTTACATGAAAATACAGTTCTGAGTTTAAATTCGCATAAAAAAATTGTGAAAATAGGTAATTTTTTATCCTTTTTCCTTGAGGAAAAATTATTATAGAATACCAAAAAAGAAATTTGTCCTAGCATCAATTCCAATTCGGTGATTGGTAATCGAAAAACAGAACTTCTTGCAACGGCAAGGATATGTAAAACTAATTAGAAATTATCCAAATTTGCAATACTTCCAGATCGCGAATTCTAAATTTTCATGACTTCTTTGGAGTATCTTTTTTTGGCTGGAATAAGATTTAAGAAACAACGACTTGATTGAATTCATGGTAAAATTAGCAAAAAATAAATAATTTTTGTACAAAATAACACCATAAAATATTATTAATTTTTAAAATTGATATTAATAAGATTTAAAACATAACGAAAAAAAACTGAAAACATTTTTAAAAGTATCGTCGTATTGACAGTAAAATATCGCCTATACCGATGTATCGGAAAATCTGAAGTATCGCCGATATAATTTTGGCGCTTTTTTCCTTTAAGCGCTTTTTTCATTTTTGCGTTTTTTTCGTTTTGAATTTTTTTTAGTTTTGGATTTTTTTAGTTTTAGCGTGTTTTAAAATTTCAAGATTTTACATCTTACTGTTTCCAAGATACAGCATATTGTCTCAATTACATAGTCAAAATTACAATAACTAATAGAATACCCTTTAATTTTTATTGTTTTATATATCGGTGCTAATTGGTGTAGTCTATTCTACAGACTATACCAATAATTAGCACTTACTTTGAAAATTTAAAGTGTCTATATTATTTTAGTTATATTTATATTTAGTTATATTACATTAGTTTTTCAACATGATGCGTTGCTCGCTTTAGAACACAATTTCATTTTTAATTGTCATATATTTGTTGTTGTAGCGGCCGAAGTTTTACATATTCTGTGAAAATTTCAGGTCCGTAGTTCTTACGGTTCCGAAGATAGAACAGATTGTCTAAATTATATAGTAAAATTACATTGACTGATAGAACACCCTTTAATTTTTATTGTTTTAAATATCAGTGTTAATTGGTGTAGTCTATTCTACAGACCACACCAATTAACACGAACTTTGAAAATTTAAAGTGTCTATATATAAGTGTCTGCATATTACATTAGTATTTCAACATTTTTTGTTGCTCGCCTTAGAACACCCTTTAATTTTTAGCTGTCATATATTTATTGTTGTAGCGGTCAAAGTTTTACATATCTGTGAAAATTTCAGGTCCGTAGCTCTTACGGTTCCCGAGAAAACATTACATTAGTATTTCAACATTTTTCGTTGCTCACTTTAGAACACTCTTTAATTTTTAACTGTCATATATTTGTTGTTGTAGCGGCAAAAGCGTAGCGAAAACAATAGGGTTCCTTTACAGTTTTGATGTATCGGAACGCTAAAAAAGCAGCGTTGTCCACTTTTAGATTTAAAAAAGCACTGAAACATGTAAAAAAAACGCGTAGTTCTTGAAAAAAGCGCTGAATTTTAAAAGTTTTTATACTGCCTGTTCTGTAAATCGAGCCGATTTGAAACTAATGGTTTCAGAAAAATTAAATCCACTAAATTTTTCAGAATTTTTTGTAGTTTTCTAGTTTTTAGACCTTAATACATATATCATATTCGATATTAATTCATTATATATGATCATCATAGTTATTGGAGCAGGTTTTTCATAGAAATGAGCGGGTTATCATAAAGACAAACTGTAACTTTTGAATCTGTTTTCATTCCTACTTAAAGACTTTGTACAATAAAGACCTATCAGTTATACGCCCATGTTCTGGAAAACGCTTACGGTTTGAAAAACGCAAAACGCATTTCGGCATGTTCTGAAAACCGGGCGATTTGCTAGCGTTTTGCTCTTTTCCGAAGTTGTGTTCGAGCAATGAAAACATATTTTTTTATTATAACGAAACATAAACAAACAAATAAAATTAAGATTAAAATGCCTACAGCGTTCCTGCTTGCTGTACTGGATTAAAAAACTACAATCATCGCCAGTTCATAAGTAGACAATTGAGACAGACAATTGACAAACTCAAAGCAAATTTTTAAATTGCATGTTTTTAATTAAAATCATAAAAAACGTTAAAAGTTTTTCTTCAAATAAAAAGAAAACATATTAAATTTAAATTCTGCATCATTTTATTTTCTCTTTAAGGTGCAGATTAAATAAAATAGATCAGATCGCTGCAGTGTACACTAGCAGTTTGAAAACGCCAAATTTCTAGCGTTTTCGTTTGTCGGAACACCTGCTTGACGCTTTCAAATCGAGAACGCCAATTTTAAGCGAACATGGGTAATAGTTAACTCTGTAATATATATAATTACATATGCAAATAAATTAAGTAAAATGAGACTTTGGCTCGCACACGAAGGGTTCCGTACGAATACACATATGTATTTGGAACGATTTTCCGTCATCCCACATCAAATTTGGTTTGTAAACAGACCGGTTTCGGCTATGTGCCATCTTCAGTGTTCTATTGAATACTAAATGGATTTAGTATTCAATAGAACACTGAAGATGGCACATAGCCGAAACCGGTCTGTTTACAAACCAAATTTGACGTGGGATGACGGAAAATCGTTCCAAATTCAAAAAACCCGTCGGAAGAAAAACACAACACTCAACACATATGTATATCATTTTTGTTTTGCCCCGTTTGTCATTTTAGCAGTTTTTTCGTTGTGCTTTCTTGTTTAATTTTAGTTTTTTATTTTTTTAAGAATTTTTCGGTGTTTTTTTTTTTTGTTTTGGCGCTTTTCGTGATTTTTTTTTAAATTTTTTTCTGGTGATTTTTCGTTTTTTGCAATTTTTTATTGTTTTTTGCCGATTTGTTTAGTTTGGAGATTCTTTTGTTATGGCATTTATTTAACGTTTTCACTTTCTGACGATATTTTTAGTTTTAGCGATTTATTTTAGTTGTGGTGATTTTTTCAGTTTTGGCGCTTTTTTCGTTTTTGGGGATTTTTTCGGTTTTATGTGGTTTTTTAGTTTAAGCAATTTTTTTTTGTTTTTACACTTTTTTCATTTTGGCGAATTTTTTGGTTTTTGGCGTTTTTTTATTTTTGGCGTTTTTTTTTTTGGTTTTTGCGTTTTTTTCTTTTGTGCGATTTTGTTCATTTTTTAGCGATTTTTTTCATTTTTTGAAGATTTATTTAGTTTTAGCGATTTTTCGTTTTGAAGACTTTTTCGATTTTTGAGGTTTTTTTAGTTTTTTTGGCGATCTTTTTAATTTTGGTGATATATTGCGTTTTAGCGATTTTTTTAATTTTGGCGCTTTTTTCCTTTAAGCGCTTTTTCCATTTTAACGTTTTTTTCGTTTTGAATTTTTTTAATTTAAAATTTTTTTAGTTTTACCGTGTTTTAAAATTTCACGATTTTACATCTTACGGTTTCCAAGATACAGCATATTGTCTCAATTACATAGTCAAAATTACAATAACTAATTGAATACCTTTTAATTTTTATTGTTTTAAATATCGGTGTTAATTGGTGTAGTCTATTCTACAGACTACACCAATTAGCACTTACTTTGAAAATTAAAAGTGTGTATATATAAGTGTTTGATATTACATTAGTATTTCAACATGTTGCGTTGCTCGCTTTAGAACACCCTCTAATTTTTAACTGTCATATATTTGTTGTTGTAGCGGCCGAAGTTTTACATATTCTGTGAAAATTGCAGGTCCGTAGCTCTTACGATTCCGAAGATAGAGCAGATTGTCTAAATTACATAGTAAAATTACATTGACTGATAGAACACCCTTTAATTTTTATTGTTTTAAATATCAGTGTTAATTGGTGTAGTCTATTCTACAGACCACACCAATTAACACGAACTTTGAAAATTTAAAGGGTCTATATATAAGTGTCTGCATATTACATTAGTATTTCAACATTTTTCGTTGCTCGCCTTAGAACACCCTTTAATTTTTAGCTGTCATATATTTATTGTTGTAGCGATTTTACATATTTTGTGAAAATTTCAGGTCCGCAGCTCTTACGGTTCGCGAGGAAACATTACATTGGTATTTCAACATTTTTCGTGCTCGCTTTAGAACACCCTTTAATTTTTAACTGTCATATATTTGTTGTTTTAGCGGCAAAAGTTCTACATATCCTGTGAAAATGTCAGGTCCGTAGCTATTACGGTTTCCGAGAAAACAATAGCGTTCCTTTACACTTTTGGTGTATCGGAACCCTAAAAAAACCCGACTTCAATGTAAAGATCTACTCAATACTTTCATAGTTGTATTTTTAGGGTAAAAACGAAACTTTTGCATTGAAATATATTTAAGTAATACAATTCTGTTAAAACACGTTTTCATATAATTCTAACCCTTGTCATTTAGAGAGATATTAGCTAAATAATTAAAATAATTGAATATTAAAATAATTTTAAAGACCCTAGTTGTTCAAACATGTTTCAATAAATGAGAATTTGCACCCATTAAACACTTTTATTTTGAAATAAAACAGCCGTTAAAAGTATCGAGTACGCAGTTAAAATAATATCGAGTGGTATTGAGTAGTCAAAAGTAGCAGCTTTTTACAACACTATACCAGGGGCCCGTTTCTCAAAAAATACAAGTTACAAATCTACAAGTAAAATACACACAAACCAACAACACTTTTACAAATTTTATTGTTATTTTGGTGGAGCAAATTTTCCCATTAATTTTTAGAAAAAAATTATGCAGACAAGACAAACAGCAAGGTAGAAAGTAACCCTTTCAAACAAAAAAAAAGAACTTTGAAAATCTGTTCACAAATGACAGACTTATGCCAATACAAACATAAAAATACTAATTCGTAACCTCCTTTTTTGATGTCGATTAAAAAATAAAGAAAATTACAAATACCTTTTTCAGCAGACTTTGGCATTTTAGAGGACTTTCTTGTGGGAAGCTATGTCATTTATATTAGGAGGAGACTGAAACCTTTCGAATGATGATATCCGATGACGCGCTCTAAAGTTATCCAATCTTGGATATGACGAACATTTCTCAAAAAATGGATGAGATGCCCAAGTTTAGACGGCTATAAAAAGAAACCATAAAAAGTATCGGGCTAGTTCTTACGCCACGTGATGCGCACGTAAGAGTAGAATATACATACATATGTTAATGTATGTCAAATTTCGTGAAAACGAAAAGTTTTTGAAATCTAAAGTGCCAAGCAAACGAAATACGTACAAAAATTACTTTTAATGGATTGATGAAGCACCACAGGTTGTTCGAATCAATTTTTTCATTCTTCTGCAAGACTGCAAAAAACCTGTTCAGGAAATAGTTGCATTAGCAAAGAATTTTACACTTGAAAAACATTTTTTAGATGAAGAAATAAGCAAGCAAGCAAGCAAACGAAATACGTACAAAAATTACTTTTAATGGATTGATGAAGCACCACAGGTTGTTCGAATCAATTTTTTCATTCTTCTGCAAGACTGCAAAAAACCTGTTCAGGAAATAGTTGCATTAGCAAAGAATTTTACACTTGAAAAACATTTTTTAGATGAAGAAATAAATTTTTGAATTTTGGGCTTAGTGCTACCGTCAAAAAATAAAAGCACCAAAAATTAGACTAAAAAAGCACAGAGCACTGACTCCAAAATCTTTCGCGTCGAAAAGTTTAAAAAGCACTAAAAACGGTGCGAAAAGCACTGAGTTGACAACGCTGTTAAAAAGTATAAAATATAAAAGTATAAAAGATCATAAAAAAATCATCATTTGGGGTAAAAAATCATCAAATCATATTTTGGTTTAAAGATCATCAAAAATATGATAAAATCATCATTCTGGCAACGCTGGTGGTCGGCAACGAATAAGATTTTTGTTATTCGTGAAGTTCTATAGTTTTTCGAATACAGTACATAATCGCTCTCTCACTCAGCAGAACGAGAAGAACAGAATTGATTAGCTGTTTATAAAGTACATATAAGTATATAGTCGCAACCATCGCTGTCAGTGATGCAAGCCGAGCCAAAAATTTCGGCGGCGGCTAAAGGGCAAATATTTTCGGCAGCGGCGGCTGCACGGCTTGACGCCGAATTTTGTGTGTGTGTAAAACGAAGTAGATTGCCAATGTGAAATGCCAAATTACAATTTTTTTTAAATCAATTTAAAACAAAAATATCTTTTTTGACTTCCGTCGCTGTGTTAAAAATATAGATCCCATTTGGAACTAATAAGAGACGTACCAAAATCGGGATTCAATTTCGAAAATCGCAAGAGTCTACATATATATATATATATATATATATATATATATATATATATATATATATATATATATATATATATATATATATATATATATATATATATATATATATATATATATATATATATATATATATATATATATATATATATATATATATATATATATATATATATATATATATATATATATATATATATATATATATATATATATATATATATATATATATATATATATCCAATGGTTGGAATTATATGTATGAAAATGTGCTCATAGAACAATTGCAGAAATGCCGAGCTTATGAAGAACATATTCCAAACTCCCGTGTTGTTTTTGGGTATCCATAGATCGACTGACAACTTTAAAATAAGTTTAAATTTTACGGCTCATTGTTAAATAATTTCAAAACTTAACACTTGATACGTTTGATATTAAAACAGCAACTGAACGCAACTTTGTACCACAAACCGTTCAAACACTTTCAAAATTTGTAATATGTGCATAGTTGCCAGATAAATTAGGTGTAAAATCGTGCAATTTCGAAGAAAAAATCGTAAAATTCTTCAAAATTATTTATTGAAATCGGCAAAAAATCGTCATAAAAAATATCATTTTTTGAACAATATATTCATTAGAATTATTCAGATATCCTCAGAAATATATTATTTGAAAAACGGTTAGGTGTACTAGGCTAAGCTGGTTATATGGTTGCACTTCGTCAGTGCTAATTCCAACTCATCAGTAGACTTTCAACCACTATGTCCAATGTCTTTCTCCATTTGATGAAGAATGTGGCAAATCTATGATTTTTCAAAATAATTTTGGCCAAGGTAGCAAATAAAGGACTAGATTATTTCATTTTTTATAGTATTTTCTAAAAATTTTTAATTTTGACCGATTTCTAGTTATTTTGTCACAAAACCCACAAAGTGTTATATAGATCGCTAAAAAATATTCCTATCCTCAAAATAAAAATCGAAATTAGTTAAGAGTACCTACTAAATAACGCAATTTTATTTCGTTGCTACTAGCGCTTTCAGAGTATTTTCAATGAATGTAAGTACTTCAAAAGAAACTTTGTAAAAATCAGTTTTCAACGTATGAACGTCGATATATGTATAAGCAGAGTTCAGTGTTTGATGCAAATGGTCTTGCGGAAGTGCAAATGCAAAAGATTTCATTTTTATCCACGATATTTTGCATTTGCACTTTTGCAAGACCATTAGCATCAAATACTGAACTGCGTTATAGATTAATACATATATAAATTAATTAATTAATTAATAAATAACTACAAAATATACTATTTTTAGTTTAAATTATTTAAGCATACCTAACATCTTAGTAATAAAAAGTCAAATGCAAATGTAATTCCGCTTAAAAGTTTTAAAAGATATCAGCTTTTAATTTCTAAAAATCGTAAAATTTAAGGCAAAAATCGTCAAATCGTCAAAATGCTAGTTTTAGAGCCAACATCGTTAAAATGATGGTAAATCTTCAAATCTGGCAGCTATAAATGTGTAACCGAACTTTTTCAGTAATCAGTACACGAGAAAGACAAATAAATAGTAATCAGTAATGGAAATTTAGCTATATCCCGTCAAACCTAGCGACTTTAAGGCCAAACCTTTACCCTATGTCTCGCCTTAGCAATTTTTATTGCGGCAAAATAAATAATACTTATTTTTCAGAAAAGAACAAAGAAATGTTAAAGGCTGAATAATTACAGTATATACTCGGAAAAGAAAAAAACATTATTATTTTATGTCATCGGCAAAAATGTTAAATTTTGTATTTGTTTAGCATTTTAGCGATTTAACTTAAATTTTACCGAATTACTGAATAAAGAGGTTGTTTTGCCCGCAGAAGAGGTTTCAAAACTACTAGATTTAACACGATAATAACTAAATTACCATCACTGACTAAATGTGCTGTACTATGGTAAGCTTAAGCCAAATGAACCCACAAGGGTAGCTTTTAATTATTTTACGCTTCCATAACTGTCAACTTCTATATAAAAGCAACATAAAAATAAATTCATATTAGGAGTACATTTGACATTTAGAAATGGCTGTGTTGTGGTTGGCTAAGTGAAACTACTTTGTTTCATATGGTTTCCACTATTTAATATACAAAGTGGCAGTAAAATTTATTTGGTTAGTAAAAGTGGCAGCACAATAAAAGCGAATACTAGTATTTTTCAGAATATTAATAAATATATATATGTATAACAGTTACAGAACATGTGTGATTGTTTTTATTAAGCACATAGTACGAAATCATAATAATTGAATAAAAAGTAAAATCAAAATAATTTAATAAAAAGTAAAAAAAAATCGGCTGAGCCGAGCGTTTCGGCGGCGCGGCTTGTTAAAAAAAAGGTGGCTGATCGGCTAGCCGCCAGTCGCGCCGTTACGGCTTGCTACTCTGATCGCTGTTCCTTTGATTGTGAACAAACAAAAAGTGAACGTATTAAAATATGGGCATGTGTTAAGAAATAGTTATGTACGTCAGTGATGGAAAATTCAGTACTATTGTACTATTTTTAGCATTCTTTCATTCTCAAAATACCTCAGTACCCCCACGACATAAAAAGTACTTTTTCCGATCTGTAACGTTAAAAATATAAAATTTTTTCCGGTTTATTAATATTCAACCCATTATATTCAAAAACTTGTTCGAAAACTCTTGATATCTTTATTTGAAAAAAATAAAATCTGTTCAAACAGAAATCATTAGAGAACTATTTATAACTGGTATAAAATTCATTGTTACATGTAGTAGACTATATAAGTTGCACTTTGAGATTATACCCAAATCAAATTGTAAGTCCTCAGTATTTTCATATCGAGTGAAATAAGATATATTTTCATCGTAGATTGAAATATAGCTAAATTAATCTGCAATTTTACCCCTATATTCATAAAAATTTATTGAAGTTAATGTTGGTCTACTGTACGAATGTTGTATGGGAAACCCGGTTTTACTCAACACATTAACTTTACTAATCATTTATGAATATGGGGGTTAGCAATTGAAATCATATTTTAGCTTTTTCTGTGCATGAAACTAAATTTTTGTCTAGCCACTGGCTGAACTTTATTTCATATTTTCTGCCTTAAGATATGAATAGTTGTTGCTAGTTCAAGATACCTAAATTTTCAAAATTTATTAACCAACAATACACCGGAAGTTCCATATTTACAGTGAACATTAATCCGAATATCTTCCAGAGCTCCAATTACATACATCTAGAAAAAACAACGGAAGTAGTAAAAAATATATTAATATGTCAAAAATGGTTCCTTTGTGTGATAATTAAGAATACCTGAAGTATTACATTTTCAATTCTTGAAAAAGTACCATTAAGGTGAAAAAAGTATTTATTAAGTTAAGGTTCAATACCATTTCAAAATCTGTATTTTCCATCACTGCTGTACGTACAAAACGAAGATGCCAGGCATTTTGTCCTAAAATCGTCAAATTTTAGAAATAAATACGTCAATATCGTCAAGATTTTTGGCAAAACTCGTTATCAACTGTTTTATAAAATAAACAATCGTATTTTAGAATATTAAAACAATGCCGCCCGTTCTGTAAATCGAGTCGATTTGAAAACGCTCGATTTAGAGAAATTAAATTCAGTAATAGCAGATTTTTTCAGATTTGTTTTTCAGTTTCATATATTTTAGAGCTGAAAATATGATATCTGAAATTAATTTACTATATACGATTTAAAATAAATCATTATTTATTTTTGGAAAACGAGAAATTTACTCTGATTCGGTTTACAGAACAGGGCCGAATATCTTATCTTGTAACATATTGTTTAAAAAAATTGGGTTGGTATATTTAACTCCTACTCTCTCCAGTATTTACGTCATTTTACTTCTTTCTTTTTATGAAAATAAATTTTCCTGCCGGGTTTACCGTCTTACATAAAATATTGAGATAAAAGCAGTGATGTCAACTAATCGTCAAAGTATAAGGCGTCATGAACAAGAAATCATCAAAATGAAGAAGAATAATCACGTTGATCATGCATGGCATTCCTTTAAGTTGCTGATGACATTCACATACATACATAGGTATGTATGAGTGTATGTACATACCCAGCAGCTAAAATTACAACTAGTAACGCTTTGGGACAGTCATATTACTAGTTGTAATGGTAGTAGTAAAAAAACGACAGTCATATTACTAGTTGTAACAAGAGTAGTAACGTTACTGGTAAAAAAAGAACAATCACATTACTAGTTTTATCGAGACTAGTAACGATACTAGTCGAAATAGCACAATCATATTACGAGTTGTATCGAGACTAGTAACGATACTAGTCAAAAAATTACAAAATCTTCAGCTATACGATTTTATATAAAACCAATTGTTAGCTATTAAAAAAATAAGTAGAATGTGGCTCAGTGGGTAGAGTACTTGCCTTAAAGTATGAAGAATGCGTGTTCGTACCCCGGTTGAGCCAAAGTTTTTTTAAGAGTTACAAAAGTCTTAATAAAAACACTAGTAAGCGCACTAGTTTACAATAACTATGATTCCAACTGGGATATAACTGTATACAATTGAACTAGTTGGTCCCCTATGACAACCCATTGTTAAAATCGATAGTTCGATATATGAAAAAAGGATAGTTAATTAACTAGTCTGAAGCAACTAGTATAGTTCCAACTACATACCAGTTACTTTGTCTGCTATTTTTTATGTGTTTTCAATTTATTAGGACTGTTCAATAACTGAAAGTTGTTACTAATTTTTACTAGTTGTTACTGGAAAGTGTTCACGTACTTGAAAAACTAGCAACGAGGGAGTGAAAAAAAAAGAGCATAAAAAGTTGAGAACAAAAAAATTTTTTGCAAGTTTTTGCTAGTAAAATTTTTACTAGCAGGAATTAGCCAAACAGCTGTTTAGATCTTTTGTTTACAAAATAAATGTTTTGAAAATTCATGAAAAAATTAACTTTTTACCCCCATATTCATGGAATTTAAAATGAGTTTGAAATGTATTTTATGTCAAATTTTTCATACAAACTTTTTATTTATTTATGAATATAAGGGTTATAATTTTAATGAATTATTAAGAAATTGTTAATTTTTAATGGATTAAAAATATTAAATACAGTAATATTAGATATTTGTCTTTAATTTGACTGCAGCAGTGTTCGCTAAAAGAGCTTAAAACGCTTGAATTGGATGGCAGAAAATTTTCCACCTTAAGGTTAAATCATAAGGGGTACACTCAAAATATTATGTGAGTCATATATAAACAAAAAACCCGACAAGTTCCTGCAAAGAACAAATTCAACTAAATTGATAAAAAAAAGTCTCACAATTACATTGAAATTAACTTTATTTCTACTGTTTACAGATATTTTAACTAAAAAATCCTTATGTACGAGCAGTTGTATTTTTATTTCTGTTATTTAAATACTTTACACATAAAGCTTAATTTACGGAGTTTCTTTCTTGTAGTTTTAAGCCCTTATGGCACTTACTTTTTCCCCTCTTTTCTTAATTTAAGAATAAAGTGTGATATAGGAATGCAAGAAAGAGAAGAATATAAGAAATTTTTATTTTTACTTGCGATGTGTTTCTTATATCTTAAGCTAACTGCTTGTTCAACGATCTCGAAAGGAAATGATTAGAAATGAGTTTTAAGTTGAACTAAATTTTAAGCGGACTAATAGTCGAATCGCATTGTGAGGTAGCGGATAAACTGCAAAAATCTGTTGCATTAATAAAACATGTTACTGTTTATTCAATACTAGCTGACCCGGTCCGCGTTGCTGGCCCTGAACAAAAATTAGTGTTGTATTACCACACGATTTAAATTAAGCTTTTAACGAAATTTACGGGCTTTAAATAGAAATTCATGGAATACCTTTCATAAAGTTTTTTTTACAGAATAACTTACATATGGTGCAGATATGGGCTCAGTCAAAAACAAACGCATGTATTTAAGAGAAAGTGGAAATTATATTTATTTATTACTTCATCTTAAGGCTAGAGGATAGACAATGTTTTTCGTTTTTTGATTTGGTGTAAAAACGTATAAATTTTTTGGCGTGCCAACTCGGGAGCAAGCCACATACAATTGGCCGTGCGAAAAACATGAAGTTTCCAAAATTAAGCCAGCAATAGTCAATGATTGGCCTTGTGCTTTGTTGATGGTAATAGCAAAGGCAAGACGCAAAGGGAATTGGAGCCGCTTGAATTTGAATGGTAAATCGTTGGAAATCATCGGAATTCGTGGAATAAGTACGTCTTCGCCTTTGAATCTGCCACCGATGATTGTTGCCTCGATTAAATTTGGTGAACAGTTTTTTATGGTCAATCTGGTTCCGTTGCACAACTTTGGTGCGTTTAAGTTGCCAATAAGAATTACCGGTGACCCAACCTTTAATGTTAGCACATGCGGTGGCATTCCGGGTGGTTGCAATGAATTTAAAAATTCAGTGGGATAATTGACGGCTTGTTCTTCATCCATTACTGTGTCAATCGATTTGTATTTGATTAATTTGCCTGGCAGTTTTAATTGAATTTGCTCATTGAGCTTTTTGACATCATCATTTTTTGGTGCCAAAATTGCACGTTCGCACAGCCAAACCGGATTTTTGTAGGAGGTTGTTAGATTTGGAAATACCTTGTCGACAACGGCTTGAATATTCATTTGCATTTGACAGAAGTTAGGTGGGAATGAAATCTCGTTCGTTGCGCGATTGATTCGAATTTTTCCATTTCCGATGTCCAAAAGTTGTTTTGCGAATGTTTGGGAAGACGGGTCTTGCAACAAATGCACACGCATGTTCGTCGATAGCGTAATTTTCTCGACTCGATTCCAAAGATACGAAGCTTTCAAGCATGCGTTCAGCTCATCTGCGGGCATTGATCTTGGAATAACGGCCAAAGTTTGACGGAAATCACCGGCAAGAAGAATAAGAGCGCCTCCCATCAGTTGGTTGTTTCCTCGGAAGTCACGTAGAGTCCGGTCAAGCGCCTCGAGCAATTTCTTATGGGCCATTGTGCATTCGTCCCAAATGATAATTTTGCACCTTTTAAGGATTGTGGCCATGCCGGAGTGTTTGCTGATGTTGCAAGTTGGTGTTTCTACCTGGCTCAAATCCAATGGAAGTTTCAGTGCTGAGTGTGCAGTGCGTCCGCCGTCCAATAGCGTTGATGCAATTCCAGATGATGCCACTGCGAGTGCAATGCAATTTTGCATTCGAACCGACGCCAATATTAAATTAATGAGGAATGTTTTGTCTGTTCCTCCTGGTGCATCGAGGAAAATAAGTCCCCCATTTCCGTTGGTTACCCTTTCCATGATTTTTGCATATGCAGTTTTTTGATCATCAACCAACCGTCTTGTTTGAGTCTCCACATATTGTTGTTGCTGGTTGACATCGAAGTGCTGTTCTCGCTCCAGGTCTCTGTTTTGAACACTGTTTCTGTCGCGTATCGGAGCCGGCATTCCAAGTTCAATATGGAGTTTGTTGTTGATGGATATGCACATGTCCTCAATCAGCAATAGAGTTTGGTTGAAAATCTCGTCCGAATACTTCTGGTTGGGATAAGTTGCGCGTAATTGCCTGAGAATATCTTCACCTAAGGTTTCGCGATGCGTTTCCCACAGTTCTCGTGGATTAGATGGTGAACATGTTGTTAAAATTATTGCAAACAAAGTGCGTATTTGTTTTGGGTGACACGTGAGTGACGCCTCTGTCAGCGTTGTGTTCCAATGCTGATCACTTTCAAGCAGGCCCAAACGAAAACATGCTTCTCTATAAGTCTGACATTCATTTCCATGAATGGTTTTCAAGGCGGCGAATGATGTTGGACCTTTGATCGTATGCAATAGCAATCGCAAATAATAGCATTCAGCATTATTCGGATGAACGGTGTAGACACGTCCTAAAGCATCAGAAGAATGCACACCAGCATATTCTGCGACAATCGCACCACGCTTTCTTCTCATGAACTTCTTCGACGACGTGTTCCAAGTGTAATATTTAGGAATTTCAGGATATATTAAAGTTTTGGCGAAATTGTTGGTTGCACACGATTCAAAGAAAGCGGTGAGAGTGGTGTGTGGTGGCTGTTCGGCTCGATTTGCAGCATTTCGTTCGGTGAAATAAACACGCTGACCATTTTCCAAATGAACAGCTAGATGTTGAACTGTTGGATATCGCTCGTGGATATTGAATGAAAGTATACGCCAAACGGCTTCATTGCTGCTGATGTAACGGCATATCTGGAATTGCGTGATTTCGTCAGTTTGATTGGCAAGCCCGAATACTGCCATGTCGCTGCCTTTATTAACGTATTTGCAAATATATTTGATCGACTTGACCGAATTACAATACTCAACATTGATGTGGGCATCAAACATTTTTGAAAGCAGCGGTGAGTAGGGCACGATCCATCTGTTATCGACGTCAACATCTACATTGCGCATTTTAATTGTTGTTGTATATCCACCGTCGTTCGCACTTCTTCGCCTATACAGAGGATATCCATCGCCTCCTGTTTGAGTTTCTTGGAGGAGCTCGCGTGGATAACGCTTTTTACACTTGCCTTCTTTCATGCATGGTGAATTTCTGTTCAGTTGACCGCAAGGACCGTGGACCATGTGTTTTCGGATTGATTCAAATAGAACCGGATCCGCTGTGGGATTCGGGAGTTCTGCGGAAATCACGTCATCGATTTGCGTTGGCATGATTTTTTGTTTTAGCCAGAGTAAAATATGGGCGTGTGGCAGGCCTCGCTTCTGCCATTCAACCGAGTACATCCAGCATAGAGTTTCGCCAAATATGTAATTTTTGGTGATGACATCCATCAGCCTTGTCAACTTTTGTTTGAATACTCGGGCGAGAATATCGTGTCTATGTGTTGAATTCTGGCCGGTAAACAAAAGGTCGGTGATGTCTTTCCATGCTGGGTTGCATGTGAAAGTGATGAAGAGGTCTGGCCGTCCATATTTGCGCACGTATGTCATGGCATCTTGAGCGTACTGGTGCATGTGTCGCGGACTGCCTGTGTATGTTGCTGGCAAGATCACCATTTGGCCGATATTCGCAGCGTTTCCATCATTGGCGATCGCATCACGCAAGTGGACATATTCTTCGACGCGTAGCTTTTGCTGATTCAACCGAATGAATAGCAGACGTTCACTTTCAATTTTCGCGTACATGTCGACAATGAATTGATGGAAGACTTCACGACATTTCAACAAATGATTACATTCATTTGGCCTGATCATAAGGCGATAGGCATAAAAGTGCATACAGGAAACTTTTTTTGTGGACTCTCCATTTGAGTTGGGGTTAATCTGCATTACGTTGAAATGATACCCATCCTCACCACGCGGAAAAAGTAGTGGATATTGTAGTGCATCGTACGATCGATGAGTTTCCGCAATGCGTTGAACACTTGCATTCCGGCGATGGATGATAATATCGCGACGCTCGAAGTCTGTGCCGACCATAACAACTGCAACGTCACCTATCACAGGTGCATTGAAGCGCCGCTCATGCTCACCAGCCGGTGTCTTGTCAGCTCTTATCACAACCGTATAATCATCTGTCGGCATCTGGTCTAGGGCTGTTTTGAATAGACAGATGAGGCTGTTGTGTTCGTGTAACATAGCTTGAAGTCTCGAAACGATTTCCCGTCTGACTTCAGTACTGATTGTGCAACGCTGTTCAACCTCTGTAGCTCCATCGGCAGTGAAGTAAATTTGGAGGAACTTGGCATCATCATTGGGAAGTGGGAGCAACGATCCAATTCTGTGGTAGATTTGGCCTTGCACTTTGAAAGTGGGCATGTAACCGGCGTTGTTGATGATATTAGTTGCTCCGAAGGACGTCATTTGAAAGCATGAGTTGTAGTTTCGTATGTTTTGAAGGAAGTGCTTTGAAGACGGATTGGCGCCAGAAATGTAACTTTGTAGGGGTTCAGGCGGCTCAATTATTGGTGGTAAAACAACTTTACCGTTCAAACAACACATTCCCGGGGATTCCTTAGCGAACTTCAGAGCACGACAATTTAAGCAAACTTTGTCCATTGCGCCAATCACTACGTCCTTGTGATTGCGGTAGTCATCTTCCTTATTGTAGTGAAATGCCGCCAACTTTAAATCGGTTCTTTCTCTTGATCGAACCATTTGGGAGCGATTGGCAGTAAGGCTTTCGACGTGCTGTTGGTGTGTCTCAGCAGCTCTAAATGAAGATGTACTGTCACGCATTTGCTGAAGCCGTGATTCGCGTTGTCTCTCCGTTTCTGCGGCTCTAGACGTAGATGCCCTTTCACGATTTTCCTGAAGACGTGATTCGTGTTCCTCAGCTGATTCAGCGGCTCTTCTAGTCCTCTGCTGCCGCGTTGCGATGGTTTTTTTAGCAAGAGCTGTTTTTTTAGGTGGCATTTTAGTAAACTGGAATAGTGCAAAAGGAACAATGATGTGTTTTGTTTTTTTACTTTTATAACATTTTATTGGTTGTTGGAACGACAGTAATCATATTACCTATTTGATGAATTGGCATTAAAAATAATTTGTGAAGTTATTTCACTATTGTAAATTTAAAAACACTTGTTATTTACTAAATTGATTTCACTTATAGGTTTCTCACTTATGAACACAAAACAGCAAAGTTTGTTGGATTGTACCGTTATTTTTTACCAGCGTTTAAAAAAAGAAATGCAGTCAGTGAGCAATTGAAAAAAACTCTAAATGTGCATAAAATGTAGGTATCTTAAATGCAAGAAAAGTTGTTTATCATCGATTGATATAATATAAATATTATTTTAAACTTATTGTACAATGTTGCACCTTAGTAAGCGGGGAATATGTTGTATTATATAGTAATGTAAATATTTTGTAAATAAACCGAAAACTCGGATTTTTGAATGCAACATTTCGGAAGTTTTAAAATTTTGATATTTTATTATATATTAGTGAGTTTTTTTTTTTTGTAAATATCTTCGGAACTACATAACCGATTTAAGAGATTGATATCTCGTTTTGAAAAGCATAACAATGGCTTTAAAAAATAAAATAAAAAAGAAAAAAAAAATAATAAATATGTATATGTATATGTCATTGGTGGGTTTTGCCACGCACCTCCGCCCACAGACCGAAAATCAAAAATCGGACTTCACAGTGTCACCCGCCTGAATATTCTGAAGATTCTCTGAAAATTTCATCAAAATCGGCCCAGCCGTTTTCGAGTCCATTTCTTACATACATACACACATCCTCTTTTATATATATAGATGTATCGTGACTTTTGTAAGGTATAAATCTACAGAAAATATATTTTTACGTAGAAAGCGTCAAACTGTAGCATATGCCAAAAACAAAAAGCAAAGGAAACTAAAAAACAAATGTAAATAACTAATTTGTTATGGTTAGCTATATGCCGGGATATTGTTGCCATATCCATAAAACATAAAATCTCAACAAAAAATAGTAAGGTCAAAGCTAAAAATATTTAAAATATTTTGTGATGGCTACTATTTTTTCAAAAAACAGAGAGTATAGATAAGAACCTTTTTTCGAACATTTTTTCGAAGACAACTAAAATTAGTTGTCAATCATAATACAAAAAAAATGGTTGAGTTGGGTCATAGCATTGACAACTCAACCTAATTGAGTTGTGAATCATAATAGGGGCCTTATTTATCTAAATATATAATTTAAAGTGACCTTGAAAGCCTGAATTTTGGAATAAAACCAAATAATATCAAAATCATAGATTATTAAAAAAGATCGACAACAATTAAATTGAAGCATTTGCACAAATTTTAACTTTTATTTTTGACCTAAAAAATAATAGTCAAAAATAAGCATTATTTTTTGACCGAAAGCATACTGGTCAAAAAATAGCTATTATTATTTGAATTTTTCGAAAAAAAATCATAACAGTTACGGTCCCTGCTTTTAACTACGATTTCGAAATAAATATAGGCCTCTATTATGATTCACAACTTAACTAGGTGGAGTTGTCAATGCTACGACCCAACTCAACCATTTTTTTGTATTATGATTCACAACTAATTTTAGTTGGCTTCGAAAAAATGTTCGAAAAAAGGTTCTTACCTATACTCTCTGTTTTTTGAAACCATAGTAGCCATCACAAAATATTTTATGTATTTTTAGTTTTGGCCTCACTATTTGTTCTTGAGATTTTACATTTTATGGATATGGCAACAATATGGGTTGACAAATGGGATAGATTGGCGGCTAAAAGTACTATTTTAAAAGTAACACAATAGTCGAAATAAAAACCAAAACACAACTGATAAAAAACTGAGACAACTGCTTCGATGAAGTTGGATCCCATAATAAGAATTTGACAACTACAACTTAACTATCAATTTAGTTGTGAATCATAATAGGGGCCATAGTTTCATATTTCCTATTCCAATATTTTATATTCGAATATGATTTTCGAATATTTTATATGTACATATATAGCAAGTAACGATATGTTTTATCATTAACTTGATTTTGAGTAAAAATTTTAGTAATAAATATAACAACAGTAAGAAAATATAAGAAAACTGACAAAATTCACAAAACATTGAAAATGACTGGAAAAATTAATAAAATGGATGGTGTATTGGTTTGTTGTAGTTTATATCATGTAAACATAATTTGTACACAAGATCGATCCTAAATGAATAATAGGATATATAATAGGATACTAAGCATGACCATGTGGTTCAAAAGGCGAATAAACAAAGAAAAGCAAAAAAGTGCGAAATTTTCACATTTAAATTTTTACATTTACTTAAACTCACTAAATAAAGCTGTTATATGTATATGAAAGAAGATAAAATTAATTATTTAGATCTCATTGGATTACAAAATACTTTATGTATCCAGTAGAATTGATTTTGTCAAAAATAAATGGGTTTCGCCTTTTTAGCTAATATATTACAAATGGCTTTTATGTCTTTCATATTTTCTATATTCAAAACTTTTTTGCTGCTCTGTTATGTATTGATGTTCTCCATGTAATGCATGGGAGTATCAGTTCATTTAGTGTCATGCCATGAACAACTAGCGACAATCCGCCCTAACGGCGATTTTAAAGAATACAGCTCTGTATTGCAAATAGTCTGGGAGCACAGACCTATTTCGACAGTGCAATGGAAGTCTCTGGAACAATAACGGGACTTTTCACTGGCTGTTGTATGTCCAGGGATGTGCAAGAGTGGGACATACATACTGTATACCGTAGGAAGAAGCAGCGCCGACAGCAGTTTGTTCTAGCAGATAAAAAGAAGTTGCGCGCGTCATTCATCGTGGTTGGGTAAAGGAAATTGAACGAATAAGAAGTGCTTGCGTGATCAGTGTCTTCCAAATATCTTTTATTAATAAAATCCATGTGGATGAAAGCGAAAATCCATTAAAAAAATATGCCATCGGCCTACAATAATATATTGTAAATTGTAAAATACCATAAATTGGATGTATACCAAAAAAAAAAAAAAAGAAGGATAGATATAAATCAACGGCTTGGCATTAAAATTGCATACGAGTTTTGGGTTCAAGGTGAACTAAATATGCTGGGGCTGGTCCCGGATTCGACAACCAAAAAGCACAGTTTCATCGCCGGTTGATTACTCGGCATGGCTTTCAAATGTCAGGTGACGGTCATGTACAGTGGATATAAAGACTGGACAATCAACCGGCTTAAACTGTTTTACAGCAATATTGCCATCTCATCAACCGACAACGGCGTTTGAAACAAGGTACACAAAGCCTAGAGGATACCAAAATTGCTTTAAAGAGTTCTCGATCGATAATGAAGGGAAAAACACCACGAGTTTAAAAAAAATGGAGAAAAGTAAAAATAGCCAGTAGACGTTGCCTGTAATATTGTGCCCTACCAAAAAAAAATTAATCCATGACACACACACATTAGCGCCAGAAATCGCAATATTACCAGCCCACAGCAAATTGTTCCCTAAATAAACCTCACACGAACCGATTTTAGAGCAGCATCTTGAACCCTCACAGTAACAAAAGCCCACCATGTCTGGACCAAGCCCAACATCTGGACGTAACATTGACCCGATTACGCATGCCACGGCCAACTACAACCACCTGCAGCAATACCGCCTACACCTGTAACCACCATCGTGAAACCAGATCGTATTAGACGACTTGAGCCGCAAATGTTACAGTGCCGCACCCGTTTAACCTCACCGTCCTATTCAACATCTATAAGGCCTAGTTAATTCAACAACACCACGTGGTTTTCAACTTACAACAAAGCACACACCACTTACAACGAAACCACCCTGGATGGATTACAACTCCTATGGAAGATCCACCCTAACATCAACCCGTGAGATAACGACGTAAGTCCTTTTTGAGATTTTTGTAGTTATATAATATCTCTTAGTGCTAGTCATAGTATTTAATTTGGGTAGAATCGCGGTATAAGTTTACGCATAATCACGTTTTAATTCTAGAAAATTTATAGAAGTTTTTTGGTATATTTTTTTTCTGTCCTATAAAAATAAGAACAATTGTCTGGGAGAAGCTTCAGCTGCTTCCAGATAGGGTCTAGTACCCAAAAAAATAACAAGAATAAAAATTAAAATCTAAAAAAAATAGTAAAAGAAAAAGCAAAATAAAAAAATTCAACTGAATTCGGACTCCGCCCTCGTAACTTTAATTGAAAACCTTCTTAACCAAAAAGGAAATCGAATCTGTTTCCGGTTTGGCTATTCATATAGTGCACTATTTAAAAGTAGCTAAAGCGTAATTAAAGGTAGTCAAATTAAAACAAATTAAATTTTTGATAAAGTTATTTGAATCGGGTGTAGAATAATTTACAAGAAATTCAAATATGAATTGAATAAACTGGTAGTTATTTTTGTATACCATGCTTTAGGGCTTTTACTTATGCACGAACAGAAGTGCTATAGTTAAAAAAAAAGTAGATAAAATCATACAGAATCAGACATTTTTAAATCTAATCAAAATCAAAAAGGGAAGGCAATCCATTTCCGTTTTGTTAGTGTGTTTAGACACACGGTAGTACGAATTAATAAATAAAAATAAATTTAATTTAAAATAAAAAAAAATAAAATTTGTTGTCAAAATTACTTAAATCTAGTAAGTAAAGCATATAAACATTTCTATGAAGTAAAAGTAAAAATATATGATGAACATAGAAGAATTAACACAATTTCTTTTATTCAAATGAATGAGTATTTGAATATCCAGCTTTTTTCGATTTGTTTTGATTTTATATACATCACTAAGACATGTTTTTATATTTTTATTTTATTTTTTATATTTTTTATGAATTTTTCTATGTATTTCGAATCAACTAGATAATTTGATGTTGTTTTCCATTACATGAAACAAATAATAAATTTAAGCTAAGAGCTAAGACTCCAAGCATCATTTTCAGATGTAACAGGAATCAATATGTGCTATATTAAGAAAAATATTTGTGGTAAAAAATACACATTTTGGAAATATCAACTTAAAGTAGTCTTAACAAACGTGAGTGCCTACTTTAAAATTTTGATATAATAATTTTTTTAGAATACAACTTTACTCAAAATTGCATGGCAAAGCTACTTCAAGTATTTTTGCATACAGCCGTAATTTTTTTACGATACAACTTTACTCAACATTGCTTGGCAAAGCTACTTTAAGTATTTTTGCATACATCCGTTAGTCATTACATTTAAGATTATAGGCAGGCAAAAGGCTTGCTGATATAGGGATAAAAATTAATATTTAATATTCAGTATTTTTTATTGTAAATGTTTGACGCCGGCAGATAGGTCGACGGCTATTTCAGGTATTTAACCCTTACATCCCCTTCATTCGCGATCAGACTTTTCTGGTAATATAGACCATATCATCGAGCTCGATAATATAGGATTCGTCCGTAGCCTTTAGATACCCAATTGGTACGCTTGATCACGCAGTGGGTTAACTGCTTAGTTTTGCGTATTATTATAGTTGTGCATTTACACCGGCCTCATCCACCCATTAATAGTATTCGTATATTTTCGATCGTAAGTTTCGTAAAGTTATTTACTTATACAAATATTTTCAAGAATGTTTTGTATACATATAATTTTTACTTCCGTAAAAATACTACCCGATAAGCATTAGTTGAGAAATTAGTATTAAAATTCTTTACTAAATTTAACTATAATACAAATAGTAAATAAAAGACTGGAATTTTGTAATTTTTGAAATGAATTCAGGTTGAACCTTTTTGTTATAATTATGGAATAAATTTAATAAGATAAAAAATGGTAACGTAACGTAGCAGCCGGAGGAGGGTAGGTCATGGCGTTTTTGGGGCACTTCGAGTATTTTCTCCGAAGTTGTAATTATGGGGATTATTATCGGTAAGGATACAATCCATTAGGGGTGCCAAATTTAGAGTGTACAACACCAAGACTCTGCCATCGAAGATTCTCTAAACTGAACGAGGTAAGGTAGTGCTACTAATTTTGTTTTCTTTTGTTCGTGTTGTTGTCGCGACTAGCACTCAGGTCACAAAAGAATCCACGCAGCGACGACCGTAGCCGGAAGGCCAAACCACAGTACCACAACTAGGATAAATTGTGCGATGGTATTTATGTTTTCACGGGGACATATATACAAAGACGACGAACCACAAGCACGACGTTCCGATACGCTACAACCAATTGTGTCGCAACAACAAACATATTATTACAACAGCTCCTATAAACTTATGAACTATAAACTTATGATGTTACGTTATTTTGCGTTTTAGGTGACGATATGTAGATAGTTTTTGCCAAAAACTATCAAGCTGACGTTATTTACCGTGTGATATCTAAATAAAGCAGGGAATACAATGCTACAGCATAAAGCCGCAAAAAATGATATGGAATCGTACCTGGAACACATACCATACAAGCAAATTTATTTCTTTATAAATTTTTTACGGATGAGTGGCTGTAACTAGTGCGCACCGCATTTATTATTGCTATTTGCTAACTTTTCTCAACTGAGCTTATTTCACAATACACAATGTCAGCAAACTGATACCATCATAAATATATATCATCACAAATATATACATATGTATATCAAACGCTATTTGATATCACAACAGAATAGTGTACAATTACACCAAATGTCCATAACTATTTTACGAAATAATATACTTATGTATATCCATAACACTTTTTTTTATTTCAAAAGTTTTTCCAAAATACAGCTAATGCTGTAAGTTATTTGACTTTAGGTTAGTACACAACATAACAAAATACATCAAGGTTGCTTGCAAATTAATTAAAGTATTTCTGAACCTAAAAGATATACTCGACATATATACACACACAGAAAAATTTCAATGTAAAATCGTCGAAAGCCAGGTTAATTGAACATTTTTCGGTAGTGATTTTGCTTCATAGGTGTTTCACGTTAATTCAACTTGATTTACAATAATCTTGAAAGAAATTTTTTCCTTTTTATATTACTAAATTTCATATTGATTTAATATTCCATTACAGTTAAATCAAAATGAAGTTGACACTGAAATAATACAAAGAATTGTGTTGAGTTAAAGTTGTTTCGAGTTGAAAGAACGTGAATTTGATATTTTATCAAATAGAAGAATCATGTTGAATTAAACTTATATCAAGTTGAAACAACATGACTTTAATGCTAGGATCCCGCCCGGTGGTCGAAATTCGACCACTTGGTCCGTAAACGGGTTTGTTTATAACCGGGTTTCTAAGCTAAAATATACATAGTGCACATCTAGGGAAAAGTACATGTTAAACGCGCTAACCACTGCAGCCACAGCAGATTCAAACTTAACTTTAGGTACACACCAAATAAACACCATAGTATGTAAAATGGTAAAAGTAATATGACTGTCGTTTTTTGACTAGTGTCATTACAACTAGTAATATGACTGTCCCAAAGCGGTACAAGTTGTAACTTTAGCTGCTGGGTAGATCAATTGATCTATGCATACGTATTATTAATGTTACAAACAAAGCTGCCAGATAAAGCTGGCATAAAATCGTTGAATTTCTTCGAACAAATCGTCAGGACGATTTTATCAAACGTCAAATAGCCGTAAATGTATAATTCCACTGTTTTTAAGAAATTTAATAGTATTTTCATTTTAATAGATTATATTTTTTTTATTTTATGATTAATCAAAATGTTGATTAATCAAATAATTAAAATTGTTATTACTTAAATTCGATAAAAGAAATTATCTTTGTCCAGCTTTGTCTGCAGGGTAAGCATACATATTGTATTATTTATATACACGTGAAAACATAGACAAATATGGCTGCTGTGGTCCGCCATCTTTATATGAAATACAGTGTCGCACATATATATTGGCACAATAAGTTTGTTTAATATTACGACCGATGTGTTCACTTCAGAGAGATTCAGTGGATAACATATTTTTGCACAAAGTTATTCAGCAGTCTTCTATTAACAACATTGTAATTTTTTTACATTGTATCATTTTATATACACATATAGTTACCCTACAGACAAAATAACTAGTATGTGGCTAGATACATACTATATATTTACTAATTGCGTTTTACTTCGGACAAGTGGCCTATCTCTACATTTTTCAAAGCTTCTATTACGTATAAAAAAGCTCTCCCACAACATCAGCTCCATATTTTGATTCTACACGAAGCTCAACGAATTTCAGTTTTTCAATACAAATTACATGGAACAATTTCTTTTTTTCGTATTTGTCAAACAAAACTGCGAAAAAATCTTTTTCATCATGGTGGTTTCTTGTAGGAAATGAAATTTTCCACAAGAAACCACTTAAACGATTTTTTCGTAAACTTAAAGGGTAAAAAGTAATCAGTCTTTGAATACTAGCAATGACAGTACTGAAAGTACTTCATAGCTTATGCCCACTTTATTCCCACTATTTAAACTCTAATAACTTTTTACCCGTTAAGTTTACGAAAAATTTTGTAAAAGTTTTTTTGTGGAAAATTTAATTTCCTAAGAGAATATGCCAATTAAAATGAAAATAAAATATTTTTTTCGTAGTTCTGTTTGACAAATACGAAAAAAAAAGAAATTGTTCTATGTAATTTGTATGGAAAAACTGAAAGTCGTTCAGCGCCGCGTAGAATCAAAATATGAAGCTGATCTTCTAGAAACTTTTGAGATTATAGCACTTAAAAAAATCAAACATGATTTTTTAAGCACTACTATATATCGATTTTAACATTATGTTGTCATAGGAGCGCAACTAGTTCATTTGTATATACATATGTATGTACTTATATACTAGTTGAAATACTAGTTATTGTAAGATAATGCGCTTATTAGTATTTTTATTTATAGTTTTAAAATTACGCTCATCCGTGCTACGAGCAGACGTTCTCTTTATTTCAAGGCTAACACTCTACCTAATAAACAACTTTCTGCTTATTTTTTAGAAGCTAAAAAAGAGTGAACTCGCTACAGTCTCGTTGAAGCTAATAATATCACTGTCTCAAAACCTAACAATTTATAAACTTAGCTGCAGAGTAATATATAAACTAGAAATTTTATATTTTAAGTGCGCAATTAGTTCTCAAACAGAATACTCATCAAAAGCGAAAAACAATAAGTGTGGTAATAAGTGAATTTACCACGGAAAATAAGTCTTGTATTCTATTTACTGGCAAAAATTAGTTAAATAGCTGATGTTTCATTGAAAAAAAGCATCCACATTCATAAGTGGTAAAAGCGAACAAGAACGCTGATGATGACGAGCGTAGCGGCCGTCGAAATCAGTAGTACTGATCCGTTCTGCTAATTTGATTTGAATATTCCAGCACTCAACTCTTAATAAAAATAATTTGAATTTACATTTATTCAATTATTGAACTAGAAAGCCGAAATAAAAAAAAAATTTTCAGACTTTACCTATTCAGTTCAAATGAAATAAAAATTACGTAAAATAGTTACTATGAAATCGGCCCGTTGCAATAAGTTATATGCATGTGTTTACTTCTCCGTTGGCTGCCTAGAACTAAAATCAAGACAAGCAACTGAAGACTGTTTAAAAGGCATGTATAATAACAAAAACCAAACAAACAGGTTTGAGTGGATGTATTAAAAAAAAAAAAGAATACTCATCAAAAGCGAAAAACAATAAGTGTGGTAGTGTTGGATTAAATCAGATAGGTGAAATTTCAAAGCTGACTAAATTTAGTTGAAATAAAAATGCAAGAATTTACCATGGAAAATAAGTCTTGTATTCTATTTACTGGCAAAAATTAGTCAAATAGCTGATGTTTCATTGAAAAAAAGCATCCACCTTCATAAGTGGTAAAAGCGAACAAGAACGCTGATGATGACGAGCGTAGCGGCCGTCGAAATCAGTAGTACTGATCCGTTCTGCTAATCTGATTTGAATATTCCAGCACTCCACTCTTAATAAAAATAATTTGAATTTACATTAATTCAATTATTGAACTAGAAAGCCGAAATAATAAAAAAATTTTCAGACTTTACCTATTCAGTTCAAATAAAATAAAAATTACGTAAAATAATTACTATGAAATCGGCCCGTTGCAATAAGTTATATGCATGTGTTTACATCTCGGTTGGCTGCCTAGAACTAAAAGCAAGACAAGCAACTGAAGACTGTTTAAAATGAATGTATAATAACAAAAACCAAACAAACAGGTTTGAGTGGATGTATTAAAAAAAAGGATACTCATCAAAAGCGAAAAACAATAAGTGTGGTAGTGTTGGATTATATCAGATAGGTGAAATTTCAAAGCTGACTAAATTTAGTTGAAATAAAAATGCAAGAATTTACCATGGAATATAAGTCTTGCATTCTATTTACTGGCAAAAATTAGTTAAATAGCTGATGTTTTATTGAAAAAAAGCATCCACCTTCATAAGTGGTAAAAGCGAACAAGAACGCTGATGATGACGAGCGTAGCGGCCGTCGAAATCAGTAGTACTGATCCGTTCTGCTAATCTGATTTGAATATTCCAGCACTCCACTCTTAATAAAAATAATTTGAATTTACATTAATTCAATTATTGAACTAGAAAGCCGAAATAATAAAAAAATTTTCAGACTTTACCTATTCAGTTCAAATAAAATAAAAATTACGTAAAAGAAAATATTTCATTTACATTAATTAATATGTTGGTATATATCGCGGGCGTATATTCAAATAGTGAGTTCGTTCTCGCATTACTAAAGTTTTGCACAATCAATCATCCAATATTACAAACTCTTAAAATATAAGCTGCCCATATTATAGAATATTGATTGTCTAACACTTTAATGATGAGAGAACGAAACGAATTTTCGGCCTCCTAAAAAATGTTGTGTGTTGTAGATAGCATTATTTGAATATAAGCCCTCGATATATATACATATGTATATATTTGTTGGTAGAACTTTTTGTTAAAATGTTTTGGCAAAGAATCAATCCTTTTTGGTGGATTATTTAAATAATATTAAGCCGTTTAAAAAGTTTTTGTTTTAGAATAAACTCCGTATGTCGTAAACTATTGTAGATATCTTTATGATACATATGTATATAAGTATATATCACAGACAAAGCTGATGTGTTAAGTCAATTTACGTGCATACGTGTTGCTGTCCAGCAAGACAGGGGTTCGTGTGCACACGCCTAAATTTATCTTTCGCGGATTTTCTTTTTCAATCAACAGAAATATCTTCTTGGTCAAAATGCTAAAAATGTTTATACACAAATCAACCTTGTAAATTTGTTCAAAAATATCCTTATATATGTACACACGAAAAAAAGGGAATGTAAAATCAGCATGGCGCAAGTTTGATTGGAAATCAAATAAAATTTACAAGAAATAATTTGTTGTTTAAGTGAGTTGGTGTTTACTCACTGTTGTGCTTAGTTGTTGCTTTGTTGCTGTTTATTCTTATATAGCCGACCAAAAAACCGACAAAAATCGAATAACCATCGCAAATTTACTGCTGCTGGTGTAAAATTGCCATTGTTTCATATTAATTTTAAACGGAAAATTATTAATCTAAACTTAAATCTGTTTGATTTAATATTTTTCACTGTTAAAACAACTTTGTTGTAATTTAAATAATCAATTAAATCATGTTGAATTAAAACGAAATCCTTATTTTTTTCGTAATTTTATTTTTTCAACTCAATAATAAGTCTGATATTTATTATTTCGGCTGTTTAGTTCAATATTTGAGTTAATGCATATTCAAATTATTTCTTAAGAGTGGAGTGTTTGAATATTCAAATCAGATTAGCAGAACGGATCAATACTACTGCTTCCGACAGGCCGCTACACCGTCACATCAGCATTCTTGTTAGAGTTCTAAAATTTCGATACTTTTGAATACTCGATACTACTCGATACTTATTATGTCTTCACTCAATACTTTAATGGTTTCCCTGAATTAATAAATAAAATTAAATAAAAATTTAAGAAATGCAATCTTATTTTTGAGAATTATAGTTTATTAACTTTCTTGCATTACAACTGTCATTTTTATTGTTTTTTACGAGGTTTTAATTAAATTAAACTTATATATTTAGCTCAGTAATTTTTTGTACCATAAATTAAAACTTTTCATCAGTTTCATTCATACTTTACAATCTATTTTGCTGGAAAATACAACTCTGAAAGTATTGAGTAACTACTTTTAAATATCGAGTACTCAAAAAACTACTGGTATTGAGTAGTCAATACCCAAATATTCAATAATTTTACAACTCTAGCTCTTGTTCACTTTTACCACTTATGAAGGTGTATGCTTTTTACAAGGAAACATCAGCTATTTAACTAATTTTTGTCACGAAATAGAATACAAGACTTTTTCATGTAAATTCTTGCATTCATTTTATTTCAACTGAATTTAGTTCGCCGAAATCCCTTCTATCTGATTTAATCCAACACTCACAAAGCTCTTATTATTTTTCGCTTTGATGGGCATTTGTATCAATGCCTACAATCAAACGTGTTTATTTTTTATACATGCTTAAACTGCCCCATTATTCTGTAAATCGCTAAAGCTAAATCTCTATCGCTAAAAATTTAGAAAGTCAATTTATCAATTTTTGGGGACGAATACAATTTTGAAACGTCTATTGCTAAATTAGGCAATGTCTTAAAAATTTAATCCGCCGAAATTTTAGTGTTTTATATCATCGCCAACAATTTTTAATTTTGTGCTTGTTCAGCATCTTAGCGATCGAGATTTGGCATTAGCTTTAGCGAATTACGGAATAAGGGGGCTGGTTTTCGTAGTTATTTCTCTGCTAGTTTCAGACAGTCAACAGATAAGTTAAACATGTATATAGCTTTTTGCGCTGACCGATCGTATTTAATAATTATATTTATGTAATTTAATTTTTTGAACTGAACATGTATAAGTCTGAAATTTATTATTTTGGCTTTTTAGTTCAATATCTGAATTAATGTAAATTCAACTTATTTATTAAGAGTGGAGTGCTTGAATATTCAAATCAGATTAGTAGAGCGGATCAGTTGTACTGATGTCGACAGGCCGCTACACCGTTTCATCAGCGTTCGGCCACTTTTACCATTTTACATACTATGGTGTTTATTTGGTGTGTACCTAAAGTTAAGTTTGAATCGCTGTGGCTGCAGTGGTTAGCGCCTTTAACATGTATTTTTCTCTAGATGTGCACTATGTATATTTTAGCTTAGAAACCCGGTTATAAACAAACCTGTTTACGGACCAAGTGGTCGAATTTCGACCACCGGGCGGGATCCTAGCATTAAAGTCATGTTGTTTCAACTTGATATAAGTTTAATTCAACATGATTCTTCTATTTGATAAAATATCAAATTCACGCTGTTTCAACTCGAAACAACTTTAATTCAACACGATTCTTTGTATTATTTCAGTGTCAACTTCATTTTGATTTAACTGTAATGGAATATTAAATCAATATGAAATTTAGTAATTTAAAAAGGAAAAATTTCTTTCAAGATTATTGTAAATCAAGTTGAATTAATGTGAAACACCTATGAAGCAAAATCACTACCGAAAAATGTTCAATTAACCTGGCTTTCGACGAGTTTACATTGAAATTTTTCTGTGTGTGTATGTATGTCCGCCCAATTGCGGACACTACCATCTTTGTTGGTGCCCGATTTATTATCTGCCTGCGGGAAGCATAGCTGAATGCTACCGGACGCGTCACAGGTTGCGGATAGTGGTACGTCCCGCAGATATGTGGAGTAGCTGCTTTATGCAGTCGCGGACAATCAGCGGTTTCGAGAGTAGAGTCTCAGAGGGATATCGGGTTGCACCGGTCTCCACCTAAATTCTGAGTGTCAATGATACTCGAAATGACATGGCGAGTCATTGGCGCCATTCAATAACCAATAGCTACTGCCGGTGTCGCCGATTTAGTACGTCTGCAAGCGGGCGTCTGTCCTTGCATCAAGCGGCTCGCTATATAAATGTGTTCGGATGTTCTCCGTGCCTGTCTGGTAGGCTTAGCTAGCAGCCCTAGCACCAGACTAGGATGCGTTAGCCCAATCCGCTAATCATCCGAAGCTTAAATGATTAATGAAACCGTAATGAATGAAGAATTTGAAACACAACCGGATAAGTTGACGAACTTTGGAATGAAAAAACGGACACGAATAGGAATATGGACCGTAAGAACGCTTTTACACCCATCCCGATTGGAACAATTATGTAAGGAGTTTAAAAATTATAAACTGGCACTACTTGGCAATAGCGAGCTGCGTTGGTCTGATGCAGGAGAACACAGAACCTGTGATGGTCTAACCCTGCTGTACTCTGGAAGAAGGGCTGACGAAGTTAGCGCAAGTGGTGTAGGGTTTCTACTCTCGAAGGAAGCTCGTCGAGCACTTGTAAGTTGGAAGCCATGCTCGGATCGAATAATAACTGCCATATTTAACACCAGAGCGAGGAGACTAACATGCGTCCAGTGCTACGCTCCTACTGAAACATCCGAAAGATCAGTAAAGGATGCATTCTATAGGCAATTTGAAAGGGTTCTAGCTACTGTTAATCGCGGGGATATACTAATGGTCATAGGCGATTTCAATGCGCAGGTTGGTGCTGAAAATTCCAGTATGGAGAGTACGATGGGCAGACATGGCTTAGGGAGAATGACGGAAAATGGCGAACTATTTACTGAAATGTGTACTACAAACTCTCTCGTCATTGGTGGCACATTATTTCTTCACAAGAGAATTCACAAGATTACTTGGATTTCATCTGACCATGTGACCGAAAACCAAATTGATCACATCACCATCAGCCGGAAATGGCGGGGGTCTCTTTTAGACGTACGTAATAAGAGAGGGGCCGACATTGCCAGTGATCACCACTTAGTAATTGCCACACTCCGAATGAAAGTCGCTGCCATAAGGAAGAACAAAACATCGTCAAGGGTCAAATTCGATATAAATAAACTGAAGGATCCCGCCGTTGCTAAGAAGTACACCGAAACATTGGAAACCGCGATGCCAAGCTATATTACTTCCCCTGAATATAGCTGGGAGAAACTTGAACAACTGTTGGTCGACACTGCCGTTCAAAATATAGGATTCAAAGAGAAGGGTCGGAAAGAATGGATGTCTGAGGAAACATGGAAGCTGGTGGAAGAAAGGAAAGCAGCAAAGAGTGAAATTAACGCTTCCAAAACACGACGCGCTAGGATGACAAGTCAAGAGAAGCACTCTAATCTAGATCGAGCTGTCAAGAAAAGCGCAAGGCGCGATAAGAGACGATGGGCAGAGAATATTGTCAAAGATGCACAAAAGCCTGCGGAAACAGATCGGAGCAGAGATTTGTATGGAGCTATACGTAAATTAACAAAGACTCCTGTACACGGCGGAAAGCCCTTTTAAGATGATAATGGGGAGCTAACGACATCAAAGGATAAACAAATGCAGCTTTGGACCGATTTTTACAGGAACATGCTAGCGCAAGCCCCCCACGGTGGGGTTGAACTCGGCGTGAATGCATTTGTTTAGCACTACCAATTTTCTTTTGGTATTCGATTCCTGGACCCATCAGAAGGTCAGAAAAAAAAATCCACCGTAATTCCTAGAGCCGATTTTGAGAAAAACGCGTTTTTCTGCAATATAATTTGTCTGGACAAAACACATGTATTAATGAAAACATTGGGAAATTGAACATTTTTATAGCACATCTTCAGGGTGAAGGATGGGTATTTGATTAAAACCAAGTTGTTTTGACATTGTCGAACGCTCAAAACTTACCATAAATACTCTCCGAAATAGTAATTCGACTCCAGAGAACTGGATTTGTGAGGCAAAAATGAAATTACTAGAAAAGTGGTATCTTTTTAATTGTTCTATTTTCTCGACAACTATTGTTGAATTTTTCTACAAAACACACTTGTGAACACTTTGAAATAAGTTATGTGAGAACAACTAATAACATAAAACAAATAATAACGTGAAAACAAACAATAACATGAAATCAAAATTACTCATTTTTCGTCTATCGATTACTGACAAGTTACAAATGAACGCTGTTATATTCCTGGACCGCAGTCAGTAATTTATTACCATAATGGGGATGGTTTTTCCCAACTTTATATTTTTGCCAGGTCATTTTAAAATCGTGATGCACAGATTACATGGCCTGTTTGCTAAAAAACCCTAATGCTTTTTTGGTTTTTGCACAAAACTCAGGAACATGAAAAAATACAGCGTGGACTTTTGGGGTTACACGAATCCGAAGATCAAGATAGCTTTTTTTGAACATTTCAATCGCTTCCAAGTAGTTTGATTTGAGATCATTTGAAAAACAGTTTGCACGAATTACCCGCAAAGGCAGGAGCCCCGTGCACAAAGTCTTGGGTAGCATTGCATCTTTTTGCCCATTTCTGACACTCGACATCGTACTCTTTTTTCATTCGATTGTACAGAGTATTCACAACACCGAGCATTAAATGCAATTCAGGCGGTGCAATGATATCAAGGATTTGTCTCGTGTCATTCGTGCCACTTGACAGAACGGGCGCATTTGGACAGTTTCTGTATTTTTTAGCAAGAGACTTTGAAGTTAATTTTCTCCCACTCCACATAGTTTTTTTGGCAATTGTCTATCGTTCTTTTTTCACCGGATGTATCCAAGTTTTCTTTATCAGCAAAGCACCAGGTACATGGGAAGCTGCTTGAATGAGACATGATTCCCACTAATATATTAGCAAGTTTCAAGTCAGTCGCGATCGTTCCAGGAAAATGATTTATGTGCAAGAGGGACCATAAGTGATGAACATTTTCGTAGTTTTCTTGTGTGCCTGCAACTACTGCCAAAATAAATAACTTCTTCACGCCGGAATCCTTAAACTTTTTTGCAGCTACGCCCTCTTCATATTTTTGGCGGAGATCTCTTACAACAGGACCAGGTGTTTGTACTGAAAGGCAGACTTTCAGAAACCCGCCTCCACCATCTATACCGAATTTTAAATGAGGATCGTTGAGGTTGCGGACTTCTTTAACGCGATTTATCAAACCCAGAACATCATCGCAATAGACCAATATTTCTGTTGAACTTGTTTTCTCGCCCGCTTTAGATGTTATTGTAGCACATGTTTGGAAGTCGAAAAATTCATCCAGTCTATGTCGGTATATGGATAGCTTCTCTTTTAAACGTGGTTCGAACAGATCCCTTTTTCGAGAAGCCACACGCAAGTCTCGTGCCACTCCTTGGACTATGTTGCTGGAAAGACCATAATTTGTCCCTATTCTCGAAACTTGTTCTGCAGAAATCTGTTGCGGGGATGGAGTCTGGTCGCTTGGTTTTGGGACGAGTTCAATACTAAGAGGCCCACCTCGTATCTGTGATAACTGAGCAATTTTCTTTCCTGACACTGTGCCACTTCGATCACTATTTACAAATACATCTTTTATCAAAGAACTCGCCAAATGTTCTTTTTGTTTTTTAGGGAGCGATTTGCTCACGTGTTCCTGCAAACTTGAAAATGTAATACTGCAGAAATGTTTTTTCCCCACTGAGTAGGTGTGACCACATTTTGCGCACTTGTTTCTTCTATTTTTCTTGGTATTCTCGTTAATCCGTCGAGTAAAATTATATGGACCAGGATCTCTTACCAATTTGCATAGTGTGCAGTTACACAGAGTTTCAGCCTTTGCACGAGTCTTTTTTTGAAAAATCTTGAATCCGGTGAAATCTGGTAGCGTTATTCCTTGGAAATTATTTGACTTCACTGACCGATAAACGAGAATTTTACAGGCACTGCACAGAACTTTTGGCAAACGTGCATCGTCTGCATCATATTTCACACATTTCTCGAGGTGGTTGCGCAAAATACTGCTAATTTTGACCAATTGCTTTTTCTTCTGCAGACAGAGTAAACATATACGCTCCTGATTTTCTTTGTGGGTCCCCGCATGGTCCTTCGACTTCCTGCACATTTTTTCCAAAAAAAATACCACAAATGAAAAAGAATATTGAACTTGACACTTTGGATGTCATTTGACTACTAAGGCTATTTTGCCAATAATTTTGATTGTCAATGACCTACAGGCCTGTCAAGCGAATTAAGAATTAAAACAAAACGTTATTGTTATTATGAATTATTTTCATAAATAATGAATATTTCTAAATTTCTCAAATTTTGCAGAAAAACGCGTATTTCTCAAAATCGGCTCTAAGAATTACGGTGGATTTTTTTTCTGACCTTCTGATGGGTCCAGGAATCGAATGCCAAAACAAAATTGGAAGTGGGCCGAGTTCAAGCCCACCGTGCCCCAACACACATGATCAAGCACGGTGCGATTGCGAGTCACATGAGGTAAATAAAATATCAGCACGGAATGTCCCTCTATTACCGAAATATGTGAAGCTATAAATCATTGAAAAACAACAAATCTCCAGGCCTGGACAATATTCCTCCCGAATTGCTGCTAGTCGATCCAATGACAAGCTCAAAACTACTGCTACCGCTCATGGATAGATTTTGGTCTTCCAATTATTTACCAGATTCACTCTTGGAAGGTGTAATCATAAAAATACCGAAAAAAGGTGACCTATCAGAACGTAGTAACTGGAGGGGTATCACTCTTTTGAATATGCTGCTAAAAGTTATTGCCCACATCATCAAGAAAAGGCTTTGTGATGCAATCTCTCCCGGTATGAGGAAAGAACAAGCTGGTTTCCGCCGTGGAAAATTCTGTGTTGACCATGTCAACACTCTCAGAATAATAGTCGAGCAGTCCGTTGAATGGAGATCTCCGCTATATCTCCTTTTTATAGATTTTGAAAAGGCGTTTGACACGCTCAACCATACAGCCATTTCGAACGCGTTAGCCTGCAAGGGAGTTCCACAACAGCTGATCTCTCTCATAAAATCTATTTATGCTAATGCAACATGCAGAATATTGCATGAAAATGAACTGTCTGATAAGATAAACATAGGTAAAGGAGTCCGCCAGGGGTGTGTGCTCTCGCCAATTTTCTTTAATATAGTGCTAGATGTCATTATGCAACAAGCTATAACATCAAGAAATGGAATTGTGTGGGGTATTCAAGATAGACTTGAAGACCTTGACTATGCTGACGATATTTGTCTCCTCACACATTCACATGCTGGTATGGAACACAAGTTGCGCAAAATTGTCGATCATGCTCTCACTGCTGGCCTAAAAATAAACATTGGTAAAACGAAAATCATGCGCGTTTTTAACGAAAATAATACCGCTTTTTACATTGGTGGCACACAACTTGAGGAGGTAGAACCTTTTTGCAACCTTGGAACCATAATTGAAAGGCAGGGCGGCTCCAGCGCAGATATTTCGGCACGCGTAAAGAAAGCAAGGCAAGCATTTGGAATGTTGACTAACGTGTGGAAATCGTCCAATATTTCACAAAGAACGAAGCTCAAAATCTTTAACTCCAATGTAAAGTCAGTTCTACTATATGGATGTGAAACATGGAATGCTGCCAGCTCTGATGTTCAATCTATGCAAGTTTTTACCAACAACTGTCTTCGCAGACTTCTTAAAATATATTGGCCAAATACAATCTACAACTCTCGTCTTTGGGAAAAAAGTCAACCAGTTCCAATACAAACAGAAATATGTAGACGCAAATGGAAGTGGATAGGTCACACACCTCGTAAAGATGATAATGATATTGCCAAGCAGGCAATCGAATGGAATCCCCAGGGAAGCAGGCGTAGAGGACGACCTGCTCATACATGGAAGCGGCAGATTGATGCGGAATTGACGAGAGTTCGTAAAAGCTGGAGGGAAACTAAAACCATTGCATCCGACAGATCCGAGTGGAACGAACTAGTTACGGCCCTATGCTCCTTATAGGAACAACAGGAATTTATATATATGTATGTCGAATATATCTTTTAGTTTCAGAAATACTTTAATTAATTTGCAAGCAACCTTGATGTATTTTGTTATGTTGTGTACTAACCTAAAGTCAAATAACTTACAGCATTAGCTGTATTTTGGAAAAACTTTTGAAATAAAAAAAGTGTTATGGATATACATAAGTATATTGTTTCGTAAAATAGTTATGGACATTTGGTGTAATTGTACACTATTCTGTTGTGATATCAAATAGCGTTTGATATACATATCTATGTATTTGTGATGATATATATTTATGATGGTATCAGCTTGCTGACATTGTGTATTGTGAAATAAGCTCAGTTGAGAAAAGTTGGCAAATAGCAATAATAAATGCGGTGCGCACTAGTTACAGCCACTCAGTGTAGCCAGATGAGGGGATTTGTCAACAAATTGGGGATTTCAACTTCCATTTGGGGACAGATTTTCGTGGGGAGGGATTTGGGGATTTTTCATTATAAGCACTTTTAATAAACATTAATTTTTTCCACTTATATTTCGATTATTGTAATTGATGAATTTCATTTGTTTGAATGCATCGCGATGTAAACTTAAAGTGTGTGCAGACACTGGGATGAAATTGATGTTGGTATAGGATGTTCAGATGAATGAAAACTAATCACTTTCGGATCGAAAGAAGTTAAAGAAATTTGCCTTCAGTATGTATTTACCTGTACTATCAAAAGAAATGCTTAAAAGATTCGATGAAAATTTTTTACATATCGATAGTCATATCGTCCCTACCATGTCCAGCTATCGAATGTACAAAATTAGCGTTTTAGATTCGTAACCGTGATCCTCCAATTTGTACGATACATTTTGTTGCAAAATGCTCAATTGTTCATAGAGGCTTGAATTAAATAGACATGGTGGAACGATATACTAAAATCACGTACCTAATTTTGTATTATTTTTCAGGAAACGCAGAAATTGTAATGTAAATCGTTACAAAAACATTCGTATTCTCAAAATAAAGAAACTGAAATTAATTAATATTCAGGTAGGTGATGAAAAACGATCGTTTTCAAAACGATTTCAATACGATCGTTTTGAAAAGGTCTGATGAATTCCGAACCATTTTGAAAATTAGTTTGCAGCCAAACTTAAGCTACTGACTTTTCAAAAGTGCACGAGAAGATAAAATATTCCCTTCTTTGGTATCTCACGTGGATACCTCAAAGATAAGAATAGTTCCTGAGATTAGGTGGTGTTTGCTCGCCATTTATTGTTAATGATCAAAATTGACCTCAGACCACTAGCCGGACGCAGTGGTCTCAGACTATAGCAATTTGTTATTGCAAACTCTGAGACTCCATGAAACTCAAGAAGAGATGCCGGAACCTGCGCAATTACCTGGATGTAATTGCTCACAGAATGAAGGTTCTTGGAGGAGTACTGATGACTCCAATTAAATAGTCTTATTAGTATTTAAATTTTGCCGTAGACTATACAAAAAGATAAATATTAATTTTAAATAAAAAGGATAAAATTTTCCCCACAGTAAAAACTTTATATAAAATTTAGTCAAAACTAAAACAATATTGTCAACATCCTTTCGGTATTATAAATTTTCCTTGATTGTACAATAAAAATAAAAATCGAAATTCTGCTCTGTAGCGAGCATTGCCCACCCAGAATTTCTGTGCTGCATTAAGTTTTTAAAAGTTGCATTATAATATAATATTGTCGTTATATAATATAATGTTGTCATTAAATGTTAAAAATTTGTCAAAATCACTTTTATAGCGAAAATTCGTAAATCGGAAACAGCTTTTAAATTTCTTTAAAATACTTCAGCTTACTATTATAACACAGCATAAAATAAGTTATAAAATTGAAAATGTTTAAATGTTGGACAAAGATAATTTCTTTTATCGCCTAAATTCCGTAAAATTGTATATATATATATATATATATATATATATATATATATATATATATATATATATATATATATATATATATATATATATATATATATATATATATATATATATATATATATATATATATATATATATATATATATATATATATATATATATATATATATATATATATATATATATATATATATATATATATATATATATATATATATATATATATATATATATATATATATATATATATATATATATATATATATATATATATATATATATATATATATATATATATATATATATATATATATATATATATATATATATATATATTATTGAAAGATGTCAATTTTTTTTTTGGGTTTTTTGTAAATTTTCTGAAATTAAAATAGCTAATCCTTGTGTAGTTTCGGCCCCTGATTATGAAAATAACCTTTGTTTTGTAATCACTTCTTTTTTTTTTTAGAGATATTATGCCCTATTACAAAATTTCTTTAGTTTTCTAGCGCCATCCAAAAAATTTCAATTTGCTAGTCATTAATGCATGGTTATATATGTGAACAAGCCATACAGTTTTTTTGTTATTTGTGGTGATAATATTTATCATGATAATATTCATCCATTAATCGCATTTTTGAAATATGGAGCTTTTACGTAGATATACTTTAAAAATATCAGTTTTACTTACTTTTTTTAATTTTGGTTGTAGTTCGAAGTTGGCTTTTCCACCTTGTACTGTTATCAGAAGTTTTGGTAATTCTAAATTCCATTCTTTGGTAAAAAGCTGTACAAGCAATTCAGGACGGGTATCGAATGATAAACGGACATACTGAAACGATACAATAAATTAATTATATAAATTACATATGTATGTATATAATGAACATAAATTTATAGGTACATTTAATAAATTTTTGTAAACTCTTTACAATACACAACAAATTTGCTATCTGACTTTAGGCTGAGAAATTATTATTCGCAACATAAAACAGAGTACAACTGCGTATATACAATTTTTGCATCACATCACATTTTCTATTAAAATACATTTATTGTTTTTACGTCGTTTTCCCCTTTTTTCGCCGACGAATGGAATTGTGTTTATCCGCCTATGTATGTATGTATGTGTGTTCCTTTGCGGCACTATATAGGTCGATTTTGGTGATTCTTACGTCAATTGATTTGTCTTAATCCCGGGAGTGTCACTAAAGATATGACACTGGTAAAAATCCAGTCAGGCTTCTATGTTTTTTATGCCTTGAGCATCGCGCTAACCGATTATTTTACCACTACGTGTTGCTAAAATATTTTTACATTTTACGCCTTGTACGCAGTTCTGCCTGAATTTCTGGCTGCTCTAAGAAGTATGTGTAAAAAACAAACTGAAATTCAGGCTTTGGAAATTTTCAGGTAACTTTCCGTTTGGTAGTACGCAGCTGAAAAGAAAAATCAACACAATCAAACGAAAAACTATTGGAAAATTTTCATTCGAACAGGGAATTAAGCGTCCATGAACTCCAATAATTGGATTTGACAATTGGAAAATTTCCGTCCCCATTTTACAAAGAGGATTTGTCACAAAGCGAAACAACCAAATTAAAAGAAAAATAAATTCATAAAAACTTGCCATGTAAGTAAAGAGAACATACGCCTACACGACGTACATACATAACTATATATTTGTTGTGAATTTGGGTTAATTGCAATCAAAACGTACAAAAAGCGTTTCTGTTGTTTAATTTTTAAAGTTCTTAAAATTTACCCGATATACTACTCGACTAACGCGAAGAATACGAAGTCGCTATAGACTCGTGTGATGAAGAATACGAAGTCGCTATAGACTCGGCAAAAGATCACTTTTTGTTAAGTTTTTATAAGGAATACCTGCATTTCTGTCTTGACTAGGGTTCCCACCTTTATTTTATGCCAATTAAAGTACATTGGTTATTAAAGGTTAAGAAAAACAGGTCTGTTATCTAGTCATATTGTCATAATATCTTAACATTTTACAATAGTTTTAAAACGTTGTTGGTGTGCTTCAAACAAAAAAGTCCTAATATAATAAGACTTTGTGTGCTGTGTTTATTGTATTGTCATAACTACACAGTAGAAATCTGAGCCGAACGGCCGAGTCTTTAGTGGAGCCGGTGATAATATTTACAAGCCGGCGCTATTGATATATGATGTATGTATGCAATATGTAAGTATTCCTGAAAATTGTTCACAGCTTTATATGTTCATACATATCTACATAGTTATATATGTTTTTAAATTTTAAATAGGTAAAAATAAATAAATTCAGTAAAGTGCGATATTTTCTCGCACACGAAGGGTTCCGTACGAATACACATATATCCCTTTTCGTTTTTGCCCTTTTTCATTTTGGCAATTTTTTCGTGTTGCTTTTTTGTTTAATTTTAAGTTTTTTTCGTTGTTTTGGCAATTTTTTGGTTTTTTTCGCTTGTTTCATTTTTGTGATTTTTTTAGTTTTTCGCCGATTTTTCGTTTTTTGCAATTTTTTTTTTTTGCTTTTTGGCTTAAGTCAAGAATACCAACGCTGTTGAAAATGAAAGTAAAAAATCATGAGGTAATAGCCCTTTTTAGAACAACAATTTTTGCCAAATGTTTTTTCAGCGCTCTCTTTTGGTTCCAGAGTTACGGGGTTCAAATCTTTTATTTTGAACTGGGCATAACTCCTACAATTCTGCACGGATATAAACGATATTTTAAAGTGCTCTAAAATACCTTTCTACTGGTATATAAGCTTTTTAAATCCATTAGCCAATTGTGAACGAAATGCAACTTTAAAAAAAATTAACCCGACTTTTTACGAAAAACACCGTTATCTCAAAAAGTGATCCATATAACGGTACTTAACCATGTATACAAATTTATAGAAAACCTTCCAAGCTTTCATTTGGTATATACTTTAAATCTGTCACTTTTGAAATGTTTTTTTTTTTGTATTTTCAATAGCGTTGGTATTCTCAACTTGTTCCCGTTTTTTTAGTTTTGACGATTTTTTGGTTGTTTTACGTTTTTTTTGTTTTGACTTTTTTAAGGATTTTTTTCGGGTTTTGGTGATTTTTTTTTTAGTTTTAGAGACCTTTTTTAGTTTTGGCGATTTTTCGGTTTTTGGCGATTTTTTAGTATTAGCGCTTTTTTTTGTTTTGGCGCTTGTTTTTTGTTTCGGTGTTTTTTCCCCATTTTTAGCGATTTTTTTTCGTTTTTAATGATATTTTTAGTTTTAGCGACTCTTTTAGGCTTTAATGCTTTTTTCCGTTTTGACGACTTTTTCGGGATTTGGCGTTTTTTTTAAGTTCTTTTTAGTTTTGGAGATTTTTTGCGTTTTAGCGATTTTGTTTAATTTCGGTGCTTTATTTCTTTAAACGCTTTTTCCATTTTGACCACTTTTCGTTTAGACATTACTTTAATTTTGGAATTTTTTTGTTTTAGCGTTTTTTTTTAATTTCAAGATTTAGCCTTTTACGGTTTCCAAGATACAGCAAATTGTCTAAATTTCATAGTCAAAATTTTGTTTGTATACTTTTGCTTTCTGGCGGCCACCGATCGTTTTTCCACTAGCAGCCGTCCGGAAAATTAGTCGGCTTAGTGAACAACAGCTGGTTTTGTTAATGTTTATTTATTTTAACAATTTAATTTTGTATGTACGAAGGAAACATATCTAGATTTTAGTTAAGAATGGAGTGTTTAAACGATAATCAGGTAAGGTCTTATGTATTACAACGTCCAATATGTAATTTTCGCACAAACCGGCTATTATTTTTGTTTTTTCGCTTGTTCTTGGCATCTTAATTCCAAATGTATATACATATGTAATTGGTTTTTTTTCATCAGCTGACTCAAATTTGAAATAGCACACTTAATTATGATGGGGTGCTCACACCAGTCATATTTTTTCGTGTTATTATTTTAAGACATATGACTTTATGACAACCGTTTGAATCCCCCAATAGTATAAAAATAAAGTACAATTTATTTGTCTTTATTATTACATTTAAAAATGTTTTTTTATTGCTTTTCGCAAGGTTTATCAAATAATTATTATTTCTAATCAATTGCAAAGCATATTTACAGTCTATATTTAAATTAAGGTAAATAATTAATTCATTTATATCAGATTCAGAGACGTTTTGCTTCTTTCGTCTCGCCATTTGCTCTTTATTAGAGAAAAAACTCTGTGAATGATGATGTGGCAGGAATAGAAAGTAAAAATGAAATTACTTTATACAAATTTGATAATTTATCATCAGTCTTATTAAATACAAGCTGCTATTTACTTGCAACACAACGGGACCTATAAGCACCCAAGTGGGCTGGTTTTAATCTTTAAACTGGCAACCTGTACAACCTACTTGCAGTAGATAATTCCGCAAAACCTTCAGAACTGTGTATCTGAGCACAAAGTTTGTTTAATAACTCAAATTCTCCACAAAGATCATCCATATTTATATTAAGTTTTTTTCTGATTAAAATTTCCGATTTTGTTAACAATATTGGGTAGTATGAATAAAACAAGTATTTGCTTTTTACTTAAAAATTTGTTTTAAAATACAACATTTTGGAAATTATTGAATATAAAACCAAGAATTTTTGAGTTTTAAACCAAAATTTTAAGTAAAAATAAAACACTTTTTCTATTCATACCACCCATTATCCAATTCAACATTGATTTTTAAATTTATATTGCTAATTGTAAATAACAAATTTGTGTTTTTAAAATCAAACCATCTATTCAGCTATTTTAATAAATAATAAAAAATGCGTGTTAATTTCAGTTGCGGTGAAGACAACAGTTTGACTAAAAACCCTGAGCTCTTAAGTTCAAGACTAGTTTCAGGCAAGCCAACATTACACTTTTTTACATTAAACTGCTGTACCAAAAATTTATAAAGTTGCTAATGCATTTTTTACAGAGATTAGGAGATGCTTACCACAAGAAAAGTAAAGACAAAAATTTTCATTTCGACTATTTCCAGATAACGGTAATTTTGTGTTTTTTCGGTGTATACTTCCCAGAGTCAAAAGCTGGTTCGATTAAAGTGATCTATATAACCTGACTGACTAATATAACCTGAATCTATTTTGAGTTCTAGATAAATCAAATCATGAAGTATTTTCGCGTAATTTATGTTCTCATAAAGTGTAAAGTACAATTACCCGAAATAGCGTACAATACTTTATTATAAAGTACGGGTGGGAAGCCTAGTATTGACCGTCATTAAGACGTTCATGCGTAATTCAAATTTTTTAGCAATATTTTGTTGATATTTAAAAACTTGTATTGGAGCTGCGTTAAAAAATTCCTTGCTTGTGTGTAATAGATGGGGAAGTGCAAATATATCGATATTGATATATTTTTCAATATTGATCGGTACCGATATTTGGATATATATGTATACTTTTCAAGCATGATTATTCATATATAGTCCCAAAATCTAAAAATATCGATTTTTACACTTTCTAAGACAAATCTTAAAAATTACGGTCAAGACATTGACAGCTTTTTAATTTTTTTAAGTAAATTTTTTTTTAAATTTTACTTAAACTCCAAATAAATGAATCAAAACCTATGATACAATGACTTTAAGCTTCAACTATCTTTAATATAAGTTTTCGGTTTTCAGAAAATTTTCATGACGGTCAAGGTATTTTTATACGTATATTACCATTATGCACTAGAAACAGACTTAAAATAACGCTTAAATTTAATTTTTTTATTCTTTAAATTTCGTATTTTTTAAACCGAACACTTTCTGATCCTAAATGATAAAACAGCTGGGGCTAGACGAGTTTTTCCATACAAATTGACAGTAATCACACGCCGTAAAATGCAGTCATGATATAGAATCTATTTTATTTTGAGAACATTTTTTCTGATGCTCTCAGTTTTGGCCACTCATTCTCTCAACAATGTTGCCGTGCTTTAATAAAAGTTCATACGTTTTTCATGCGAAATATAAGAAAAATAATATGCGAGCATTTTGCAGCTACTGCCGTCGATTTAGTTTTGGGCCTGTTTATATGGCAGCGTTTTTGCCTGAAGTTGCAGACTTGGTTCTGTTTCATCATTAATGTACCTCAGGTCAATATCATGGCTATTTTTTATAAAATTCTAAGGAAATTGAAAAAGGATGACGGTCACGACAATGTGCGGGGACAAATTCTTTTAAAAACTCTAGTCCACGCTTAGAATGTTTTGGGAATAAAAACAGAGCAAATTTGAAGAAATAATTTCAATATTTTAAAAACAGCTATAAGATGTTACCAATTTACTTTGCTTTAAAGATTTTATTCATATTGTTTATGAAAAAGTGTTGCTGCGGACAAGCGTTTTTGTATGAAACGAGTATGAGGTAGCAATTAAATACTCTTCCCCAAAAAATTTTGTGCTTACAAATGCGTTTCTTGTGATATATTCTTCAATGATTACTCTCTTATTTTTTGCTGTTGTTTTTTGTTCTTTCTAATTCAAAACAGAGTTCAAACAGCGGTTCATAAAAATAGCATTTACTTTGGAATTGAGCCATTTATTAATTTTTAATTTAATAGGAAAACATAAAAACAGTAGAGAAAACAAAAATCTTCTAGCCTTCGGATATTGCAAAAGGATTTATTCGTAGGGACATTTGTAGCAGAGGCTTTCCCCTAATATATTTAAAAGCTCGTTTGAAATTAACACACCGTACTTTTTCAAACGCCAATGTTAATTTCGTCCACGACAGAACGCTGATAACTGTCTTCTGCAAAAAATCTTAAAGCGGCTGATAGCTTTAGTATAGACGGAAACCTTCCAGCGTCAATGAAGTTTTAAATATCATTTAATATAAACATAAAAACTTCTTTGTTCGCTCTCAGCTGTGAAATAAATCTACAACAAGTATTTTTAAGCCAGAGGATTCCAGGATTGATGTGGTCGCGTAAATTCTTCGCCTAAGTTTTCCTTCCGAGTGGGTTTATGCATCCGCAGTAATCACTGATATAACATATACATATACTAATTTTATTCAACTTTTGCTAACGCTTTCTATTGACAAAAGATTAATTTTTGGCGGTAACAACGAAATCGCAATTAATAATACTTAGAATCAGTGTTGCCACCAAATGACTAAAAATGAGTACGGAAGTTATGCAAAAATAGTGTTACGTTTTTAGTCCTTCACATAAAATCGGTTTTTATTATTTTTAGAGGATTCGTTGAATTGCAATAAAAATAAAACACGGATATATAATTTTACAAATAAATTCTCGGTAGCACTTTATTTATTACTTTACTTCAACAACAACAATTACAACTAAACGCTATGTACACAACAACAATTTTTGGCGATATTTACTCGTCGAAGTTCAGATAGTAAAGAATAAAACCTTCTGGTAACTTCGCCGACTTTCTAGAATGTGGTTGTTTTTTTTTGTATCTTTAAGTATACGGCATGATCATTTGGTCTTGCTATGGTGTAGTGTATGTGCGTGTGTAGATCGGTGTGGCCATATCTAAAAATATTTTGCAGCTAAATCAAGTCAAAAATAATGCTAAAATAAAATTTAAAATGTTAAAAAAATGCTAAAATTTTAAAAAGTTCTTTTTTAACTAGGATTTCTTAATAGCTCGTTTATTTTTCATATTTCGCCCCTATTTTCTTGCAAATATTTGATTTTATTCGAGTAAAACAAGAATAATTCGAAATCAATAAAAAGAAAAATGTTCGGAATTATCAAAGCATTGTTGCTATTTTATATTCACAACAACGATGGTATGACGATTCCGAGCATTTTCATTACGCGTGCAATATAGAACAGGCCTGAATATTATAGAATGCTATTGGTTAATTTTCAACATAAAAATTCAAGTTTAAATTTTTTACATTTTTGACTTTAGCGAAATTCGGAGTATATAATATATTCTTAAGAGCACGAATATTTTTAATTTGTATCCGTCTAAATTTCTGTATCGACCATTTTTGTAAAATTCATCATACCAATTTGCAGAGATTATGTTTCCTCTTCTAATAAAAAATGTATTTTTCTGTTGCAATGAATGAAAAATATCTTTTATTCTTAAGTGCCCTAAAAATGTGATATATTAGTTTTTCTTATTTTTTCACAGCAAAGAGTTCAAAATGATATTTGGATATACATATGTAAAAGGTATAGACGTTTTGTATTGATAGCTAACGAATTATTTGATATGAAAAACTTATGAACAACAACAAAACAGCCATAACTATAGAGCCTTTTAAAATACCAATTTTCAATCTCTAAACAACAATTGAAATTTTCAATGATTTTTTTCCAATTCTCTTTCAAAGTTGCAATTCAATGCGACAGTTATACAATACAAAAATGACAATTTACAAAAATTAGATGAAATTGAAGTAATGGTATTTTTCTACCACGTTTGGCCCACTACAGAATCTGCAAGTGTACCTGTTCATATGAAATAAAATTTTTGCACATCGATCTGTAGATGGAGCATTTATAAGTGAACAAAAGTATAAAAAATAACCTCCTCCGTTTTTTAAAGTAAAATACACGCAAAAAACAACAATAAGTTGTGTAAAAGTGTTGTTGTTTCGTTGGTATTTTACTTGCAGGTTTGTAACTTGTATTTTCGAGAAATAGGGACCAGGGGCTCATTTCTCAAAGCTACAAGTTACAAATCTACAAGTAAAATACCTATAAAACAGCAACAATTATAAATAGTTTATTGTTGTTTTGTGGATATTTTACTTGTAGATTTGTAACTTGTAGTTTTTAGAAATGGATCCCTGGGCCGCGTTTCTCAAAAAGTACAAGTTGCAAATCTACAAGTAATACACACAAAAAACACAATGGCCCAATTCACAATCTTGTGCAAATGGTCTTGCATCGTTGCATTTGCAAAATGGTATAGCATATTGATACCCACCACTAACTATTGTTAAGTGGTGAGTATAATATACTATACCAATTTGCAAATGCTATGATGCAAGACCATTTGCACAAGATTGTGAATTGGGCTAATAAAATGTGTAAAATTGTTGTTGTTTGTGTGTATTTTACTTGAAAATTTGTAACTTGTAGTTTTGAGAAATGGGCCAGGACACTATAGTTGAGTTCTGGGGCCTGTTTCACTAAACTGAAATTCTACAATGTAATTGTATATTTATGAAACACAATTCACAAGTTCACAATTGTGAACTTGCAGCTTAGCGAAATAGGACCCTGGTTTATACAATCATATAAACTTTGCTTATGACATTTAAATTGATTATTTTTTCTATGCGATTTTCATATAATTTGATATTTATTGTGAAAAAAGGCTAGAAAATGCCAAATAAACAATTAAAAAATGCTAAAAATAATGCTAACTACTAAATGGAAAATTTGCAGCTAAATCAAAATAAAAAATGATAAATCTAGCTGCTAAAATGGCCACAATAGTGTAGATGCATGAGATTTTTCTTTTGCATGTTTATCTTTGCACACACACATACACTAATGTTTTCAAGATTATTTTACAACTTAAATATATTACGCTGTTATCAAGTTTAAGTTTCTTACAGCTGAGGTTATTTAATTTTAACGTTGTCGCTATCTACAATGTCTTTTAACATTCTCGAATAATTTTGGATGTTCTCGGCACTATTTCCAGAAAGTTCTATTTCCGGTATTTTGAGTTTCGAACGCCTATTAAAAACTGCTGCTAATGCTTTTATTTTGGCAGTGTTGTATTTAGTGGTAGCAAATACAGGTTATCACAGATGTCATTGTTATGTCGTTATATTTGAGTCTTCATTTCGCAACATAGTGTCCACACCTGATGAATTTATATCATGATGAATGTTAAATTTATATCATGATGAAAATTCATCAGGTATAGACACAATTTATTAATGTTATATCAGCGTTATGATATAATCATCAGAGATCAAGCTCAAATGAATATATTATGATATGAAACGTTATTTTATTTGTTGTTTTTACTTTATCGTTTATTTTCTTTATTATAATTAGTGTAATTATAAGAAATAAATATTTTTTAATGAAAAACCATAAATTTTGTGATAATTACTAAACACATCTTATAATAAAAATATTTATTATATTTTTGGTGGTTATTGTTATCCATATAAAGGTCTAAATGTTCGATCTTAGCTGTACGACGAAGAAGAAAATATGATTCATCATGATATAAATTCAGCAACGTCTACCCCTATGTATTGATATGAATGAAAAATTTACAATTTCTCTGCCGACGTTTTATTAGGTGTTATGATGAAAATTCATTAGGTGTGGACACTAAGTAACACTGACACTCACTTTTTAGCCTGTTCGTCCCGAATAGGCACACAATCACCTTTTCCATAGCTCGCCAGGCGTTCGAGGTGTACTATTTTCATTTTGGACCTTGGGCTATTGTATTTCTGTATCCCGTAGACGACATCATTCAACCTTTTAATCACCTTGCACGGTCCATCCCAGTGAGTCTGTAATTTTGGGGCCAATCCTTTCTTTCGTTGTGGGTTGTAAAGTAGAACCAGTTGACCCTAATTGAATCCCGCAGAATTTGTAGCTCTATCATATCTAGCCTTTATCTTATCACTGGCCATTTCAATTCGGCTGCGTACAAATTCATGTAGCTCATTTGAATTTTCTTGCTCTTTGGAGGACCTGGTGCCTTCTTCATTTGTTGATGTAGGCTTAACGACAAATTCCAAATCACCTGGTAATTTGGTTACGAAGACAATTTTAGCAGATGTTCGTGATGTCGAGTCTCGTACAGCTGACCTATATGCGAAAATTTTGGAATGTGCTGGTCCCAGTCCCTTACTGTCCTTACTTACTGATTAGGTATGGCATATGCTTCTGGCCATTTACTAAAATAATCCATCACCACAAGAACATAACGATTTCCAGGGCCGCTGACAGGGAAAGGACCTGCTTCATCCATTGCTATCTGCTCAAATGGTGCACCCGAGTTGTATTGTTGCAGTTGTCCTCGACTTTTTCTTACTGGACCCTTTGCTGCGATGCACTGTGGGCAGTTCGCCATCCAGTTGGGTACGGCTTGCTGACATCCAACCCAATAAAAACGCTGATTTAGCTTCTCCAGCATTTTTTTCACTCCAAGATGACCGCCACTAGGACCATTGTGTAACTCGTGCAAAACCTTATTCATCTTCGAGTATGGCACAGCTATTAGGTTGGAAGCCACATTACCATGTGCACTTTCCCATACGCGGTACAAGCACCCAAATTGCAGGGCCGCCGCGAAAAATCATCTGCATTGTTATGCTTTACACTCCGTCTATGCTCGATGCTGAAGTCTTAGCTTTCAAGACGTTCAATCCAGTGTGCTAGCTGCCCTTCAGGGTTTTTAAACTGCAACAGCCATCTCAGTGCAGAATGATCGGTCCTTAGCATAAAGTTTGGTCGTACAGGTGCTTATGGTAGTGTTTTATGCGCTTCAACACTGCCAGAAGATCACGTCGCGTTACACAGTAGTTCCTCTCAGGTTTTGAGAGTATACGGCTGTAATAGCCTATCACTTTTTCTGTACCATTGACTACTTGTAAGAACAAACCTCCTATGCCATAGCCGCTCGCATCGGTATCAAGCACAAATTTTTCTCCAGCCATGGGGTACGCTCCCAGCGGAAAAAGGTAATGAATTGTAAACGAGAGACTCATGCAGAGAATGTATAATATTTCATACCAGAATTCATTATATTTAACACATAACATGTCCTAGAAAAGTAATGAATTATTTTAATGTGTCCAGCGAATGAATTCTATAATCCATTTTTTCAAATCGTAATTAAACTCAAAAAATCTTCATTTTGGGAAAAAGATCTTCAAGTCTTATTTTGACTAAAAAATCTTCAAAATTAAGGTAAAATCTTCATTCTGGCATCGCTAAACACAATAATACAATTTTTCGCAAATTAAAATAAACAATGCATTTTTCACAGTCTAACTACTCGAATTTTCAAAAACGACCAGGGTTGCATTTTCTACAGAAGTCGAACGGCTTGTGGGATAGTGTAAAACAGGCATTAGCGATATTAAAATCAAATAACTAAAGCTATTTATAGTGAATATTTAGTAATTAGTTACTTTATTCGATTGTGATATCGATTTAGTGATAAAGTTAAAGATGTTCGTTTTAGATATTGTTAGAGATTCGCTATTAATATCAAAGCAAACCTTCGAGACAAAAGATTTGCTGTCACAAACTGAGGACGGGTGGACTCTATGAGTTCCTTTTCGTTTCACTAGCAATTCTCATTCTCGAACGTTTTATCTGAGAAACACTTACCAATTGTTCGATAGCGATATTATTTTCGTCGGCCGTGATCAAGCGGGTTGATACAACATACCCACACAGAGTAACAGCCAATTCAAACGATGCAATTTATGACGTCCATTTTTGTACGTCATTTTTTCTTTTAGGCGAAAGATGTAGAGAAGAAAGCGGGATAGAAAAAACCTCAACTGCTGGCTGAGTAGTTCGCACGTTGGACTACGAACCCTGAGGTCTTGAGTTCGAGACTAGTTTCAGGCAAGCCAACAACATCATACATTTTTGTTCATGTGCATTGGTGTGTTGCTTGTTGTTGGACTGTTTAAGTGATGAAGGCATAGCACTGATCACCTAGGCAGTACCGGCAGCGGTTAATACTAACATATCCTAATGCACTTCACAGCACCCTCCTTCGTCGGTTGTAGCAGAAGCGTCGGCGAAGTAAAAGAACTAATAAAATGGCTACACAGCTTTAAAAAAACAACTCAATGCCTCTACTTTACACCAGAGGGGCTTCTAACACTGTTCTACAAAAAAAACGCGCAATAGCAGGGTTGAATAAAGCTTTCTATCTCTCTCCCACTTCACCACCTGTTCTCTCTGCACTATCCCTTTCTCAAAGAAGGTAACACATTAATTAATTAACTGGTAGGCATTAATTGCCTGATTATGTTACTTCTCTTTTAAAAAAAATTTATTTTAGGAAAAAGGTCTACTATTTAAAACTTTTTATTTTGAACTTGTCGTCTGCCCGATTGGCCTTTTATTTTGGAGGCCGGTACAACCATGTGCGTGTTAAATCAATTCTTAAGCAACTGACTCATATCGTTGGCCCTGAAAACTCTTTCTTTTTTAGAAAGAAAAATCAAAAATATCGATTAATTTTATTCCACAAATATTAAATGCCCCTGAAATACATTAAATACAAGAATTTGGTTCAATTACCGCCTTTTTTCGAAAGTCCCATTTTCGGTGCCACTTTTTGCTCAAAATCCGCTTTTTGTGGCACCTTTTCAAAATTTTCAACGGTCACCCTGCTCCTAATATATCTAGAGGCGCAGATGAGCATATTTTCTGTCGCTAGGATTTCATAAACCCAAGCTTGAAAGTAATCGCTTTAAAAAATAATAATGACAACAAATATCAACTTAAATATCACGTTATACCATAGTAGGTCAGGGACCCTGAGTACGGAGTCCGTGTGTTATAATGATTTTAAATTGATTTATTATATTATTTATTTTTTTCTACAAAGTACTTTATTAATTAATTTTATTTTCTTCTCTTAACTCTAGCTTACTACTAAATACAAGCGGAAATCACTCTTTGTGGCATATTTGCACCTCTAGGATATAAACATTCATTTTCTGCTACAAAGAATGAGTGTCTTCTTCAAACATGTAGGAAATACATACATACATACATATATGTATTATGTATAACTATGTAATTTTTCAAATGTACCATAAAAAACTACTTTTAATATTTTCTTAATTTATTATTTGTAGATTAATTCTCAGTTGTGTTGTGTTGCATATTGTAGCATATATCCTAAAATTGCATGACCTGCAAGGTCTGCAATAGCAGTTTTCAACGAAGGGTGATTTCCCTTACATATTGATATGCCTGGGAACTTGCTGTGCTTGCAAATTCCCAGACATCAGTTTGGTGTAAGTGACAATTATTTTATAGAATAACAAAAGTATTGTATTACTCATGATGCATGCGGAAGGCATACAGCTAATCAAGCAAATATACTACACTGTATGCAGAATAGAGGGCTGCACGAATATATTCGAAAGTACTCGTATGTATGTTTGTGTGTGTGCATGTATGTTTTTTGTATATATGTGTGTATATATGATTATTTGGTCGTGGCTATGTATGTACGCACATATACATGCATGTATACATAAGTATATCCATAAGAACACACATCTATGCACACATGAAATTCATACGAGTACATTCTTCGAATACATTTGTGTACACTTTGCAGCCCTCTAATGCAGAAGGCATACAGTGACTACGTCAAACACACTACACCTCCCTTTTCCAGTAAGAATAATCAATACCTAGTTGATTATTCTTAATGTTTACAAAAAATAAAAATTACTCTATAATAAGGCTAATGGGGTGAACTCTCTCCTTCCCCTTTTAAAATTCAAATTTTATAATTAAAATATTTTATTTAAATATATATTTCTTCAAAAACAATTTTAAAACATCAAATTAAATTCAATTAAGTTTTACTAAAAAAAAAAAACAGAAAATCTAAACAATTTACATCTCAATAAAAACTTAAACATTACTTTTTCTTATCTTAATTGTATGGATATACCAAGATTATTATTGTTATTTATCATTATTATTAAATTAAGTTGCAACCTAATAGTATTTAAAAAAAATTAAAAAAAATTCAAATCAAATTATCAAAACAATCACAATACCAAAATTCAAATAATTATAGTACTACAGATGTAAATATGTATACTATAGTTAACCTTGTTCTACTACAGGAAATTAAACCGCATTTATTTCTTTTATCAAAGTCTTATAATAGTATTACAGTTACTTTGTTAAGTAATTGTTTATAAAATTCCGGTTAATTAAAACTTAACGTGATCATTTATAAAAAAAATTTTTAAAAAAATTACCATTAAAAGTCAATTAATAAAACTGCCATAAAAATCACATACTCTACTATGTTATGACTTTATGAGATTTAAATTGGCCAAGGCTAATATTATGAAAAAAAAATTTATATATATATATATATATATATATATATATATATATATATATATATATATATATATATATATATATATATATATATATATATATATATATATATATATATATATATATATATATATATATATATATATATATATATATATATATATATATATATATATATATATATATTATATATATATATATATATATATATATATATATATATATATATATATATATATATATATATATATATATATATATATATATATATATATATATATATATATATATATATATATATATATATATATATATATATATATATATAAGAAATTGAGAATCCAAAATCAATTAGTTATTACGGAAGAATATTTATTGCTTATCATTGAAAAACAATTGCCCTGAATTATCTTGAGGAATTATTTAACTTCCCTAGCAGAGACTTCCAAAACCAAATACTAAAGTTCCCTATTGTCCCGATGAAGGATCTGGTTACGAATTAAATTTCTTTATTCTGTCCTTGTGGATTTTAAATGTTTTCTCATTTTCATCGCTAAGTTGAAAGGACCCTTGTAAACGGTGTCTAGTTTATGTCCACCATCATTGCGAACCAATACAAGGCCATTTAGGGCTACTTTGTCCGGATTTGCTCTTTCATTTGATATATTTTGCCGTTGTAATTTAGAGTTTTGAATTAGACTTGCGGCTTTACGTTGTGCCACTTGCAGTCTAAACTTGACTTCCTTTTCGTAAGCATCAACGTTGTAGACCGAATCTATGCTATTAGTTGTAGTGAAATCTAGTATGGTTGATATTTTACCATAGACTAACTCTAAGGGACAGTATCCGTGAGGTGTTGATGGTGTGGTATTGTAGCAATATACAAAATACTTCAACCAGTGGTCCCAGTCAGATTTATCTGATGATAGATAAGATCTTAAATATTCAGTAAGGGGTAGAATTCACCTTTTCTATCTTCATCAATTCGCATAGTTCTTTAAGTGTCTGATTCATATACTCTGTACCCATATCTGTAACTACCTTATTCATCGGACCGTACGTCAAAATGAAATCTTCCATGATTGCCTTTGCTACATTTCTGGCCGATTTATTAGGTATGGGTATCGCTACTAGATATTTAGTCAAATCGCACATTATTGTTGCTGCATACTCGTTTTGTGCGTCACACCGCGGGAGTGGTCCGATTGTGTCAATTATGACAGTTTGGAATGCTCTTTGCGGTGTTGGCGTTAAAATTAAGGATTCTTTGCCTTTCATAACGGTCTTATTAGCTTGGCATTTATGGAATTTTTTGACATATTTGGCAATGTCTCTTGTCATGCCTTTCCAATGATAGTGAAGTCTTATCTTCTTTATCATGCGATTTATTCCTGGATGTCCTCCAGTCGTCATGATACTCTTTCATAATTCTATCTTTTTCGACATCGGTAGTAACTTTAGTCAATTTGGTATGAGCACAACTGTTAAATTTGAATCTTGCAAGATTTCATTACCTTTACTTTTGAAGGTGTCTATATTAATTCCTAGGTTATATATCATACTGTCATCTAGTGAGAGACGCAATGTTGTCAGGCTCATGTTATCAGCTATTTTTGCAAGCTTTAGAAAGAGGCGATCTAAGTCCACGTTTCTATTAATAACTAAGTCTTTCAACTCAACTTCGGAAAGAATTCTCTTTCCTTTATTTATAATCATTTTATATCTAGTAAAATGCAACTGTGGCATTTTACGGTGCTCTTGTGCATTTATTGCTTCAAATACCTTTAAGTTAACCGATTTTTCCTGTTGTGTACTTGTTTTTTTCTTTACTAGTACCTTTGTTCCTCGACTGAAGTCTTGGTGTTACCTTCAGTATGTTATTGACTTCCATATTCTTTATGTCATTAAATTCTATTCGTGACAGCCCGTCTGCCACATTATTTTCTTTACCCCTAATATACTCTACTACGAAATCATACTCCTCTAAATCAAGTCTCATCGGTATCAATTTGGATGATGGATTTTTAAGTGAGAATAAGTAGGTAAGTGGTTTGTGATCATTTTTAATCACAAACTTTTTCCCATAGATGTATGGTCTGAAATATTGTACAGCCCAGTGTATTGCAGTTAGTTCCTGCTCTATAGTTGATTTATTGCTTTCCCCCTTAGTAAAGGATCTAGATGCATACGAAATTGGCATTTGGATACCGTGCCTCTCCTGACTAAGCACTGCTCCACAAGCATATTTGCTTGCGTCCGTTGTTATACAAAATTCCCTGGAAAAATCTGGGTATTGCAGTATCGTGGGTCTTAACAATTGGTTTTTGAGGTAAATGAAGGATTTCTCACAATCCTCAGTCCATTCAAATTTTACATTCTTTCTGGACAATCGCGTTATATGGCGAGAAGATTCAGCAAAATCTATAATAATTGCAAAATGCTATGAAGCGTTTAGCCTCATCGCCATTTTTGGGTGTAGGGTTATTTTCGATTACATAATATTTACTGTCATCCGGTTAAATACCCTTATCCGTGCACTTGTGACCTAAGAATGTCACCTCACGACAGAAAAATGCACACTTGTCCGGGTGCAGCTTAAGATTGTATTTTCTACATATAGTAAATACGTCCCTCAGACTATGCAACATGTGCTCCGAAGAACAACCAACCACTACCAAATCGTTCATGTATATGAATGCCTGACTTGGTGTAAGACCCGAGAATGCTAAGGACATCATTCTCTGGAAGGAATTTGGTGCTATTTTTATACCATATGGCAATCGTTTAAAACGGAATGAACCTTTATGGGTAGAAAACGATGTTATGTCTCTGGAATCTTCTTCCAGTTCTATCTGATGAGAACCTGTCATTAAGTCGAGGCAGGAGAAATAATTTGCTCTACCCAATTGGTCGAGTATGTCATCCATACGTGGTAAAAGGAATTTATCGGCTACTAAATTTTTGTTAACTCCCCTGTAATCAACTACCAGTCGCCATCTCTTTTGGTTCGTACCCGGTAGGGGTTTTTTAGGTACTAGGAGAATAGGACTGTTATACTCAGATACCGATGGCTCTACTATTCCATCATTGATTAATTTATCAACTTGCTTATGTATTTCCTCTTTCTGTGAATGAGGTATTCTATAATTCTTTATACAAACTGGCTGCTTATTATGGAGTCTGAGTTTTTGTCTATAGAAATTGTTTACTGATATCTTTTCAGTTTCCAACGCGAACACGTCTATAAATTCAAGACACAATCTCCTTAGATCGAATTTAGAGCGAATTTTGGAAATTCCTTGACAATCGTTCAAGTTTTTCTTTACTCTTTTTTTGGTCATGAATTTGTTGAAATATTTTATAGTGACTTAACCTTTCTGTAGGAATTGGTTAAAGAATGCCGGGCATCTCTGAATGAGATGGCGAGACATGCGAACCTAGGGCTCTTCTGGGTACCGGGCCACGCGAGGGTGCCCGGTAACATTATCGCGGGCGGTCTAGCCAAGGCCGGTGCCCGCCTACATGAAAATGACATCGACTGGTTAGTAGGTGTCCCACTAAAAAGCTGTAAAATACAAATTCAGCACCAACTATTTAGAGAAGCGCAAACCAGATGGACAAATGAAATCACTTGTGAGGTTTCCAGATCCATCTGGCCCCAGTATAACTTCGCAAGATCTGCAACCATACTGGGGCTCCCTCGTCAACAGCTGCGTATACTCGTAGCGGTCATAACAGGGCACTGTCTTATTGGTGTCCATGCCAGAAGATTAAATCTTCCTTTTAAAGATTTCTATAAAAGTTGTCAGAATGAGGAGGAGGAAGAAACTGTCAAACACCTCCTCTGTCGATGTCCAGCAGTATGCATTTATATTTCCGTATGAAATCCATTCCTATGATTCCATCGACCTGGATTGCAAAATTGTTGCTTACAACATGAAATTCATGTGCTATTAGGAACTTGTCTATCTTAAAATCTGTTTTAACTTTGCCCAGTGTAGTTATCAAATCATGTCCAATACCATTTATGTTTGTTCTTTTGTTAACATTTATTGGTTCATTTAAAACCTGATTGTGCTTGATGACGGATATGTCCGCGCCAGTATCTATTAGAAATGTAGTCCTATTGTCATTTAATGTTGTTCTAGATATTATGCAGCTGTATAAATTCAATTTTATGTTATGTATTTTTTCATCTAAGGAGTATTTAGGGGTGTTTGTACGTTTCCCGAGGCGTTTTCGGTAATACAACGCACATTACTGTTATTTCTTAAATTATTGCCATTGCGATTGTTATTACCATAACGGCTATTATTATTACTGCGGTTTGTATTGTTATTGAAACGGTTTCTGCCGCCATTGTTGTTATTAAATCTTCCAGCATTGTTATTACCAAAAGCTCTGTAATTGGTGTTATTAATACTTCTAGAGTTGGCATTGCAAAAACTTATAGCACTATTATTGCTGAAGTATCAGTTATCAGAATTACCAAAACCCTGGTTGTGTATATAGTACTGCCACGGCTTTGTGGTCCATAGGCCAGAATTGAATTAGTTTGACCATAAGCATCGGTACAACTGCTTATGAATTTGGACATGACTTCGTTCATGTTATTGAAGGGCCCTGATTCCAGTATCAGTTTTACTCTATCGTTTGAGGCATTTTTCACGATAGCTGTTACAGCAGAACGTATTGCGTATTTGTTTGCCGATTCATTTGGTAACCCATCTGTGATATAGGCGGTTTGCAACTTTTTAGTGAGGTCTTCCACCTCTTTTGCGTAGGAATTGGCATTTTTGCCCGACTGTCTGATATTCATGAGTTTCGCCGTAAGTACGTCAACAGATTCACTTTTTACCGTTGACTTAAGTTTTCTTACAATCAGTTGTAAAGTCGTTTCTGTGGATATTAAATTTCTTGCTGTTCTCTTTAACTTAGTTTTAACAAAATTTACAGCAATTGATTCATGTGTTTCTTTTATCGATTCCACTAGGGTAAGAGCATCAATAAAGCTCTAAAGATTTTCTGAACTTCCATCGAAGTCAGGGAGGAATTTTGAGGCAGTGTTCAAGAACTCAACTATTGAGTTTCTTGAACAGACTCGGAAAGTTGATTAGATATTATCCTTTCATGTAAGGATTCCGGTACCGATATTGTTATACTTTTTTTTAGACGACACCGATATTAGTTTCACGCGTGCTTCGGAATAAAATGCGTTAGCAGCAGTGTTATGAGCCTGTGTGAGTCTATTATAATTCACATTCAAAAGCACTCTAATCTGCTCTAATCGCTGAAGAAGGATGTTTATATGCTTGTTGACCGTTTCCGGTTTTGTTTCTCGGTCTGTATTCAAGCATTTGAAGGATTTCAAGAGTTCTTCCCTCAACAATCTCGCTCTTTGAACTATGGCTTCCCATTCCATGGAGGCATTAAGTTAAGCTAGTGAGAGGACGTAAAAGCTACAGCACTTTTACTTTTTAGGTTTAAAAAAAATTTTGGGCAGTTTGTGGAGTTAAATAAAGATACCCAAACAATATAAAAGTTTTTAATTAATAGCAAATCAAAGGGTTTGAATTATATATATATATATATATATATATATATATATATATATATATATATATATATATATATATATATATATATATATATATATATATACATATATATATATATATATATATATATATATATATATATATATATATATATATATATATATATATATATATATATATATATATATATATATATATATATATATATATATATATATATATATATATATATATATATATATATATATATATATATATATATATATATATATATATATATACATATGTACCTTCATCAATATCACGATGAAAATAAATGTTCAATGAACAAGGAAAGGAGATGGGCCTCAACATCATTATTATATATCGAGAATAAGGATGCCCTGATAACAGTGGACATTTCTCTAGAAATAATCAAAGCAATTAATCCTATAGTTCAAAATATAGGATGATGATGCTAGATAATGTTGAAGTTATTAGAATCTTTCAATCGATACTACCGGGGCAAAAAATTCTTTTTTTTGTTATACTTGATTTAAGTTATTGGCCAGCGATGCTGTTCTGGTATAGGATTTCCATAATGCTCTCTTATGTAGCTGGTACAAAGTTATCATGATCTATATTTCCCATAATGGATATATATTGGAGGATGTGGGATATCAGTATTTACCAAGACGGCCTTTACTCAAACTGGAAAAGAATATGATGAAGAATACGATGAAGAATGACTACGCTTCTACAAGGAGGCTTTCCTCTGTAACAAAGGTATTACGGGATAGAATAGATACCCTTACAATATGCAGATATAATTATGGGGCACCGAGTTGTCTTTTATGCTATGCGAAAAGGATGCATTAGCTTTAAGTACTAAAAGGAAACGGAAAATATTCTGAAAGCGTAATTATTTGTCGCAACTGCGAAATACATCGAGTTCCTCCACCAACAACTAAAGAAATTATTCGTTTTGAATAACAGAGTTCTTAATAACTGATTGTTCTCAATTTTATAATAAATCTGTAATACAATATTGCTAATTGATTTGAGATAATTGGATATAAATAATACCATACACATTTATAGTACATATTACTATGGTATAATGAAAGTTGTCAATATGAAATACATCGAGTTCCTCCACCAAAAACTAACGAAATCATTACGCACGAGGATCCTAACCCGAACCGCAGAACATCGCCAGAACCACTTTATCGAAATTCAAAAACACTTCTAACAAAATTCTATCAGCATAGAATTTAAAAAAATGTATTCCTGTCCATGAAACAGTTCTATTCCACTTTAGGAAAACTCATAAACCACAAATTCCAGAATTAGAAAAAATTTAATTAAAAAGTCCTTAAAATTGTTATATTATTTTGTTAAAACAAGAGCCAATTTATTAACTGTGGCTTTTGGCAACATATTGTTATAAAAAAGTTAAAAAAATAAAACCATTAAAAATTTGAATATTAACAACTTATCAAAGAAATAAAATTTAACACAACAAGAGGGCAAATTATCCTCTCACAAAGTTTTTTTTACACATAATTACTTTTAATAATAAAATTATTCAATAATTTTCATGTCTATGACATTATCACCATATAGTAATTAATATAATAAATACGTACATTCATACAGATGATCCAACGCACTTCTAATGCTGTGAAGCGTACTCTCAGACTGGTTAATTGCTTTGCCACAGCTATATAGAGATGGTCATTGCGTTTAATAGTTCTCCAATCATAGGCACAAACTTTCCATAATTTGATCAATTCCAATAATCCATTATCCTCCCAATGTCTAAGCTGTGTATTGAATTTTTCATACTTTCCATTCGTTTTACAAAGAGAATAGAATACTGCAATCATCAGGCATCTCACATGAGTATCACACTAGTCAATTCAACTATCTGAAAATAATTCCTTTTATTTTTGGAGGCGCTACTCCAAATACATGTATGCCGTATGCATTAGAGCCATATACTCTGATTTAAATTAATTAAAGTTCATTCTTGATCTTGTTTTGTAATTGCTCCGGCCATATGATAAATATCATCGCAACTTTTCACATCCGTCCACTCACAAGATTTTTCATAATTTACTTCTTTAATTTTGTTCCAAGGTTCTTAATGAACATTTTATAAATGATGTAATTAATTGTAAGTTTTTGTTTTACACTTTCCCTGGCAGGATCGCCATATAATGATTTTAAATTAATTTATTATATTATTTATTTAGCAGCCGCTTGTGCGACTGCTTTTCTATAAAGTACTTTATTAATAAATTTTATTTTCTTCTCTTAACTCTAGCTTACTACTAAATACATATTGCCATGCCTGGGAACTTGCTGTGCTTGCAAATTCCCAGACATCAGTTTGGTGTGTGTGTGGACAATTATTTTATACAATAACAAAACTATTGTATTACTCATGCTCAGGGGTGTTAAGTATGACGATTTTTTACGATATGACAAAAAACGATATGACATAGTGTTGTCATATCGTAAGTTTTTTACGATATGACAACACTGAGAAAGCGATGCACCGTGTATGGCTTTCTCGGTGTTGTCATATCGTAAATAACTTACGATATGACAACACAGTATGTCATATCGTTTTTTGTCATATCGTAAAAAATCATCATACTTAACACCCCTGCTCATGCTGCTTGCGGAAGGCATACAGTTAATCAAGCAAATACACTACACTGTATGTAGAAGGCATACAGTGACTACGTCAAACACACTACAGTGTTCTTATGGTAAAGAAGGTACTGCTGTATGAAGTATCCCTCTCTTTACTTTATGAATAATAAAAGCAACGTTTTGAGCGGTAAAAACAGCAGGAATGGCTTCGTGTGGCGTACACACTGTGTGCATAAACCTGAGCTTGGACTGCCGCAATGCCTTAATAGTTAAACAGCCTTACCATTTAATAATAGTATCCGTTACTTACCTGAGCTTTTGTAGGATGTGCTCCACCTTGAAACTCTATTGTACCATATGCATCTGTTGGTTGAGATCTCGTGTGTTTGGTGGGCATCCATAAATCACCGGGTGATCCGCTTTCGATGCCGGCTATAGTTTGATGTGTTTGTCGAGCTTGGCCGCAGCAACATCTAGAAATATAAAGAAAAATAGCTCTTATATCATTATATTTATGTTTTTTCCATTAACTAAATAAATATGTATATCTTTAAGGGAGACGTAAATTACAGCAAGTCTCATTTGAGAAAATTTACAGGAGACCGCAAAAACATGTTGAAAAACACAAATACTTCTATTTATTAGTATTAACAATTTGACTTTGCGCGAACATTATAAATAAATCTAATGTTATTTTTATACCCCTCACCAAAGGCTATATATAGGTTTCTCATTCCATTTCTTGTTTCTAAGATGCTAATCTGGAACTTCATAAAGTATATATATATATATATATATATATATATATATATATATATATATATATATATATATATATATATATATATATATATATATATATATATATATATATATATATATATATATATATATATATATATATATATATATATATATATATATATATATATATATATATATATATATATATATATATATATATATATATATATATATATATATATATATATATATATATATATATATATATATATATATATATATATATATATATATATATATATATATATATATATATATATATATATATATATATATATATATATATATATATATATATATATATATATATATATATATATATATATATATATATATATATATATATATATATATATATTAGACCACCCATAAAATGTATGGGATATGCAAAAGTGTTATATTTACCGCTCCGCGCACATTTTCATTTGAATCGGCGGTAAAAAATCGACGTGCATAAAAAATAAGTTTGTAAAGTATAGACCGACCAGTTTGTTTACATTTAATCGTCCAAAATCGCCCAAAAATACCCTAAAAAAGGTATACGGTTTAAGTTAAATATAACTCTTTAACTAAAAGTTTTAGTGACTGACTTATATAAAATTTTTTCGAATAGCAAAATAAGAAACATTTTCTCGATACACATTTTTAGCCCACGATTGACCGTTAGCAGTTTTTTTGACTGATAACGTCAAAACTTATGTTAAGACTGAACTTTGAATGTCTCTCCCTTAATTTTGAACGTGTAAAAATACGTATACTCTTCGCCATATAATACAAAATTTTCCTCTGATCAAAAATGCCCATTAATCGACTAAACATTTCGATTATTATTATTTTTTTTGCAATTTTATTTAAACTCGTGTAAAAAAATATTTAAAATAACTAAAAAGCAATATTACATATTTCGAAGAGATACATAGTAATAATTAAATTAATATATTTGCATTATATAACACAGCAAAACAAAATGGAGGTTTTGTGTGTTGTTTAAATAAAAATAGCTAGTTCTTATGTATTTTTATCTCTGATTACGATGGCGTCATTAGTTTTTCCCTAGCAGCTCTAGTTGTAAAGATATAGTGAAATTTAGCATTTGCATAACTTACACCACTTTTTGTATTATTCGCTTTATTTTTCACGACTCGTCCTCCAAACTTTAAAACAGTGTTCGAAAATAAACCGAACGTTCGAAAATAATATCGAATTCGAATGTTGCATACACATTTCTCGTACAAAACACTCGAGAACGGCTATCAAATTCGGAAAGAGAAAGAGCTGCTAGAGCTCACTCGTCGCTCAGTTTGTGGCGGCAAATCTTTCGATTTCGATGTTTCGTTGACAAATCAGTAGCGAACCAATATCGAAGAAATATCGATACCACAAAAATGCAGGAAAAAGTAATTTTTTAAAGTAAATTTATTTTTTAATTTATCTTATTTATTTAAATTGAATATTTATTTATTTTAAATTTTAACTTGCGCTGCAGTCAATCAGATTCGAACACGGTACCTCCAGACTAACAGATTAGCACACATCCACTAGGCTATCGTGGCAAATTTTTTCTATTTAATTATTGCACACATGAATGTAAATTACACATTCGAGAAATTATCGAAAATAGTTCGATGATGCGAACATTCACATTTTATGAAATTTGGTAATTGCGCTTATTATCGCCACATATCTCGATGCTGCGAACATTCACATTTTATTAAATTTGGCAATTGCGCTTATTATCGCGACATTATCGACAAAAGCTCGGTTTAGTGAACATTCGATATTTTAAGATTCACGAGCATTTATCGAACAAATTTATTTCGAAAATTCTTCGTTTTAGCGAACCTTCTTTTATTTCGAATCTTAGGTTTAGTGGGGTATACACAAGCAGAAACGATATCTATTATTTTAGTGTTTGTGTATATTTACACAGCCCGAACACAACACAACGATTTTTTAATGCAAGTAACAAACATTAGGTAGTTTTTTGTTTTTTTATCAAAAAACAGTACAATTGTAGTGGTTGCGTACAACATACATTATATTTCTGCGTTTTTATAGTGTTCTTTTTTCATCATATACAACTACGCACTCAAGTATACATGCACGAGAGCCAAACGAATACTAATGCTAAATACACAAAATATACATTAAGAATAATGTTCTGTGCCGAACACAACGAAGTGTACTGTTTTTCAACGAAAAACAGAACACTATTAAATGTTCTTATCTTTATATTGAGTTTGTTAAAAACAGTATTTTCGTTGGGCACAAGATCACTAACAGAAATACCGTACTTCTTTTTTTAATGTATTTCCTACACAACCACTATTTGCGTTTGTGTATTACAATATTCTACCGTACAGAACATTAAAGTACATTATATAAGGTAAATTTTCGAACACTGCTTTAAAATACTTTCCATAAAATTCTCTTTCATTTGGTTAGTCACATTGATGAGTATATCAGGATATCTTAATGTTATTGCAAGGATGTTAAAAATCGCGTGTTTTGGGTTTAGTCCTTAAAACTTTAAAAATTAATGCTTTTAAGAAAAAATTACCGTACGTAAAGGTGTTTAATTAAAGCAACAGCAGTATTCATAAGCAATTTATTTGAACTAGGATCCCGCCCCGTGGTCGAAATTAGACGACTTTATTTGTAACCGGGTTTTAGGCAAAGAATATACTCGTATTGTGTATATCTAGAGAAATATACCATTAGCTCATTATTGGTTTGGCGCGTATGCCAAAAACTGGGAACGGAGAAAAACGACAAAGAAGGATTCCAGAAAGTTTTCTGAAAATATTCACGATAGATATTCTGTAATTTTTACCATAATCCACTCCCAACTCTTTTTTTTTAATGGTCGGTGGGTCAAACGAATAATAGGCTGACAATATGTTTCATCCCTATTGGTGGGCAATGAGATTTTGAGCAAATAATGCCTACTGGTTAATTAATTAAAGTTTTACCGTCTTTGGGGTAGTGTAAAGAGAATAGGTGCTGAAGGTGGAGAGAGGTAAGTGGGAGAGAAACAGAAAGTTTAATTCATTTAAAACCAGGGTTGTCATATCGCAGGTATATATTTTACTGTTTTGAATATAGGATTTTATACTTTGAGCAGCTTATGAGACAGGATATATGTATAAAAATTGCATATTTTCCAAAATATGCAAAGTTATAAGAAAATGCATACACATTTCAATACATTGTTTGAACAACAAACTTTGTTTTTTTTATTTTATATTAATATAATCTTATATAATCTTCAGATTTTGATAGAAGTTCATAGAATGTGTTTACAATTTTAACATATCGTCCCGAACCATGTCAAACTATCCAATGTTCAAATTTGTACTTTTCAGAAGAGCGCAAAGATCCGTAAATTGTGAATTTAAAGTCAGCGTACTCCTAAAAGTGGCGTGCTAAAAAATATTTCTCATTGAGTTCTAAATCCTCTATGAGAATTTCAGCATTTTGAAACGATGCGTACCTATCGTACCAAGATAAAGAATATAAAAAAATGAATTTTGCATATTGGATAGTTTGACATTGTAGGGACGATATGTACAATGTGCAGATGTATATCAAACCCAAAACAAAATATTTTTATTAATTAGATCTAACGTTTATTTGAAATCAATCAATCGTCAAAGTATATGGGCTACTGAAGGAAAAATCGTCAACCGTCATTTTGGTAAATTTGATCTAAAAAATCGTCAAAATGACGAAAAATCGTCACGTTTAACAGCACTGATCTTATATATAAATATGCCACATAATTTTTTGTCGTGCACTTTTATGTATATTATTGTCCACCAATATTGATTAAACATGTGTGGTTTAAAAAGTATTTTTTTCTAGATATTCACAATATATTTTTAGGCCTATAAAACCGGTTACAAACAAACCCGGTTACGGATCAAATGATCAAATTTCGACCACCAGGCGGCATCCTAGTAATTTCAAAAGCGTCAAAATTTACTCTACTGAAAGCTCCTGCTGCGAAGATGAGGCACCTCTTCATCAGGATCATCACATATGTATGTAAAAAACTTAACAATTAATATAAATGTTTAATATCAAAATTCATACAAAAGACTATCGGGGGTGTCATAGAAACCAATCTTATCGGAATTGGATTTGAAACCGACAAAAAATACTTTGGTGTCATGGAATCCAATTTTATCGGTTTTCTTTTCGAACTTGAATTAGTGTCTGTTTTAGGTGTCACAGAAACCAATGCTATCGGTTTTGTTATTGGAAATAAACGAATTAGCTTACAGCTGTCGTTTTGTTATTGGAAATAAATAAAACAAGCTAAAAGCTCCATTTTTTATTTTATTTTTTCAACAGTTAGTGCTCACTTTATTTATAGAAATTTAATTTTTTAATACTTAAACAATAATTTTTTTATATTTTCAATAAATTCATTTTATATTTTCACAAAAGAAATGTAAATAATAGAACGATAGAATGTATTTCCCACTTCTTATTTTCTTTTCTATAACTTTTTTATTAAAAACACAAATTGTTTAGCACAAACACCATAATTTACCAAATTAAAAAAAAAATGCAATAAAAGTAGTAAACAAATGACCAGGTAGTTGGAAGAGATTTTGCCATGGAGAATTTATATTTGGGCTGTCAAAAAAGGTGATACATTAACACAGTTGAAAGTTCAAATATGGAAAAGAAATCGTAGCTGAGCTCTCGAGGCCACCTGGTATTAATTCGCCTTGCAAATGAGCAAAACATAAAACAGCTGATTAGAATATCGGTTTTATTTGTAATCGAAAATAACAAAACCGACTTGTTTTCATGACAGCAAATGAAACCGATATCGATTTCCAAAACCGACAATTAGCAAAACCGACTTGGATTCTATGAAAGCCCTGTATAAGTTGTTGAGATCTGAACATAAAAGGATTATTTACAATATACTTCTTGGTGACAAACTCTTAGTCATTTCTAAATTGTAGCAGCACGAATTAGGTGTCTTCAGAAAATCCTTTATTTGGATTAGATTGGAGACATTCGAAACAAACAGGGTAACTCTCTTTGGTTTTCATTATATATTGATATCCTTTCCATATTTGCAGCTGAATGCGGAATCGATATATTTCCCTGGCAGTTCTCCAAATATCAGTTATTTAGTTCATCTTTCATTTATACCTTCGACCAAAAGGTACATTTGTTGTCGTTTTTTTAAAAAAGATTTAATAATTCGGAACGATTTTCCTTCTTCTTGAATATTCAAGAGAACACTGTAAATGGCACATAGCCTTAACCAATCTGCTTATCAACCAAATTTTGGATGACGAAAAATCGTTCCAAATTCAAATTTGGAATCATTGGGGCGCTATAGTACTTTTGACTTTTAAATAGTGTTAAAAAAAAGTATAATAGTACCAACTTTTGCATCCCTGATCTATCCATATTTTATAAGTTTAAAAACTCAAATATTTATGCGTATAAACTCAAGAGATAAAAGAGAATTGAAACGAAAACTAAAATCAGACAATGTGACTGCAAAGAGTTGTAAGACGTAGATCAGAAAATATTAAATACCTTAAAGGAAATTAAACTGCTTTTGGATAATGTGCAGACTATTCTGATATTAATCGGATAATATTTCAGACAATGTGCAGAAACGTCGTACCAGAAAGCTGCCTACTGCTCCGCCAAATGTCTGAGGTAGTTTTAGACAACTCGGCTGACTGTCTGGTAAAGTCTCCGATTTTTTCTGATGTTAGACATGTCGGCCAAAATTGTTTCCTGGGTATGTATATCGCAAACAGTTTCGTTTGTATAGAAACAAATAAAACAAAGCGTTCGAACACAAACGATAAAAACTACAACCGAAATTTGTGTGTATGGACATTAATGAGCACGATGAGTAGGCATATCGTATTTGAGCATTGGACATCAATTATTTCTCACTATTCACATACGTACAGCGTTGCCAGAATGATGATTTTATCATATTTTTGATGATTTTTAAACCAGAATATGATTTGATAATTTTATTCCCCAAATGATGACTTATTTTTTCGCAAATGATGATTTTTTATACTTTTCATATGTATGTATATCTTCGCAGAAAATGCAAAGGCCCCATTTCACATTTTAAAAGTCTTACAGGAGAAGGATGAATCTTGTTTAAATGAAAAGTATATTTACAACTAGTGCAAAATTTTACAATATAAGTAAAAAAGGCCACAACAAATTTATATATTTATTGTGAAATTTTGCACCAATTGTCAATATATTTTTCATTTAAAATGTTATATAGGGCTTTCTGCATTTTCTGTGATGATACATATATAAATAGTTATTGAAAGATATCATGCCTTACGTTTTGTAGATGTTTGGATCACTTTAAGTCATGCATATTAATTTTTTATATTTCCAACTATTTCGGAGTTATTCAGAAATTACCGGCTTATTTTCTTTTTTGAATAATTAATTTTATTGTTGTCAAAAACTCATAAAAGAAATTAAAACTACAAACATTTAAAATTTGTATAATTATTCTGACAGCTAGCTAGACATAAAATAAGCCATGAATCATGATCAATATGTGTGTGTACATTAGTTCCCTCACCTAATTGTAAATAAAATCAAAATTTTTCTGTCGTTTTTAAAGGTTTTTAGTTTATTATATTCCTAATATACCTACGTAGCTTCCCTCTTAATTTTTTCATGGCTTTCTCAAAACGAAAAATAGTTTAATTTTGCATGAAACACGATTTCTGAATAACTCCAAAACAGTTGGAAATAAAATAATAAATATGAATGACTTTAAGGTAATTTTATTCTGTATATTTTGGTGCATTATTTCTTCAAATTGGACAAACCATTCTCGAGTTAGGTAAAATATTAGTCATGCCCATTAAAAAATCTGTAAGTGATAGGAAATAAACTGAGCACGGATTTGTGCATTAAAGTTTGTATATTACACATATTTTTATTTAAAGGCACAAAAAATTTTTTTTTGCATACGCGTGCATATAGTTGTGTTTTCCGAGTTTTTTTTTCGCGGTGGAAGTTATTTCGTCGCATTTTCATATGTTCTTACAGTCATGGCGATATTTTATACACTTCGCTGATTGCTCCCGATTTTTAAACTGTTTCACAAATTTTTACGATTACATACAATTTTAAAATGTACAAAAGTCTTTTTAATATTGGTTGCCAAATATTAAAAAGATTCTTGTTGTTCAACTTAGTAATACAAATTTGTGATGATTTTTTATATCAAAATATGATTTTTATTTTGTCAAATTATGATTTTCTTCGAAAAGCTTCTGGCAACGCTGCATACGTATATGTACTTAAAAGAAAAAAGCAAATTATTCATTCATCTGTGATTAAAATTAAAAAGCTCTTAGCTACTCATTTTCGAATGCTAGAATAAAACAAACAAATTTTCAGGTTTCATTTATGACAATTTGTCACGAATGTGTAAATTCAAGTGTTCATAAATGAATAATTCTGAACCATGTTTTTTTTTACTTCGTCGATGAAGGAGGGTGCTGTAAAGTGCATTAGGAAATTTTAGTACTAATCGCTGCCGGTACCGCCAAAGTGATCAGTGCTATGCTTCTATCACTGTAATAGTCCAACAAAAACCAACACACCAATATACATCAGAAGAATTCATTATGTTGTTGGCTTGCCTGAAACTAGTCTTGAACTCAAGACCTCAGGGTTTGTAGGCAAACGCTCTAACCATCTCGGCCAACAGCACCCTCATATACTTAAAAGTGTACCACAAAACAAACCGGGTTTAATTAAAGTCGATGTAATTTTATTTACAATTGAATGAGGGAAGTCAATGGATAAAAATCACGGGCTTCATACAGTTTCAAAAATACAATTTGTGTGTTTGTTGTATGGAAATCGTAATTTTTGTCACTTGAGTTTCCTAACTTAAGCTTTTTGGAATTACCGTATTTTTAATGAAATTACCTTGATAAATTTTCGGGCCAAAAAAAAAAACGTTTAACATCACTGTATTGAAATAAAATTTTCTAATGTTGCAAGTACTGAGTACGTAATGAGAAAAACTAAAAACTATATTGAAAACTTATTTTATCAACTAACATGTATTTGTTTCTATAAATTAAAACAATATTTAACAATACAGAAAAAGAATTAATTTCGTTTTTATTAATGGTATTTTTTTAATACCGGCAAAAAAGGTAATATTAGGTAATTAAAATATGTATTTAAATTGAAAAAAAAAATCAAAAAAAGTTTTATATTTTTTTATTAACCTTTTCATTGGATTCAAACAGTAATGCATTCAATATAATAATTACTTTAGAGTAAATTTATTTAGATTTTTTTTTAAATTTTACAAACCCCTTTTATAGCTTTGATCAAAATTGTTTTTAAAATGTTTAAATATTTTCAAATAATTTCTTTTTCGGTTCAAAAAAAATAGTTGGTTCTAAGAAACCAATTGTTTGAAATTTATAGCATATTCACATATTCTGTTACATCAATATGTAGTATATTATTTTAATAAAGAAAAAAAATGCGTTTTTCACTCTATTAAACTTTTATTAGTTGTGGTATTTAGTTTTACGAACTCTGTGGTAGGTCATATTTTCATGAAAATATTGTTTGATTTTTTGAATTTAGTGATTGACTACAAAATGAAATTTTTCTGTGTAGTTATGACAAACAATAAACACAGCACACAAAGTCATATTATTTTAGGACTTTTTTGTTTGAAGCACAACAACAACGTTTTTATACTATTGTAAAATATTGGGACATTATGGCAATATGACTTCATAGCACACCGTTTGAATCACCCATGTATTTCAACTTATTGCTTAAGCAAGCATTGCATACAGCAAAAAAAAATAAATGAAAAGAGAATTAATTGATTCAATACTTACTTTGTGTCGTCTCTGGGACAAGGAATGAATTTGATGCATTCACGCTTTTGAAAATTTGTTTCAATCCAACTGCGAGGCTGATGCTGTTGGTATTGTAGGTTTACATTGTGTAGCCAAGGTGTGGTTTTAACAACACGAATTCCCAAGGTAAAAAATATGGAAAAAGAAATAAAGTTTTAAATTTATATAAAGAGCAGATAATGAGATTATTTTATCTTTTGGATTTAAAACTTAAGTTATGCATAAATAAAACATAATTGTTTTCAACATGTTTAAAAAACAAAAAAAAAACATCAAGTAATTAGTACAGAATTAGTAAGATATTCAAAACGGAGTTACATTCAAGTACAATAATATACAGGTATGTGATGGAAATCGATTTTGAAAACGATCAATTTTAAAAGGTGTTTTTATAATATTTCTTAATTAAAAAGAGTTCTAGCACAAATACAATACAAATATTTCTTTATTAAAAGAATTTTATCACAAAAATTATAAAAATTGGATGAAAAGTCTATTAAAAACGGCTTTTAAGATTGCTTCGTTTTCAAAATCGATTTGTATCATATACGTGATAAAGAAAACAAATTCACTTAATTGGAAAAAAAGTATATATACAAATTTTCAAGATAAATTATAAGAAAATACGTAACAAAAATACTATCAGGCCTATTCTGTATTCCATGCGGCAACAAAATGTTCGGAATTATCAAAGCAAATTACTATGATATCTGCGAACGTTTTCATTTCGCTTGGAATACACAACAGGACTCAATAAAAGTATTCATAAAATTTATACAAAATAATGGAGGTTAAGAAAAACAAATCCATTTTATGACATCGCTTATGAGTGGCACTTGTTTATATTTTTGTTAAAGTAACAAAGTCAAAAAAGTGGTCAAACAACCACTGGCTCAATTAGTTTTCACACCTCCATTGTATCATAAAAAATTAAAAGATGCATTTGAAAACTTGAAGCAGCAGCTTGAATTTTTTGTAACATGAGTTTCCAAAGAACATTTACATCGAAACGAAAGGAAATATAATTTAAAAAGTTTTGAGCATAATTAATTTTGTTATAATCTTATATCAGCGTTGCCAGTCAAGCAATAAATTGCATATAAAAGTTTTTTAACATAAATCATACAAAACCATTAGATATAATGAGGCCGATCGAAGGAAATTATTCGCGTAGTTTTGAAAATTTCCACTGTTGGTCCTTGGTACACATTTATAAAGAAAGTTACTACATGCAAACTTTTTTGGAGTTAAAAAGCCAAGAAGAACAAAAAATTGCTAGAAGTCATTCATAGCACTCCTTTACATGTTTTATTTTTTGCAAAGTTAGAACTTTCTATTGCATTTTTTATGGTAATTATGATGAGCTAAACACGAAAATAATAACCAGGGCTCGGACTTTCATGCAAATAAAAATTGATGTTAAGCGGTTAATATATGCACCTAAAAATTAAAATTATGCGCCCAAATATGCATTAACCTACGAACAAAGTACCAAAGCTAAAATAATATAAAAATATTTTGTTTAATTTTTTAGAGAAAAAGCACAAAACAAACATAATTTGGTCTATTATTTAATGCAACCGAACTTTAGTCGCGTTGCCAGTAGTCAACTGAAAATTAATAATTGCCAAAAAGTCACAAATAGCAACTGAAATTGACAGCTCTCAGTTGCCACCAGTAGTATCATTTTCAGCAACTGGCAACCCAATTGAGGCTCAGTTGCCATCCATGATCGGCCTACTTGTATATATTTTTTTAAAATTGAGAAATATGCATTAACAAATTTTTTATTACTCCAAAAATATACATCTATTGCCAAAATATGAAAAAATATGCAATTACCAAAATATTCACAAATATGCAAGTAGATAATTAGTCAATACCTCTTTATCTATCACCGCAAAAAACATGAATTTTCATGAAAGTCCGAGCCTTGATAATAACAAAAAACTAGGCATTGGAAAGATAAGTTCTCGTTTGTACCTATTTTCGATGTACATATATTTACTACTCTTTACAGCGAAATCCAGTCCATATGAAAACACTAGCATTTAAATTTAATTGTAAAATTAAATTAAGCGACCTAAAGCCTAAATAATAAAATTAATTTATTTTTTAAGTCTGTGGATTCGTGACCCTTACAGTACATGGAATAGTGATCCTTATAGAACATTTTAATTATTTGAAAACGATATTTTATTACGTTTTATAAACTTAATTAGTGCTAGTATACTAGAGTAAGATTCAGGAGACAGAACAACAATAAGTGCTTTTACGCAGATGACATTGTAGCACCATATTCCTGATAGACCTTAGTGACGCACGGTGCTTTGTCCGATAGGAAAAACTAGCAATAAATAAAGTGCTTATAATATTTATGTAATATACAATTTTGTAAAGCTAACATAGTACCTATATATATATATATATATATATATATATATATATATATATATATATATATATATATATATATATATATATATATATATATATATATATATATATATATATATATATATATATATATATATATATATATATAGATATATATATATATATATATATATATATATATATATATATATATATATTTTTATATATATATATATATATATATATATATATATATATATATATATATATATATATATATATATATATATATATATATATATATATATATATATATATATATATATATATATATATATATATATATATATATATATATATATATATATATATATATATATATATATATATATATATATATATATATATATATATATATATATATATATATATATATATATATATATATATATATATATATATATATATATATATATATATATATATATATATATATATATAAGGGATTTGGGTGCAACAAAATTTTTTTTATATATCTTGTCATATGTTTTGAAAACACAGTCTTCACCATCGGAACATCTAGATCTTTATGGATTCGCTGGTTTCTGTTGTAATCGTACGTAGTATATTTTTTATTTCGTCCGACACACAGTGCATGAACCAATTCATTTGAGCCGCTTTTAATTTCCTTTGGGTCACCTTTGTGTTATGTGGGATTTCTATGTTAGACGACGATCAAAATGAACTTCAGTGTGTTGGGGTATAGATTGGTTATTGATTTGCATAGGCTAGAATGTTTCCCTGTGCAATGTAAAAGTAATATGTAGACATTTTTGTTTATTAATTTTTATCCATCATTGTTTTAGCCAGTTCGCAGCTTACTCTCGAAGTAGAAACAAGCATTAATTTGCCGTCGGTGAACAAAATAAACAATATAAAAATATACATACAATATTTATAAAAAAAGAAAAATATTCGCAACAACAAAGTATTAACAAACACCGTTTTGTTTAATATTTTACGTACCTATACATTTTTTCATTTCTTTTTGTAAAGTAAATTATAATTATAAGCAAGTAGGCACACAAACAACAAATATATTTGGTATTCGTACCAAATGAGTACGAATACAACAACAAACAACAGAAATGCCTACATTACTGTTGTTGCTGCAGAATGCGATAACCCAGTAAACAAAAATTTACACTTGCGTACACGGGTACGCTCAAATTCAATGTCTATGACGGACCATAATATAAAAGTAAATTTTTTGATACCAGTTTCACAGCAAAGCACAAGTGCCACCAATATGATCCAACATCAAGCTGAAAAAGAAAAAACGACAGAAAGTGTCCCCTTAGAAACTGATTCAGAAAATCCAAAAATCCAAAAGGGTATTGATCGCTATTTTAAAGTGATAAACAATAAAAAAAGACAAAGAAGTCCAAGATCGAAAAACCTCGCTCCATTGGCGAAAATGGCTAAAGATGGTAAATCCGATGCGGCGCTCTCTGAAAACCGGTTTTCACTTCTACAAAACGACGAAGACGAAATCACCATTGTCAGGTCAAGCAAGCCGCCCCCAATATACTTAAGAGAGAAAAACTCAAATGAGCTAATTAAAAGGCTAGTACAATTAATCGGCGAAGAGGCGTTTTACGTGATCCCGATAAAACGTGGTGCGATTAATGAAACAAAAATTCAAGTAAATGAAGAAAATCATTACCGCTCAGTAGTTTCGGAGTTTGAAACACAAAATAAAAATTTTTACACCTACCAATTGAAAAGTGCAAAAGGCCTCCAGGTAGTGATAAAAGGCATCGATTCATACGTGGATCCAGAAGAGGTAAAAGCGGGTCTAATAAATAATAATTTTAAAGTAAAAAATGTTACTAACATTAAAAATAGAGAGTGAGTTCCCCAACCACTATTTCGTGTGGAAATGGAACCAGGTGATATGAAATTAAAAAGGAATGAAGTACACCCCATTTACAGCTTAAGATATTTGCTGCACCGACGAGTTACCGTAGAGGAACCACACAAGCGAGCAGGGCCCATTCAATGTCTAAATTGCCAAGAATATGGCCACACCAAAACATATTGCAAGTTGCGCACCGTTTGTGTCGTCTGTGGTGAACTACACAGCACTGCCAATTGTGATAAGCAAAAAGATGATTCCAAAATGAAAAAGTGTAGCAATTGCCATCAAAATCACACTGCAAACTACAGGGGCTGCCCTGTCTATGTACATGTTAAGCAATCTTTGTCTAACAGACGTAATCACACCTATGCTCAACCTAATTTCGACAATACAAATTATCCCCAGTTGCGCCAACCAGCTACCAGCCGGCCTTCATACGCCAACATTTTTAAGGCCAACCAGTCCATAGCGCAAAACATACCAAACAGCCAGTTCTCGTACGCTAATGCTTTGAAGTCTAACCAGCCCCCAGCTCAAAAACGGCCTCTTGCCAACGAAAACAGTGGTTTCAATTTTGATCGACTTGAGGCTTCAATAGAATATTTAATACAAACCGTAAATTTTTTTACAACCAACATGACCTGCATGATGCAGGAAGTGTTGAAAATGCAGTATACATTATTGCAGGCTGCATTAAACAAACCATGAACTTAAAAATCTGTTTCTGGAACGCAAACGGCATCCGCCAGCATAAAAACGAACTAGAATACTTCATGATGGATAAACAAATTGATGTTATGCTTATCTCTGAGACGCACTTGACTGCTAGAAGTTTTTTTAAAATCAACGGATATACTCTCTACGACACTAAGGACCCACAAGGTAGAGCTTGTGGTGGCTAGGGTATACTAATAAAATCGCGATTAAAACATTACTTAATGAGTGATCATTGTGAAGACTATCTCCAAGCAACTAACATCTGCATTGAAGCTTTTCATCAAAACCTGGTGATTTCATCCATTTACTCTCCTCCCAGGTACTCTATTACAGTAGATTTTTTAATTCACTAGGCCCACGCTTTTTGGCCGCCGGTGATTACAACGCTAAGCACACGTTCTGGGGATCTCGCCTCATCACGCCAAAGGGTCGCGTTTTGTTTGACACAATTTCAAAAATGCAGTTAAATGTTATATCAAGGGGGCAGCCAACTTACTGGCCAACAGATCGCCGAAAAATACCTGATGTTGTTGATTTTGGAATAGTAAAGGGTGTGCCCAGCGAAATGATCCAAGTTGAAGCATCTTTAGATTTGTCTTCAGATCACTCACCAACTATTGTCACTATATATTCACATACAAGATATTCACCCACTTGTGATTTAACGATGACAACCACACGTATAAATTGGTTGAAATACAACAAATATTTGAGTGCTCATTGCCCAGAAAATATTCCATTAAAAACGCCTGCTGACATAGATGGCTCTATTAGAATGTTTGAGGCAAACCTTAAGCAAGCTGCTCTAAATGCTACTACTACAAATCGTCAGGTGAGATATAATAAAATTTTTTCAGCAGATGTCGAACGGCTTTTATCCGAAAAAAGAAGAGTTCGTAGAGAATGGCAACGCTACAGATCCCCTCAGCTAAAATCTAGGCTGAAGGAATGTACTAAACAGCTGAAAACTCTACTAGAATATCAAAAAACCGCTTCTCTTCAAAACTTTCTAAATGGGCTCGACGCAACACCTCAAACAGACTATTCTCTATGGAGAGCAGCCCGACGCCTCAAAAGACCAGTGATATATAAGCCTCCATTGCGAGCTTCGAATGGAGACTGGGGAAGAGCTGACGCTGAAAAAGGTACTCTGTTTGTAAACCACTTGCAGAAAGTATTTACTCCAAATACGTCTGATACTATAGTTGAGCTGCCACCAGTCCTCGCTATACCAGATGTTACTTTGAGGTTCAACATTCGTGAGATTGAACACTATATTGCCGGCTTAAACTCGAAAAAAGCCCCAGGCGCTGATAAAATAAGCAATAAAATGCTCTTAGAGCTACCCTATACTGCAAAACGGATAATTCTATTTATTTTTAACAGTATTTTGCGCCTCAAATGCTATCCCGCAGAATGGAAGGTTTCGCTGATTACCATGATACCTAAACCAGGCAAAGATCATACGAAGGTGGAGTCCTATAGGCCTATAAGCCTGTTGTCTAACATGTCAAAACTATTTGAAAAGCTACTTATGAGTAAGCTAACACCCATACTGAATCGTACTGGATGCATTCCAGACCACCAATTCGGTTTTAGGAGACAACATATTACGATTGAACAAACACATAGACTCGTGAACGTGGTTAGAAAAACCTTCGAAGAAAAGAAATATTGTTCTGCGCTCTTCATCGATGTTTCTCAGGCATTTGATAAAGTATGGCACGCAGGTTTAATACAGAAACTAAAGCAAAACCTACCCGAAAACATCCTTAAACTTTTAGAAAGCTACTTAACTGAGCGAAAATTTGTTGTTAAAGAATGTAATTTTCAAAGCCCTCCGCAATCCATTGAAGCCGGAGTTCCTCAAGGCAGCATCCTCGGTCCTGTATTATATCTGATATATGCCTCTGACTTGCCGGTAAGCAGTAACATACACATATCAAAATTCGCTGATGATACAGCTTTTCTAAGTGTTCACAAAAGCCATCAAGAAGCCACCCGCAATTTGCTAGATTATATACCACAGTTGGAACAATGGCTAAAGCAATGGCGGATAAAATTAACGAACAAAAATGTCTACACATTACTTTTACATTGTGCAAAAAAACCTGTCCACCTATACAAATAAATAACCAAACTATACCTCACCACACTGAAGTAAAATATCTCGGTGTTCATCTTGATCGTTGTCTAACATGGAAGTCACACATAAATGCAAAGGTGACCCAAATGAAACTAAAAGCAGCTCAAATGAATTGGCTCATTGGAAGGAACTCTACTCTAAGCCTAGATTGTAAACTTCTTCTATACAACTCCATTCTAAAACCAATATGGTCCTACGGAATCCAGTTATGGGGCACTGGCTCGCCATCAAATGTAGAAAAAATTCAAAGGCAACAAAATAAAATACTCCGTACGATTACAGCAGCCCCATGGTATGTCAGAAACAAGCGAATTCATAAAGACCTAGATGTGCCGCCGGTTAAGACAGTGTTTTCTAAACACGTGACAAGCTACATAAAAAGACTTGAGTTGCACCCAAATCCCCTAGCCCGAAACATCATTAACTTTAGAGGCCACACTCGGCTGAGAAGGAGGGACACTCTTGCTCTCAGCCGAACACGAGAGACGTAAATAACCAAACAACCAACCGCTGAAACAAATATTTTTGTCTGGACTTAAAAATTAAAATTTTAGAATTAAGATTTGATTACTTATTGTTAGTTCAATTTTATTGAAGATACAATAAATAAATACATATAACCGAAAAAGAAATTGTTTTAACCACTTTTCCAACTGTGGTACTAATCTTGGGTGGGGCGGAAGCTTCTCGATGGTTTTTGTGAACACTTAGAAAAGCTATATCGTCAGCGAATGTTGATTTGTCTATTTTACTGCTTATTGGCAAGTCAGAGGCATATATCAGATATAAAATAGGACCGAAAATGCTGCCTTGAGGAACTCCAGTTTCAATCGGCTGCGGAGGGCTTAGAAAATTGTGTTCCCTGAAAACAAAATTTCGTTCAGTTAACTCCCTTTCTAAAAGCTTAAGGGTGCTTGCGGGTAGGTTTTCCTTTAGTTTATGTATTAAACCTTCGTGCCATACTTTTTCAAATACATGTAAAACATCGATACAGAGCGCAGAACAATATTTCTTTTCCTCGAACATTTTTCGAACCACGTTCACGCGTCTATGTGTTTGTTTGATCGTACTATGTTGTCTCCTAAAATTTGCAAATAGCGTCAACAATGCTTAAAATATGTCCAATCGATATCGTCGATTCAAAGAAATATTTGGAAATTAATTAAAATTGTTAAGAAAATTTATTTTACTACAAAATATTCTTTGCGTAGCTGGCCTTCGACCGGGCTTAAGTATTTTTTCTTCTCGGTATATTGAAAAGCAGCCTTCGGCCGGTCTTAACGGTTTTCTCCTCTCAGTATACTCAGCGGCTTCGCCGACCGAAGGTCGACTATGCAAAAATCTTTACTAAGCGAAACTGCTTTTCGATATACTTTACTAATGTGCTGTTTCTATATGCAAACAAGCAACTTGAGTAAAAAAATTTTTATGGAAATTGCTTTAAAAAATATGAGTGCCTTTCACATAAATTTTATACAAACAAGGCTTGTTTGCATTGTTTGTCTAAAATTTATATAAGAAGCAGTCAGTTTTTTGAACGAAAAAACATCAAAATTGATTCATTTTATTTCAAAAGCATTACATATACGCCCTAGAAATGGATTAAATATTAGAATTTGGTTCAATTATACCCTTTTCAAAAAAGTTGCCCCTTTTTTTGGAAGAATCCCTTTTTGGTGCCACTTTTTTCCTCAAAATCCCCTTTTTGTGCCACTTTTTAAATATTTTCAACGGTCACCCTGATGGTAGCTAAGGCTCAACATGAAGTTTTCGGTTTCCTTTTCGTCTTCTTTTTTAATTATACCATATTTACTCTTTAGAAATATATTTGGAATGAAACGCTTAATCTGCATATAATTTATCATTCGTCTATAGGCTCGAGGAATTTCCATTAATATGTAGTTCCGAAGGCAATAGTATTTTATTTTTAATAAAGGTCTCTGATTTGCAACGAAAAAGCCCTTGGAGAAAGATTTTCATTATAATTTTTACTTTGTATCCATATAAATTATCATGTATTTAAATTCATTAACTAAATTCTAATGCCAAAATAGCTAATTGAAGCTCGTGCATTAAATTGTGCACATAATAAATATTAAGTTTTAGGTTGAAAAATTGCTTTTTAGCTTAAATCTTGACAAGGCTTAAAAAAGCTTGACAATCAAACCAAATCAAGCCCGCCTGGCAAGCCTAGAGCCACCTCAAAAGTAGTGATGAGCAAATTACACATGAGCACTGATAGTGGAAGTGAATCGGCTGCCGAAAGTAGCGCTGCTACGTCCTGCTGTGTGGGTAGAAAAATTAAATGGATGTTAACTTTTTCCTTGTTCCTTGGAATATTAATCATGCCTGATTATTTCTGAATATGTATATCGTTACGAACCTTATATAATAATAATCAATTTGCATTCACAAGCAAATAAGTTCGAAATAATCATATTAAATAAATTATGAACTCTAGTTTAAATCTATATTAATTTGGCCCTTTTTATTGAACACCATCGATATTTTAAATACATATGTACATATGTCATAGAATAACATCACAACTCTCATGGACAGTATTATTTACAACATAAGCTGGACATCTAATACCAATTATTTATTTCCCTATTTAACTTTGTTTTTCATAAATGCAATTTTTCAAGCAATACGAATATAAGCTCTCTTTTTGAGTCCGTAAAAATTAGGACTTTCCCGGACGCAAATTTTTTCCCCAGACAGAGACCACAAAAAGAGGACAGTGTCCGGGAAAAAGAGGACGGATGACAACCCTAAGTAAGGCACGTAGTATTGAAAATTATTGATTATTGCAAAAATTCAATTGAACGACTTAAAAAACATAGAGTTCGACTAACATTGATACCTTCAATCTAAAATTTTCTCCATTAAGATGAAACGAAAGTCCAGAAAAAGCCTTCAAATAAAATTCTTAAGAACCGACAAAATAGAACAAAGCTACAAGACAATTAAGTGCAAAAACGGAACTACTTTTCATAAAAAATATTCTTTTGACTATAGACTGAATTTTATAAAAGCTGACTTCGGATTTTTTCACTCACTGACATATCGTCGGGTGGTTACTGGTCTGCCGCACGGAACAAAAATATTTTTCAAGAAAAATGATAGGGAATGTCTGGATTAATTTTAAAAATAAAACGATAGATTTTTTTTTTTGTTAATAATAACGTGGGTCACGGCATATGTTTTCTATTGAAACTTCAAGTCCTTATAACTTTTTGCACAAAATATGAGAAGTTATTACGATTTAATTAAAATAACACGAACATGTTTTGTGCCCCATATACCATTTCTTACACAAATTTGTTTGTACATCTTTCAAGTAGGTCAAAGTAATGTATTTGAAAGGAATTGATATCTCTTAATATATTTAACATATCGAAAAATGGATTGCGGATTTGAAAAGAGCACATATCAATTGTATGGAACTGATTTTTAACTCATTTTTTGTAAAAATGTGCCATGCGGCAGACCAGTAACCACCCGACGATACACTTCCTTATTCTTGTCGGGTCCTGACGACTTCATATTTCATGTCTTATATACAAAATCTATTTTTAATTAATCTATTTTTAATTTTATAGGAGAGAAAAAAGTCTAAATAAATTACTTTAAGTGACTGAAGCGTTTTTAATCCGATTGATTTTTATGATAAAAGTTTGAAAATTTGTAGGGCACTTCGATGTAACAATTAATAATTGAAAATGCGACTGTAAATTTTTTAGTTACGTTATTTCGTATTTCAGCTAACGATATGGAACTGTGTAGTTGCATACATTTATAAAAAATCATATAATATCATCAGTGTATTTAAAACATCGCGCTTTTCCTAATATATTTTAAAACATCCCGCTTTTTTGCTCATATTTTCTTCAGAATCCTGCTATTCAAACGTTCTTGTCCCGCTTTTGACAAAAACCTTCTGGTCACGTTATACATACCCCTTTTTGGTGGGGAGTTAATGACGACACTTTTGCAAAAGCTATTGTTGTGTACTAACTAATAATGTAATTATAAATGCAAAGTAATTAAGAATAAGGATATTTTTGTCGGAAATTTCTATTTAGCTGGACAAATTTAATTTTAGCATCAAACAGAACAAACATCAAAAAAGCTGGACAATCCAGCACAGCTGGCAATCCTAACGACAACAAATACAACACCAAAAAACACATGTATTTTGTTGGTAGAAACACACCAGATATATGTCAATTTTATTGTCTCTGTGTTGCACACATTCATAAGCTCTCTCAAATTTACTAATACATGCCCGTTGTTGATAGAAACATACCAGATATGTGTCAAAATCTATTGTCTGTGTGACGCACACATTCTCAAATTGACTATAACAGCTGATCTCGTAGTGGTACCTGTTCAATACACCTTGATACATACAAATATTCTCTGAGAGTCTCTCTAAATACGAATTTTTCTAAACATCTATTAGTACGTTTATACGCACGAGTTATTTGCAAATAAAAACGTAGTGCTACCAAGTATGTATTTTTATTGTAAATTACTCACGAAAACAATTACTGATTAACGCGCTATTTGCAAATAAGAAGTTTGGGTTGCCTCCTTTACATATGTTTGTTAATAAAAAATAATAAATAGATAAATATATTCACAAATAGATGAATAATCAGTGATTTAATAAGTTATTTGCAAATAAGCTCTGCGTATAAACTAGGTATATATCTATACATATAACAAAACTGTAAAATTTTTTGAAAATGTTTATGGTGGTGTAAACAGTAATCGATGTAGAGAAAAAAACATCAAATTTTGGAATTTCTGTCTGTCTGTCCGAACACACTTCACGGAAAAACCACCACATGGATTTTCATGAAATTTGGTAACGAGGTACTTTAGAATCCTGATTCAAACATAGGGTACTTTTTACCGCGATAAAAATCTCATTTCTAAGTTAAAATAGAAAAAACGAAAATAACACTATTTTACTAACATAAATGTTGTTGGAAATTAGAAAGATGTTTTTGTTTTTGTTAACGTTGGTAGCACTGTTTGTTTTGCATAACGTAAACTTTAAACAATATTTGAAGAACGTTATATTAAGTGTTCTGTTTTTATTCCGACGTTATATTATTATATTTTACAGACACCTTATAGTCATAGCGCGAACTTTAAGCGCACGAAGCGGGCGGGCACACCTAGTCTCAAGGTGGATTTATACAGGTGATATTATAAGCACAGCTGTTCTACTTTTTTTTCCGCAAATTAAATGCTCGCATGTCAAAATTTGTATACGTTGACATAGGTGCTGAGATGTCAAATGTTATTGTAATGTTGTAGTTGTTTTAGAATGAACACCACCTGATAAAATTAATTCACCTTGCCTAGTCTATACATATTATAAAACTGTAAAATGGGTGTGTCTGTACATGAAATATCTGTTGAAACTTTTTGTGGTGGCATAAACAGTAATCGATATAGAGAACAAAAAACCAAATTTTGAAATTTTTGTCTGTGTGTCTGTCTGAACACGTTTCACGCAAAAACCACTGTAGCGATTTGAATGAAATTTGGTATAGAGGTACTTGACAGTCCTGATTCAAACGCGATAAAATATCTTATTTCTAAGTTAAAATAGAAAACAACGAAATTATACCCAATTTTACTAAATATAAATGTTATTGGAAATTAGAAAGAGGTTTTTGTTTTTTAACGTTGGTAGCGCTGTTTATTTTGTATAACGGGAACTTTAAAAAATATGTAAAGAACGTTATATTATTATATTTTACAGACACTTTATAGTCATAAATCGAATTTTAAGCGCGCGAAGCGAGCGGGCACATCTAGTATGATATTACATACAGTATGCAAAGTTCGTATTCATATACTCCCAATTAAAAAACACACTGCCTTGTAATAAATAATATTACTGGAATTAATTGTTTATTGCAAGATTTTGTTTATAGAGGTTATATTTAATATATCATTTAAATAAAAATACATTTCATTAAAATTTTTTTTAAAGAAAAGCTGAATTTACTAATTTTAAAAAGCAAAATTCATATTCGTACACAAAATTATTTTTTAAAAATCAGATTAGGAACTGATGCAATTACAAAAAATAAGCCTTTTTTATACTAAAATTAGTTTTTAAAATAAAAATTTTGAATCATTTTTGTGTACGAATATAAACTCTGTTTCTTAACAATATCTAGTGAATTCCGCTATTTTCTATAAAATTATTGAACGAAATGTTGATTTTAATTATTTGATTTGTTAAATAGAGCCTCTATAAATAAATTCGTGCAAGAAACATAATATTATAGTTATTTATTTTATTACAAGAGTTTTTCTTTTTTAAAAGCTGAGGGTGTACGAATATGAACTTTGTATACTGTATTTCATTTTTATGTTTATGAAAAATAGCAAAAATATATGCTACTGTAAAGTAATACAGTATAGACCGACCCAAAAATACCCTAAAAGGCATACAGTTTAACTTACCTATAAGTCTTAAACTAAAAGTTTTTACCAATTAACTTGAAAAAACTTTTTTCTAGTAGTAAAATGAGAAAAATTTTCTTCATATAAGTTTTTAGCCGACGATTGGCCATTAGCAGTTTTTTTGACGGATAAATTTTGATCTCCTAAATGCAAACGGACTGGTTTTAGACTTCAGTAGCTTATTTTTTGTGCAATTAATATTTTTTGATCGGGGAGCGGAAAAAAATAAAAATTTTGGACATGCCACTGCAGTTCTTCACAGGCTTTCCCACAAATTCCGCAAAATTTTTAATCCCAATTTCCCGGAAAATTAGTGCGGGAATTTTCACCTTAATATATTGAACCTCAATAAACAATATTTACAAAAAATATACTTCTAAGAAGTTGTTGTCTCTGAATTTTCCAACATACTTTACCTTCAGGGTGACCGCTGAAAATTTTTAAAAATTGGCACAAAAAGGGGATTTTGCGGAAAAAAGTGGCACCAAAAAGGGGATTCTTCGAAAAAAGGGGCAACTTTTTTAAAAAGGGAAAAATTGAACCAAATTCTAGTATTTAATGAATTTCTAGGGAATATAATGCTTTTGAAATAAAGTAAATAAATTTTGATGTTTTTTCTATCTAAAAAAGAAAGAGTTTTCAGCACCAACGAAGTACGCCGCTTTGCATACATACGTAGTTATACATGACTGCAAAGCAAAGAGAAAGGCAGCCAGATAACAAGTTCAATATAAAAATGTTAAATAGTGGACCAAATCTATAGACCATAGATGGCGGAGTTCTGAGGGAGCATACATACAAAATACAAACAAATTCATAGTATTCTCCGTTTGTTGGTATCGATCAAAAATAATTTTTGCTTTTATGTATAAGAAATGTTGCCCTGTCACACTTTAGTTTTTTTTTTTAAGTTTTAGCACTAATATTCGTGTGAATGTAAAAAATGACTATGGTTTTAAATGAAATCTTTCTTGGATATCCTTTCATCATAAAAATTCGTCAATACAATTTTTCGAATTGCGTACAATTTCAAAACGTTATTATTACTTTTGTCTTAGGGGTTGATTTAGTAAAAATAAATCTAACGTTCACTCAGAAATTTGCATAAAAATCACTTTAAAAATATATTAAAAACTGCATGCTTTTTATACAAGAACGTGTTGCTAGTTCTTGTTCGTGTAAGTGAATCAGGGTTTTAGTTGCTAATAATTTTAGTGCAATAATGAATATTTATAGATCTCAACTCTTAAACTATTTCAAATTAGTTTTTATTCATGACTTTGTAAATAATGGACTCAAACGCGTCTGTCATGATTTTTGGTGTCCTGACATTCACTTCCGAACAATTTTTTTCGTTTTACTTCCGAACGCATAAAGCTAGTGAAAGCAAATAGAATTAGCTCTTTTACCCATAAAAAATATATTTACTTTAAAAAATTTATTTTTGGTATAATTTTGATATCTTATCTATCTAATTTTAAATTTAAAAAAATATTTATTTAAAATTAATACAAGGACAACAGTAGGATGTTAATATGAAACATATATTATATTTTTCGAAAAATATAAAAATATGTGGCTTGGTGACACCACCTGAGATTCGAAAATTTTCACTCTAATTGAATTAGTTCGAAAGTCATGAGAGGCACGAAAAACACACTTTTGTCTTAAGTTTTTTTTATAAAAACACTTTCGTACCGTAAAAAAACTGATATTAAAACAAAAAATATCACATCATAAAAAAAGGAACAGAAAGTGGCATAATGTTATAAAAGGTGGCAGATTTAGGTAATTTTAAAAAAGGGACACTAAAAGTGGCAAGGCAGTTGAAACAGTGGCAAATTGCCACTTTAGTCGCAAAACGGTCACGCTGTTTACCTTACCCACTTTTTTTAAATCTCATGTATAACAAAATAAACAGCAACATCGAAAGAACACATAGCAATTAATATTTCAAAAAGCTTACACTAATTTACAAGTTTTGGTAAATTTTGTCGTTCCCTAGAACTGAAAGTTGTTTTTGCTGTTCCCGTAATTTTGTGTTTAGCGGGATTAATTCTTGGTTACTCTCATTTTACCAAATTGTACCCAAAAGATACGCTATCGAACCTAATAATTAGAAAAACAAAAACTATCGTCAACTATCGATAGTATTGAAAACTATCGATAGGGATTCGATATATCGATATTTTTTTAAATATATCGACCGTATCAAATACGATATTTTTTTAGCTTTGGTTTTGTTTTTCGTGCAATTTTTAAAGACATATCGGCACAGTCTTCATCAAATAGAATATTATTAAAAAAAATCTTTGGTTTTATTTATAATATTTTGTCTATTCGAAAAAATTATCATTCTTTGAGTGTAATTTTGTTGATGTATATTTTATTTAACCTTTATGTGCTCGGAAGTCTACATTTGTAGTAGTTTTAATTAAATTTGTGAATAAAATTTTAAGTAAGAGAATTTGAGTTTTTTGGTAGCTTCCTAAAATCTTGCTTTGAGCAGATTTAAACGTTAGTGATGTATAAATAATTATTTCCTAGGTGCCAAGGGCGGTAGTCTACATTTGTAGTCACTATGTGATTTGTATGCAAAGACACTTTATTTTTTACTGATTACGCTTGTGTTTATTTTGTTGCTTTTATTTTTGATCTCCATCTATGGATAAGTGAAACAAATACATCTATTGGGAACTACGTATGAATTATCAGTGTTGAAAAAATATCGATATATGGATATTTTTTATTCGATATATATCAATGCCGATCGATATTTAAATATATATATCGATATATAGCGATATATTTTTTTCACTTTCCCATCCCTAATATGTATGTGAGCATCAGAAAAAAAATATACGTTACTGCTTTTGCTTGCAATTGTACGATTGCAATGGGATATTAAAGCAACCAGTAGCGGAATTCAGTAGCTTTTAACGATCCGATAATCGTAACATTTGTCAACATATTTAGTCGCTTGCAGTAAGGATAGTGCGGTTGTGTAATTTTATTCGATACTAGATGTGCCCGCCCGCTTCGGGCGCTTAAAGTTCCCTTTATGACTGTAAGGGCCATTATTACAACTCGGCTTTAGTTATAATTAGCATTTTATCGGACGGATAAACAGTTTTTCATTATTACAACTTTAATATAACCTAAAATTGTGGGATAACTTACTGGGAAGTTCATTCTTCCGCTAACTTTTATCGGCACACATTTTCATAGGCTGCCATACTTGATTCTTTATCAAGTAAACACCAAGGCGTATCTAAATGGTGAACTCGCCAGAACACAAGACCTTACTCGGCAAACTTAATGGAGTGATGAAATTATCGCAATTTTGTCACTATATGGAGCTTCCCTTCGTTACGGTATTGGATATTTCATTATAGAGCTACCTGCGCTGATAACTCCATCCATCTTTCAACACTTTTTGACAACTGTAGTGTAGTTTCTACAACAAATTTATACTTGCTGTAGACTTATGTGTACCTGTTATCTGTGCCATTGTAAATACATATGTGTGACGTTGCCACTTGTGCCATACTTTGAAAAAGATAATTTTTATTTTACAGGCAAGTTGTAATAATGAAAAATTGTTGCAGGTCAGTTTACCGATAACTTCTGCTTATCATGCCAGTAACTATCTTCCACTTTACTGCTGAGTTGTAATAATGGCCCTAAGGTACATATCTATAAAATATAATAATATAGCGTTCTTTATATTTGTTTAAAGTTCCCGTTATGCAAAATAAACAGTGCTACCAACGTTAAAAAAACAAAAAAATCTTTGTAATTTCCAATAACATTTATATTAGTAAAATAGGGTACATTTTCGTTTTTTTATATTTTAATTTAGAAATGGGCTATTTTATCGCAGTAAAAATTACCAGGACTCTAACGTACCTCTATACCAAATTTCATGAAAATCCATTCAGTGGATTTTGCGTGAAGTCTGTTCGGACAGACAGACAGACAAAAATTCCAAAGTTTGGTGTTTTGTTCTCTACATCGATTACTGTTTACGCCACCATCAAATTTTTAAAAAAATAGTTCATGTACAGACACGCCTCTTTTAAGGCCGTGTCAGATACAGCTTTGTCGCTTTGCGTGACGTTTCTAACTTTGATAGAAAAGTGTACAGCAAAAGGTGTATGACACAATGAAAACTTTGACAACACTCGCGCATTTCTCGTTTACCAAAAAAGTAGTTGATAATTTTGCTATTTATTTTTTTTTTTGTTATAAAAATAAAAGTCAATTATGTTATTTTACGATTTATTCACATAGATTGAAAATAAATAAATGGCACATACATATTTACCTCTTATTAAAACAGATTCAAACGCACGATATGTTTCGATTGTCAAAGCAAGCCAAAAGATGAGAGTTGCCAAACTTTTCGCTTCACGCTGCGTTAAAAGTGCTTTATGTAGCATGTTTCGTATAAGTATGTACATTTTATCTTAGATGTCAAAGCGAATCTGTAACGCAACGCGAAGCAAAAGTTTTATCTGACATGGCCTTTACAGTTTTATTATATGTATAGATCATGTTAACAAAAAAGCGAAAAGCGCAAAGAGGAATGAAAAAAAAACTAATGAATTTGTCCATGACGAACATTGTGCAGACAATTTTTTCATTCGGGTTGTTAATTTTGAGAAATATGTATGTATAGCTGTGTTCGATTACCTACTACAAGTTACTACATTTACCACATTTTACTACTTTTACTCCAAAAGCGTTCGAGAACACATAAAAACAGTAAAAGTAGTAACGAATTTAAGAGAAAAAAGTTTCTCTTTTACTACAAATTTACTACAATTTGCTGGAAAAATTTTTGTGGGTAAATATAAAAATTATGTCAAATTAAAAAATATGAGAAAATATAAAATAAAATTAAATTAAAATACAAAAACGTTTAAAATTATAGATACAACATAAATTATTTTTTCCTTTTTAGAAAAAAAATGTATTTGTTCACTATGTGCCCAAAATAATTGATGCATTTTAAATATTGTATTTCCTTGAAATGCATTAAATAGAGACCGAAGCAATACATGTTTAAGCTTTTTTTGATGCTTTCTTAGTAATCTATGATTTCTGGCAGCAATTTGCGGCATTCGTTATCGATCGAAATTTCAATACAATTTAAATGTAAATTTCGATCTATATCGAATGCCGTAATTTGCCCCCTGAATTCTTGATCTTTCTTATCTTGCTGAAAATCCAATTAGGACCGTGAAATGGCCGTGAAACGTGCTCGTGTTCTCATCATGGTTTGGAGCTGTTTTAATGTCTACTTTGGTACTAAATGCTGGAAAAGCTGACGAAACGGCTAGTAAAAGTAGCTTCAAACAGGGGTCACTACAAGGGTTTTAAATAAAAATTCAATAATTTTCAGTATTTTATTAAAAAAAACAACGAAATAAAAAATCATTGTTTTATGAGGCAGTATTGTGTGATTCAGAATTTTAGTTTACACAATTTTGAAGTAAAACGAATTTTACAAACACTACGCAGCTTGTATACAAACTTTTGACATTAGGTCATGCATTGTTTTTTGTGTTGTGGTTGTTGTAGAACTGTTTGTACCTGCTAAATGTGCGTTGTAATGTACTTATATATTAATATATTTTTCCCCGAATTATAATTGTGCGTTTTTGATGCTATTCATTGCAGTATTGCCAAACATTCCTAAGAAATTTTATGTGGGTACCTGGAATACCCCGAAACGATGGTGATTTCATTCTGTGAAACTCTGTGAAATATTTATTTAGTTGGAGAATATCTTCATAAAGAAAAACTGAGTTTTAAAAGTTCTTATTTTATAAAATTATAATAAGAAAATCATTTGGCCTCGAATAGGAATGAATTAATATTCATTGTAAAATTAAAGGTCAAACAAATTTTATTTATTTTTTTAAGTTTTGAATTAAAGAATATAAAAAAATTAAATGCAATTTTTATAAAACTATGTATACAAGGGCGAAATATTTTATTTAGACCAGGGCGCTCACACTTGTTAATGCGGCCCTGAAGGTAGGTAAATTTATCAACATCTTCTAACTCTATGCCGTTTTGCTCATGTATAAAAAGTAGTTGAGAAAAAAGCCACAAGGATTTTAAACTAGGTGGATGTTGCTGTCTTCGGTGGCAGTGAGCTTTAGGCGGAAAAGAATTCTGATGAGAAAACTTTGGAGGCCTCTAAACATCTGATGTAAGTTCAACCTTCCGTACAAAAAAATTTTTCTTCGAATGTTGAACTGTTACATGCTTTAGAATTTCTTTCTAAAATAAGAATAATTTAATCGAAAGATTAAATTGGAAATCGAACTTCAGTCAAACTAATATTTTTAATTATATGATTTTGTGCCCACAAATTATTCTCTTTAATTACAAATTATCAGCCATGTCACAGAATACCATTCCGATCGGAAGTGGTTTCAATTCCGTAAGTTGCTTCTTCAGAAAACGATAAACGAAAATTTTCTTCATAATCAAACCACTTAAATTTCAAAGTGGAATTGAAAAACTCTTTTCTACACAACCTCATTTGCAGTAAATATTAAAAGACGTGCATACTTTTAGGAGCGTCAAATAAATATTTGGTCATGAGCTTTTCATATTAATAAAAAGCTTAATGTGAGCTTTGCATCTAAAAACAAGAATAAACCAACGCCTCAAGGTATTAAAACTTTATCATTGTAAAAACGAAATACAAATTAAACGGAATCTAAAGCACCAAAAATTTACTTTTTCGGAATGACAGCTACGGAATCAAAACCATTCCGATCGGAAGTGGTTTCAATTCCGTAAGTTGCTTCTTCAGAAAAGGATAAACGAAAATTTTCTTCATAATCAAACCACTTAAATTTCAAAGTGGAATTGAAAAACTCTTTTCTACACAACCTCATTTGCAGTAAATATTAAAAGACGTGCATACTTTTAGGAGCGTCAAATAAATATTTGGTCATGAGCTTTTCATATTAATAAAAAGCTTAATGTGAGCTTTGCATCTAAAAACAAGAATAAACCAACGCCTCAAGGTATTAAAACTTTATCATTGTAAAAACGAAATACAAATTAAACGGAATCTAAAGCACCAAAAATTTACTTTTTCGGAATGACAGCTACGGAATCAAAACCAATCCGAACGGAGTCTGTGACATGTGGTATCAGTAATGCGCGATGCTCATACAGAAAATTATTCGTGTAACTTTTAGTTCATTCGTTATCTGGTGAATTAATATCAACTTAATATAATTTAAAATAAAATTTTATTTAAAAAATCAGAAAACAAAGCAAGACAATAAGCTTAAAAATATTATGTTATGCATAATACGTTAACATCTATAGCATGGAACTCTGTTCATCATTTCGTGCAAAGTGCTGTCAAAAGTCCATACAAAAAAATTTACACGAATTGCTCACGAAAAATTGTTATAGAAGTAGTACTCTGTTTATTTTGTGAAAAACATACAAAATGTACCTACAACATTTTAAGTATTCATGCGAAATAATATGAGCACCACTTTTTTCGTGTGGAATTTACAACAAACGCATAGTTTTTTTTTAACGTACACAATTGCAGCATACTTTCAAGGGCTAGTTATGATTGGTTACTTGTCATACTTTTCGTATGAAAAAACCAATGTTGATCAACATTTTTCCCAAATTTGAACAGAGTATTAAGCTCATCCATAAAAATATAAAAGTCAAGAAATTTAATCTTTAAAACGGCAAACATTGACTGATGACTTATTCCAAATAAAACCAACGAAAAAAACAAGACTTTGGGACCGACCCCCTCCGAATCAAACCAAGGTCGGTATGATTGTCACGTCTTGAACAACTAACATTTCAACAAAAAAATTAAAGCAATATTTGCAGGGGTTCCCAAATTATGATGCATTTAATATATGAAAAAATACAAAATTTGCTTAAAACAGCTTTCATATAACTGGCTATAACTTCTTTAATATATGTATATATAAGCTAGACGAATGAATCATGTCTTGTTTTAATAGTATTATAATAGTGCTTTAACGGCTATAAAAATAAAAAAGTAATGACAATTATAGAAGTTGTTCTTTCTCAATCCGCTATTAATTATGATGTAACTAAAAAATGATATTTTTAAAATTAAAAAAATATACATATATTAATGTTTAACACCTCTACTATGTCGTCACCAAATCGCTATATGGTACTCTTACAGGTTCCTGAATTATTAATAAAACTTAAAAAAATAGACAAATTTATTTATTTTTTTATTTATGCCGGCACACAAAAAAGAAAAAGCGATCGCTACATTTGACCACAACCACTTAGCTACATGCACTTTGATGCGCTGAATTCGAATCTGTGGTCCTTTTGGCTCGCAAACTCTCAAGATTTTGATGAAGTTGCAAAAGTTGTGAAAATCTCGAAAACCTGCAGTTTTTCCCAATTTACTTGAAATTTTGAGGAGGTACGAGCCAAAAGGACATGTAGGTTGGTGGGTCTGCTTAAATGGGCACACCACTTATTTTTGTGCCAATATATCGGTGCACCGGCACACAAAAAAAAATTAACTGTAATTTTGACCAGACCTACCTACTTACATGTACATACTTTGACGCGCTGAATACGAATCTGTGTCCGTTTGGTTCATACACCCTCAAAGTTTAGAGTAAATTGCGAAAAATAGATTTTTTCGAGAACTTTACAAGTTTTTTGCAATTTACTCGACACATGAGCTCGTACGAGCCAAACGGACCTCAGATTCAGATTTAGAGTCTGGTCCATTTTTTATTGGCATATAAATAAGTGGCATTGGCATATAAATAAGTGGGGTGCACATTTAAGTGGACCCACCTGCACTTTGACGCACTGAGTCAGAATTGTGGTCTCTTTGGCTCGTACACCCTCAAAATTTCGAGAAAATTGGGAAAACCTCAAAATTTCGAAAAAAAACTGTAGTTTTTCGAGATTTTAACAACTTTATCGAAATTTTACGGATTTACCAGCCAAACGGACCTCAGCTTCGGATTCAGCGCGTCAACATACATGTAGGTAAGTCGCTTTGGTCAAATGTAGAGACCACTTTTTTTTTGTGTGCCGGGGTAACTAAAAAATGTATTAATTTTTCTAGTTTGTTTAAAAGTTTTATTAATAAGTCAGGAGTCTGTAAGACTACCACATAAATATTTGGTGGCGACATAGCGAAAGGTTTAAATTAGGGATGTAACGAATACCGTTACCGATATATCGGCGATACTTCAGATTTTCCGATACATCGGTATCGGCGAAATTTTACTGTCGATACGACGATACTTTTAACATTTTTTTCAGTTTTTTTTAACAAATAATTTATTTCTGTTCAATTTTACCATGAATTAAATTCACTTCGTTATTTTTTAAATCTTATTAATATCAATTTTAAAAATTAATAATATTTTATGCTGTTATTTTGTAAAAATTATTTACTTTTTTGTTAATTTTACCATGAATTCAAATTCAAGTCGTTGTTTTTTAAATCTTATTCCAGCAAAACAAAAACACTCCAAAGAAGTCATAAAAATGTAGAATTCGCAATCCGGAAGTATTGCAAATTTGGATAATTTCTAATTAGTTTTACATATCCTTGCCATTGCAAGAAGTTCTGTTTTTCGATTACCAATCACCGAATTGGAAGCGATGCTAGGACAAATTTCTTTTTCGGTGTTCTATAATGGTTTTTCCTCAAGGAAAAAGGATAAAAAATTACCCATTTTCACAATTTTTTTTATGCGAATTTAAACTCAAAACTTTATTTTCATGTAAATTTAAGTGAATAAATATAAACTTTTAGAAGACTTTTAATAATTAAGCTATTAAGTTATTTAGAAGAATATTAGTTGATAAATGTTTTTAAAAAAATCGATTTTTTAAAAAGCATGGCGAGTATTTTTTAAAATTACAAAGGAATTAAAATTTTTTCTTGCTTTTCTACTAATTATCTTCATATTTTTAATATAGATTTTTTTGAAGCAAAGAAAATGTAGCTCCTTAAAAATTACTTCCAATTTTTTATACTGGGTTAAAATCAATTTTAAATATTCTCTCTTACAATGTAATTTTGTATAATAAAAGAATTGCACTTGAGTTTTGTTGATCTAAACTTGAACTCAATTTCAATATTCGTATCGGTATCGGAATCGGTATCGGTGATATTTATTTTTAAATATCGGTATCGGTATCGGATCGGCAAAACGGCGTATCGTTACACCCTAGTTTAAATATTAACATATATTTTTTTGAAAGTTTTAAAAATTAATTTTTTTTTAGTTACAGCATCATGAATAGCGGATTATGATAAAACAACTTCTAGAATTGTGATAACTTTTTTAATTTTTTAGCCGTTAAAGCACTGTTATAATATCTTTAAAACAAGACATAAATCATTCGTCTAGCTTATATATTAAAAAAGTAATAACCAGTTATATGAAAGTAGTTTAAAGCAAATTTTGTAATTTTTTACACATTAAGTGCATTATAATTTGGGAACCACTGCAAATACTTACTTAACTTTTTTGTGAAATGTTAGTTCTACAAGACTGAACTACCATACCAAGTTTGGTGCGATTCGCAGGGGGTTGGTCCCGATCACTTGTTGGTTTTATGTGGAATAAGTCTGCTAGAGAAACAGAAGCAATCCAATTAGTAATTAATCTCCATTTATGTTTGAAAATCTTTAAGACCATATCGATAAAGAATACAGCAACAAAAAACATACCTCGTCTTTATCATGTGGATCTGGAACACGCAACAAATCACGCACATTCAGTATCAATACTTTTGTTAGAGTCGATGAAATGGATGAACGTTTACGTGCATGTTTGCTTGAGCGAACACCACGTATTGATGGTCTGTTAGTGAAGGATGAGGAATTAATAATATCTGTAGGAGTTGAACTAACGCGACGTACCGTTGAATTGTCTTTTGAAATACTACGAATGTATCTTTGTGTTAGTTGTGGCGAATCTAGCACCATTGTGGTCGTGGCCGTTAAAACAAAGATATAAGATTAATTAATTATATTTTTTACATTTTCGCTTTTAAATCTAAGCAAACAATGTTTTTAGCTTATTGCAACAATTAGTGGTGGCCACATAAGTTGTTGATGAAACGCTGCCTTATAACTATACAAACATTAGTATTGCTCGCATATATACACCAAGTCTATCGTTTGAAATTAAATAAATAAAAACAAAGCAAAGTTTCTATTGTTGTATTGCGTTTTGAACTAAATCCTATCTAAACTATTTGTTGGATATTTTGTTTTACTCTTTTCTTACACACCGTAATTCCAACGATTTTAAACCAACACGCGTTATAGCCAAGAAACGAATGCACTAAAGCTATCGTTCTGCCAACTCTACAGAACTGGTGATGCTGGATGCTTGACTGACTGAACGGCTGGCTGGCAGACAGTGCCAAGTCCGAACTATTTTTTTTTATATTTTTGTATGCCCTACATTCATGCATAAGATAATTTTGACATTGTATACACATTTGTACATTAGAACGGTATTGAAAATTAAACTTTGGACTCATTTTAAAACCCCAGGTGGATTTTTCTGACACTTTGTCTGAAACTTTTATTATGAACATTTTAACTGAATCGGATAATTCTAAGCTATGTCTCTTCAGGGCAAAGTTAAAATTTTTTTTGTCAAATTAACAAATCTTTTTGTCAAATTATCAAATCTTTTATGTACATTAAAGTGGGTCGAAACACAACCATTTTTTGTGGTCGCCTAAATATGAACTTCGAGATTTTTTATGAGGATTCCCAAAATATTTCAACAGCATTTCATTGGATTAGTCAGCAAACTTGGTAAGTCCACTTTTTATAAAATTTTAGATTTTAATGTAGTGTGCTAGTACATATAACTCAAAATATTTAATTACATGTTAACCCTTTAACTCTTCGTGGTTTGTACCTATCTTCAAAACTTAATATATGCTTAAAAGCAAATTTCTTAGATATTTACAATTATTTAATATATCGCCGTTGAAGGGGAGTTTTTTGCAACTTTTTTAAGAAATGTACAAAAATGTTCATACAACGAATTGTTAGAGGATTTAAATTTTCCACAAAAACGTTTCTCGTGTGGACAATCGTAAGAATTAAAAGATATCCTATGCCGAGGCACTATAACTATGTGCAAAAGAGGAAAATTTAAATCCCCTAAAATGCATTCTAGATGTAAACATTACAAACGCCGATATAAATGTGTATATATAACTTGGTGTTTTCTACCAGAAGTAGTCGTTAGAACCGTGCTATTTTCAAAATATTGTATTTTTATTTAAATAAAATCTGAAAATTTTAAAAACATAAAAAGCAAATGTTTTAAGTCCCAAAAAGCCAATTATAGCTGCTGCGCATACCTTGTAAAGTAAGTGCATCATTTGACTACGAAAATTCGAGCACCAAATTACCTAAAAGCTCGGTGGAAACACTTCGAAGTAATTTACTGAAATCCACTTTATTTCTTAGCAGAAATTAAATGAAACCCTTAAGCCGGTACCAGATGAATCAATATTCAGGTTCAATATATCGTCACCTAAAATGCAAAACAACGTATCATCAAAAAATTTTAAATCGCGTTTTTGACTGATTATGATACTACACGTCTCTACAAAATTTTATACATATGGGTTGATATATAACGATTTTATAATAAAAGTGCAAAATAACGTATCATCAAGTAGATGTTTCTCATGAACCAAAAAGTCGTATAATTCCACTTTGTAATGATTTTTATTATTTTTAACGAAGTAAGTAAGCCTAGGACATTATCATTGCTTATTACGGTTCATATGGGTAGTGTGTAAAAAAAATCAACAACAAAGAAAAAAAGAAATAAAAGCAAAAAAGTGCGAAGTTTTCGCATTTGAAATTTTTAACTTTACTTGGAAACACTAAATAAAGCTATTATATACATATATAGAAGAAGCTAGTAATAATTATGTAGATCTCATTGCATTTCAAAAGACTTTATGTTTCCAGTAGAATTGAATGTTTCATTATGAAGTGGACTTATGTAGGAGAATTAAAATAGACATATTTCTATGTTCTTAAATGCAGTACTGCCAGCGCTGCATCAGAACAGCAAACTTGTTTGAACATGTCGACTCAAACCTATTCATGCTATTTATTGCGTGGCTATTATTTTTATTGATGCATTTAAACACCTTTAAATTCACTGTTGCAGCTCAGTACTGCATTTATGAACTTGCGGTGTTTCTTATTATTTTATTGAGCCTGTAATTTGATTAAAAAAAAAATTATTTCATAATTGACATGTTTGTTTCACTTAATACCAACATACTTTCATTTCTTTTTGTTTCAGAAATTTACAATTCAAAATAACGTAACACATATAACTTAAAAAATAATAATATATACATATAATATATTTTCTTCAAAAATAGATCGGTTATCGCCTTTTTAGCTCAAATATTAAAAACTGCTTTTTACAAAGTTTTGTGCTTCTCCTGTAAACTTATGAAAAGTGATGTTACGTTATTTTGCATTTTAGGTGACGATATGTGTTTTTGGCTGCATAACTATATAATAATTATTTGTAAACAAACACACACAAACACATACATATATTGAAGCTGAACATTGATGTGTCTAGCACCAACTTTAAGCCTTAAAAGTTAAATATGTATATTATCGTGTCCGTTATTTGTATGGGCAATTTTTTTTATGAAAATGTTTAAGTCTGAAAGTTGAGGTTCGACGCAAATGCTGTTTGAATCTTCACAGAGAACAACTCTTTAGAAGCAAATTTTGCATGATGGTATTATATTTTTCAACTTGTGGGTCATCACGCCATGCCGTATTACTATAATCAAATCAAAATTCTACAGTAAGGCGGAACGGGAGGCGGGGTCCCAGGGGCGTAATTTTTGCATCAAGCCTCAAATTTTTGAGTGGTGAGACAAAAAATATTTCCACTTTAAGAATGAACGGACCTACTGCAGTTCACTCAATATGAATATTATATAGATTTGCCCTAGCATAAATAGATTTTTAATATAACAATATATAACAACACACCGAAAAATTTCCATGCAAAATCGTCGAAAACCAGTTTAATTTAACATTTTTCTGTAATGATTTTGCTTCATAGGCGTTTCATTTTAATTCAACATGATTTACAATAATTTTGAAGGACGTTTATAACAAATTTGTTTTAACAGTGAAAATTTTTAAATCAAACAGATTTAAAATTAGATTAATAATTTTTCATTTAAACTAATATGAAACAATGGTAATTTAAAGCCAGCAGCAGAAAATTTTCGCTGGTAATTCGTTTTTGTCGTCTACATAGCCGACACATGTAAGAATAAACAACAAGTCACACAACTAAGCACAACAGTGAAATGTAGCAATGAACAGAGCAAATAAACACTAACGACAAATTATTTCATGTAAATTTAATATGATTTCAAATCACAATTGCTTCATGTTTATTTTACATTTCATTTTTTTTTTCAGTGTGAATATATGTATATAGGAAATTTTACCCTATCTTTTAGCCAAAACTAAAAAATATTTATAGCGAAAATCCCCAATTTTTTTTTTGCTTTAATATATCAGAAACATGAAAAGTTTTTACAGTTTTTCGCCACGTTGCTTTACCGTTACGTTATAATATGTTTTTTAAAGTTTATAGTAATTACCAACCACTTTAATAATAAATATTGGTAACACCATCGTGTTCAACAATCACTTCATAGTTTATGATGTACAAAAACGAATATAATTTCAATCGAGTAGTCAAATATGTAAGTAACTTACACGCAATTTACACCGTGATTTTTAAGACATGTCTTTTTTTTAATTCTCTTTTAAAGTTGCTACCAAAAAGTTTTTGCATTTATACAATGATTTTTCATTTCATGTCTTTTTTGTACATTACTCTCAAAATTTGCTTTATTTACTCGTTCATAACAACAAAAACCCTAAAACAATAACATAAGAGAGAGAAAATGCAAATGGAACTAAAGAAATATATGAAAAAAATCTCAAAACAGAAAACTTGTCTTTTTTTCTACCCCGCTTTCTTCTCTACCCCGCTCACTCTCATACAAAATAAGACGTGATTTAAAGACAAGTGAAAAAATCACCGTATAAATTGCGTGTTATTATTATTTTGAAGTAAAACAACTTTATTAAAAAAAGTATGAGCTTCTGACATGGTAGTAAAGCATATAAACAATTCTATGAAGTAAAAATAATTAAAATGTGATGATCAAAGAAGAATTCACACAATTTCTTTTATTCGAATGAAATGAGTATTTGAATATCGAGCTTTTTTCGATTATTTTGATTATGTACAGCACCAAAATATTTTTTGATATTCCATTTTTTAAAGTATTTTTTATGAATTTTACTCTGTATGTATTTGAAGCAATTGGATAATTTAGTGGTGTTTCCCATCAAAAAATTAAGTTAAGACTTCGAACTTTATTTTCAGGTGCACCATGAATCCGCAGCAAAAACTTAAGTGGGCATAAAAGTATATGAGGATTTAATTCGTAACTAGTCAAATAAACAAAATAACATTAAACAATTCATTTTATACACTACATTTTATTTATATTTTTCAAATTTTTCTTTTTAAGACAAGTACCACTATAGGGTCAACTGGAACGTCAGAACCTCATGTGCTGTTTATAGAACCCAAACAATAGAATTGAGTGAACGATTTGTATGAAAAGCACTCCGTTTTTCGAGTTCCCATAAAAATTTTCTACTCACGCCGATTGTTTGGGCTCTTGAAAAAAGACCTAAGTCTGATATCAAAAACCTAAGTCTAAAAATGTTAGAACGTTTTGTATTAGTATTAGCTTAGAATAAAATTTCCCCATAGCACCAAAACCATACCTTGTTGCACAAAAAGTATTTTACAAAATTAATATTTTTTAAAAATTAATTTTTAGGTATTGCCTCTCTCATGTTTGTTGACTAACAAAATACCCATAGGTGTGAAGAGAGTTGTAATTTTTCTTTTGACAGAAGGGCAGTTGAGTACCTACGTATTATCTATGACAAGCAGTGATGCCAATTTAGCCATTTTCTGGCTAAATTTAGCCATTTTGTGACTAAATTTAGCCATATTTCATCGGGCTTAGCCAGGAGCCAATAGCTATTTTTGTAGCCACTTTTATATTAATCTAGCCATTTTTTCATAATTGAATTTTTTACCGATTTTTTCATAAAAAAATTAAAACTAACAACAAAGAAACACTTATTTACTACCAAAAAGTACAACAGATGTACAACAATATGTTTTTGTTTTCGCACGCATAAGAAGAAAGCAAACTTTGGTAAAACTTCAAACTATTTTTCAGAGATTCGTTCATCCGTTAAAAAGTTATACACAACAAACTTTATAAAAATTGGCAAAAAATCATCGAAACGTGTTTCGCTTATAAAAATAAAAGTTTTTGTTGACCGCAATAATATCTATTGGCAATCGATAGGAGGCAAAATAGAATTCAAAAAGAGGGGTTGAAACTTTCTGAAATACTTGCATTCAGAAATTATACCCAGCAAGCTTTTAAAAAATTTTCAAAAATCGGTGAGCACAATAAGAGCTAATGGCAATCGCATAATAGCTAATGGCTATCGATAGGGGGCAAAAATACAACTGAGAAACGGGGGTTGTCGCTTTCTGAAATACATGGATTTCATAAGTTATACCCAGCAAACTTTTCAAAATTGGCAAACGTCACCGAAAACTGTTTCGTTTATAAAAATAAAAATCATCGGTGAGCGCAATAATGGCTAATGAATGGCAATCGATAGGCGGCAAAAATACAATTCAGAAACATGCACAGAAAAAAATAGACAAGAATTATATTCAATAAGACCATGTTATTAAAAAAAATATGAATTTCAATAACATTTATCTTTAACATAATAAAATATTTCGTTGTAAGTATTTCTTTTCCATGCCGGTTATTTCTTTTCTTTTTATACATAAGTACTTAAAACAAGTTGTATCCCATAAAAAAATAAATGGGATATGGCTCAGCTAGAGAGTGTATGCTTTACGTCCGGAAAGCCCGGGTTCGTATTCCAGCCATGTCAACATTTTTTTAATTTATATTTATATTTTTATTTTGAAATAATTTTGTTATCAATATAGGGGAATTCTTTATCACAGGAAATTTGAAAAAAAAATTATTGAATACCGGGATTTTTGTTATCAAAAACGAAACTTATTTTTTTCTGTGTGGGTTGTCACTATCTGAAATACTTTCATTAAAAATCTATACACAATAAGATTGTCAAAAATTACTGCAAATAATTTTGATAATAAAAAGAAAAAACTTCGGTGAGCGCAAGATGTAATAGCAATCCATATGGTTCTATTTACTTTTTAATTACTTTCTATTTACTGATTTAAAAGATAATATATGAATTACTTTCTTACTTTTGCTTAATACTCATGATTTTTTCATTCGATCTCCCTTAGCCATTTTTTGGCTAGTTTTTAGCCATTTTTTGTTTACATTTAGCTATTATTGGTGAAGGAATTTTGGCATCCCTGATGACAAGTACTTTACTAACTCAGCTATTGTTGACTTACAGGGATTTTGACGTTGAGTTTTTTATATATTTGTTCAGACAAAAGGGGTAAGAAAAAATCTTGATTAGAGTTTTCATGTTTGTTTTTGAAATTTATTTTTAAACTCATTTGTATTTTTATTTTTTTATACTAAAACTTAGAACTTATTTCAGTTCAAAGAAAATTTTACAATTAAACTTAAAAAAAATTTAAGGTAGAAAATCATGTTACATATAAATGTTTATGATTTTCAGTAGCAACTTTAAAAGGGAATTTAAAAAAAGTCTTGTCTGAAAACTCAGCGTCTAAATCCCCTGTTAAAAGCTTAAGCGCCAAAAATTAGTTTTCAGATATAAACACATGTTAACTTAAAAAGTGTTTGCCTACTTATTTTATTAAAACATAACAACAAATTGTAACTATTTTCTGCTAATGAGATATATAAGTACTAATTATATTAATGACTAAGTAGTACATACTATGTACTACATACCCAGTGGTAAATGAAACGAAGTACTTAATGATGTCAGAATGACGTTCTAAGCGATCATCTTAGTACTTAGATTGTAATGTTCGTGTAATCTAATGTGTCATTTACTAATAATAGCTTCAATTATTTTGCATTGTGTACATTGTATTTCATAGAATTTATCCCTTATATGTTCAACGTAACAAATTGTGGTCTACTTTTGGGCTATATTTCAACGACAAGTACGCTTGCAGTTCCACTTATTATATAAACGGACAGTAGCGACATTTACTAACATCGTAGCTTACTTTGTAATCGAGAGCACACCGATTAAACAGGCTATAACACCCTTATGATAAATCTAAGTGGGAAAATAAGCCAAATCGTCATCACTAGTAGCTACTAATATCTTTATTAATATAGCACATGGAAATATCAGATTAAAGTAGTCTTAACAAAAGTGTGCGATTACTTTAAAATTTTGATATAATAAGTTTTGTAGAATGATACTTTACTCAACAATGCTTGGTAAAGCAGATTTAAGTGTTTTTACATACGGCCGTAAGAATTTATAAATTCTAAGATTTAATAAATGGAAGATTATGTTGAAAGTGAGTCGTTTTTTGATATACAATAGAATTTTTGTGAATTCATATATTAGACCGATCAAATCGAAATAATTTAATTCGCCTTAAGGTAGACTTTTTCATTTGGACTTACAAAAAATTGTAGCAGATACTAGCCATAACACCACTGCCATAACGAATTTAAAATATTGCAACTGCGGATATTTACAAACTTTTTTTAAAAACCCATTTTTCTAGGTATCTAAAACGTACTAAAATCAGAAATATTTACTGTATGGGGAGGAAAACGAAAATTTAAAAGAGGTTTAAAAAAGGAGTATTTCAAAATTGTCACGCATGAAAAGGGGTGAGTGATAAAAAATGTTTTTTCGTAAGATTAACGACCCTTTTCACAATGTATGATTAAGTGTTAACGTGGACTTTAACGGCAAGTTTTGTATGGCAAAGTTTCCGTTAAAGTACATGTTAACTCTTAATCGTACATTGTGGAAAGTGCTGTTAGTGATAAAAAAAAATTTAAGGCAGGCGTCCAAAGGTCGTATCCAAAAAAATTATTTAAATCGTTCCTGCCGTTTGGATGTAATTAATTATGGTCACAAAAAGTGATAAAAATTTCTAAAGTCCAATGACATGAAAATTTCTATGACTTACATATCGAGTTGCATACAAAACAGGAGCTATATTATAGGGCACTAATACGGTCAGCTTCAACCGATAGTTATGTTATTGTTGATTTTTATTTTTAAAATTTTCACACACTTTTGTAGAGATAGTGAATCTCTACTGTAGCATGAAATATTTAGATAAAATTTATTTGCACTTTGAGTGTTTATGTATCTCATAGATAAGTTACAGCTCAACCTTATAATAAAACAAAAACAGTTTATCTTTTGGCAACAAACGTTTTTGTTTTTTTATTTAATGTCTCACTCATTGTCATGGAAGCTTACTAAAGGTGGTTTCACATGGCATGATTTTTACGGCTGATTTCTTTAAAACCCACTACAAACTTATGCATGCCGTGTGAACATTTGAAATATTGCTTCTGTAAAAGTCACATGGGAACATTTCAATTAGGAGGCATTTTATTTTGATCAGAAAAGCATCTAACATTATCAGTTGTTTTGGCATTAGAAAGAGCCAAATATCATGCATAAAGAAAAAAATATGAATAAATATGTAAATAAACTACGGAAGTATTGATACACCGTTTTGCCGATACGACATATCGTCGTATCGACAGTAAAATAACGCCGATGCCGACATATCGGCATACCAGAAGTATCGCCGATATATTGATATTAGTTACATCCCTATAATAAACAATTTCCGCCTCACTTATAAACGATTAATAAAATTAAAGTTGGTTTAAAGTAGGAATTTTGTATGGGAAACCCGGGTTTCTTGTGTACTATATCTTGAACAATAAATAAGGTCATTTATATATCTAGGTATTTACGGTGGTAAAGAAAAAATAAAATATTAATAAACAGGGCTCGGGCTTTCATTCAAATGCATGTTTTTTGTAGAATTAAAAAGAGGTACATATTGACTAACTATTCGAATAATCAAATTTCAAGTAGTTTGGCATAGTTGCATCTTTTTGCATATTTTGGTAATAAGTGCAAATTTTTGCATATATTGGCAATAAATGCATATTTTTGGACTTATAAAAAAATGTTTAATGCATATTTCTCAATTTAAAAAAAAAATATATATATACCCACTAAAAATTTCAATGTAAAATCGTCGAAAACCAGGTTAATTTAATATTTTTTGGTAGTGATTTTGCTTTATAGGCGTTTCATGTTAATTCAACATGATTTACAATATCTTGGAGGAGCATTTATTCTTTTGCCTTAAATTTATCTCATGTTGATTTAATAATGCAGTACACATAAATCAAAATGAAGTTGATACTGACAACACGAAGAATCATGTTGAATCAAAGTTATTTCAAGTTGAAACAGCGTGAATTTGATATTGAAACAACACTAAGAATCATGTTGAATTATAGTTATATCAAGCTGAAGCAATATTACATAATAACATAGCCATTTTATTAATTATTTTACTTACGTGATGGTTATTAGCATAAACATCAGGGGCCGAATCACCGCATACGTGATCGAGTAAAATTGTTCGAAAATTTTCTTTTTTGAATTACGGCATAAGATAATCGAGTACATGCTGATTAAACTCCACTCGTTAGCACTAGAGCAATCGAAAACAATATTTTCTTTTATGTTTCTAAAATTTATAATCGCACTGAAATACTTTGAAGTATTATTAAATCTCCCTTAATTAGATGGCAAGAGCTAGGGAAAGATGATGTTGGTGCCAAGCTGAAATATAGGGATATGACAATTATAAACACTCGTCCCGAGGTAGGTGGTTTCTTACCTTTGTAGGGTGTCCGTACGAGTAACAAGGCAAGTGTGATTGGTTTTTTCTTACGGTTTCTTTTACACAGAGTTCAATTTTGGGTAAGTGTGTATTACTTAAGTTTAATTATGAGGGTTTTATGATTTTAGATTACTTCACGTAAGTATAATTTTTTTTATTAAAATTAACTTTTCAATTTCAGGTTTTTCAGGATATTCTTAGGTAAGTAGTAGGTTAAATGTGATTCCAATCCGACTTTTAAGAGGAAGGTAAGATGGCTGTCTTGCGCTCAGTGCAACGGTTGTAAAGTAATAATATACAAAAATGTCTATCCGATTATGCTTTGCCTCGGCTTGTTAAGCAAACCGATTCGGAGACTTACAGATTTTTTATAGCAAGTCGATTAAATTTTAGATTTGCCAAATCAACCATTTTACAACTAATATGACATCAATTTCAATATAAATTCAAAATTTACATACAAGTTTTTTTTTAATTTGAGTGTTCAAAGTTACTTTGAACACGCAATATTTCCCAAAATTAATATACTACTTTTTCAGTAGAATATAAATTGTTTATAAAAACACATTGACATTGATGACTAAGGGGTATTACCTACCCAGCAAAAATTAATTTGGTACAAGGATGCAGTAAGATTAAATAGAAGGGCTTCGGAGATGCGCAAAAGCACACAGTGCATCCCCTCTACCTTACGAGGTTGCAATAACGTAAGCGAATGAAGAAATTTAACGCACACACGGGGAAGGTGGTCGACTATTTATGTTTTTATCATGCTTTTTAAGCCCGAAGTTATTTTTCAACTCAAACTTTTTTATGGTGCATCCTCTCTCGCTTATGTGGACACAAATATGGATGCGAGTATTAGTTTTACTTCGTAATTTGATTTGTTATTATTCCATTGAATTGTGTATGAAAATAAATGTGCCGCGGTAGCTTAGTGGTAAGGGTTCTAGCCTACAATGCGGAGATCGTAGGATCGATTCCTGATTCAATACGCGAGCAAAAAGTATTTAATAAAAGTAAATTGTAGTGTAATATAGTTTCCAGTTGTATTTGTACCACTTAATACATAAATAAATATAAAAACAACATAAAATAATTTCAAATAAAAAATTTATCTAAGTGTAGGTGAAATTGTGATATAAAGAGCGAAATTTTTTTAATAATAAACATATAAAAAAGACATGACGTTAATGCATCTAAAATGCGCAGAAGGAAGCTCATATCTCCAGACCTACCAAGTGGGGCATCCCATACAAAAATCATGTATGTAATACCGAAGCAGGTTGGTAAGGGAGAGTACCGAAATCTCTCCCCTACAAACCTGCTTCCGGTAGACGGATATTTTTGCTGGGTAGTTCCTATGCGCATTTTACTGGGGCTAAATGCAGATCATTAGGGAACCTTTGTCCAAAAATCTCATAGAAAAGCTAAAGATATTGTAGAAAACTTTTATTTAAATCAATAAGAATTTTAAGTCTATGTCCATACGAGTAAACTTTTGCTGCGCAACTTTTTAGTATATGAAAGAGAGAGGTGAGAGTATTTGGAAGGGGTACACTGCTTCATGTACATGCAACTCTCTTTTGTTTTCTTGTTCGTAATATTAAACAGCAGGGATGGCAAATGAGATTTTAAAATTGTACCAATTGTTCTCCAAAATTTTACTTTTTTGGGCATAATTGTACCAAAACAGATTTTTGAAATCAGAAACAGTTTTTAAGTACAGAAATTACATCACTTTTCTGTACATACATCTGTGCAAAAGGGAAACTGTGTTTAGGTTGGATTTAGCTATTGCAATTTGTAATCTAAAACAGCCCACATACTAGCTATTGGAAGGTAAAACGATATACATAACTTTTTTTTAACGAACACACATACTGCTTGAGCCTATTTCGGCTTTTCTGCTGAAACACCCAGGGTCTTGGCAGGAATCGAATAGCGACCCCCCGATAATAGTCTAACACACTATCCACTACACTATGGGGGTACCCGATAAATTTCAATAAAGTTCCGAAAAATTTGCCTTTACTACAATGCAAATAAATGTATACAATTTTATTTTTTCCTGACTGTAATATGTATCATGGTCAGTAAGAGCTTGAAATTATTTGACCACTTTTAAGCCAAACTTTGTTTCCAATACTTCGCAAGATTTAAATTTAATTCATGAGCGGACGAAAAGGATAAAATATTTTATCAAAATAAAAGAACTGCAATACGTACGTTTTATAGAAAATAGACAAATTATTAATTATACTAAATAAGCGATTGGTGTACCATTGTACTTTTAAAATCCGAATTGTACCAAAAATGGTACAATTGTACCAACTTTGCCATCCCTGTTAAGCAACAACAAAATATATGTAAAGAAAACAAAAGCTGCGCAACAAGAATTTTATTATATGGACACGAATGCAACTTCAAAAGAAAATTTAAGAAAGTTGCAGAAGCAATAGCTGACTCGTATGGACATAGACTAAACAATATAAAAGCTTATACCCTGTTTAGACATACGCCTTAATTGCGCAATTTAGAAAATGTATGCAATTAAGGCCTTAATTGACCTCAGTTTACCATACAATTAATAAATTGAGCAATTAGTACTTAATTGTTTCATAAATTGAGTAAAGTTCGAAATGCAACCCTTTGTCACAAATATGTTTACTGCGAAGTATGTTCAGTGAGAAGCAAAAAGTTTATACAGTGGCAAACCAATGGTGTAATAAGTATAGAGATGGCAGTATAACGTCATATTATAATTTTTTGCTTTGCTAGTTTTGTGCATAAGCTACGTCAAACACATGTTTTTTTTTTGACAACCATTATCAAGTTTTTGTCTTATTGTTGCATTCGTTGGCCTTATGCGGCCACCTGTATACTTATCACACCATTGGCGAGTCAAATATTAATTGAGTAAGCTTAATTTACTATGTGTGAACACCAAATTTAATTGCTCAATTAAAATTAAATTGTCTCAATTAAAAATCCATGTCTGAACATGGTATTAAACATGAACAAAGTAATCAATGATGTTTTTTTATTTTCTTACTTTATCATATATTACACAGGCAGGCTTTTTTCCTGCTCTAATTGCAGATGTAGAAGGCATGTAGAAAAATAAATGTAATAACAACAACTATACATTTAATATAGTGTAACGTCGAACAGGTGTTTTTTGGCCGGGTGCTGCCATTTTTTAAATTCGTGATTTTTTTGGGAATTGGTAAAACTTATGTTTTTTAAATTTATAATCGCACTATTTCCCAAAATTTGTTTTTTACTTATTCAGTACAATATTAATTGTTTATAAAAACACATTGACATTGATTACTAAGGGGTATCAGCCAGTTCATATGCGCATTCCACTGGGGCTAAATGCAGATCATCAGGGAACCTTTACCAAAAATCTTATAGAAAAAAAAGCTAAAGATACTGTAGCAAACTTTTATTTAATTAAGAAGGTTAAACAATATCAACGCTTAAATATGAGCAAAGTAATCAATAATGTTTTTTTTTATTTTCTGGTAAAGTAAGAAAATAATAAATCATCATTCATTACTTTGTTCATTTTTAAGCTTTGATATTGTTTAAGCTTCTTATTTATTTAAATAAAAGTTTGCTACAATATGTTTAACTTTTCTATGAGATTTTTGGGTAAAGGTTCCCTGATGATATGCATTTAGACCCAGTGAAATGCGCATATGTTTTCTACATGCCTTCTTACATCTGCAATTAGAGCAGGAAAAAGCCTGCCTGTGTAGTATATGGTAAAGTAAGAAAATGAAAAAACATCATTGATTACTTTGTTTATGTTTAAGCTTTGATATTGTTTAAGATTCTTATTTATTTATATAAAAGTTTGCTACAATATCTTTAGTTTTTTTTCTATGAGATTTTTAGGTAAAGGTTCCCTGATGATATGCATTTAGCCCCAGTGAAATGCGCATAGGAACTAACTAATAGGGATGAAACGATACCACTAAAGTATCGATACTTTTACTTGGTATTGCATCGGCTTCAAAGTATCGATACCTAGGCAGTATCGAATAAAAAGCATCGGTACTTACTTGTATCGGTCAAGTTCTTCCTATGATTATAAGTAGTGAAAACAGAAGAAAATCCATATTACATATGTATGTATGTATTTACATTTAATGTTCTCTATTTTAGGACTATTATATTTTTTAACTTTTAATTATCGACCATTACATTCAGAATATTATTAAACATATTAAGCGGCCCACCCACTTGCAATATAAATATGCACTTTTTCGTATTGTACAATAATATCGCTAATGTTTATGTCATATTCGAAGATGGCACAATATATTGGCAAAAATCAAAACACTTCTGATTTTTATTGTGCAATAAAGAAAATTGTGTAATGTGGTGGCAACATTGTTCAGTGTTATATTTACTTTTTCGCTGTCAGGAAAATTGGGCGATATTTTCTTCGAAAATACTGTGCTATTTATTGCATAGTATAGGTCAAAACGACAATAATATGTTCAATAACATATGCAATAACATTGTATAATGGATGGCCGGCTTTATTGTTCATATTATTCTCTTTTTGACCTATGCAATAAGTTCCATAATACTTTCAAATAAAATATTGGGCAATTTTTCCTGACAGTGAAAAAATAAACACTGCCCAATGTTGCCTACACTTTACATGGTATAGTGCACTTTTCTTGTTTGTGCAATAAAACTCAAAAGTCTTTTGATTTTGCTAATATACTGTGCCACCTTCTAATATTACATACGCATTGGCGATAAAATTGTACAATATAGAATATTGCAAGTATATGTATTGTAATCTTATCATCGTTTTTGAATAAAATATAACCAAACCCTTGGTTTTGGGGGACCCATTTTCAGAACTATACTTTAATATATGGTTAATATAGATTAAACTATATTGAAAGCAGATATAAATTTTGTTGAACTGGTGTCATATTCAGCTTTATTTGGTGGTAAATAAGAAATGAGTGTTTTTGACCGATAAGAGTACTTTTTACCGATAACTACTTGGTACTTGGAGTAAAGTATCGATACCAAAAGTACTTGGTTTGTAAAGAAAAGTATTTACTCGTATCGTTTCATCCCTACTAGTTAGTACCCCTTAGGAATCAATGTCAATGTGGTTTTATAAACAATTAATATTCTACTGAATAAGTAAAATATTAGTTTTGGGAAATAGTGCGATTATAAATTTAGAAAACATAAGTTTTAGCAATTGTTAATTATAGTACCCATTGTTACATGTGTGTACATATGCTAACTTTCTCCCTTTAAAACCGGCATTGTTGAGGCGCTATGAAATCAGCTTCTGAACAAGGTCATATTTAAAGGGAATTATGATGCGCTTTCTTTCTTTAATGCTTCAAAAACACGAAAATTTTTACTGGGATATTTCAGGATGCATAATGATAAAGAATACTTTGGCAATTTAGATGCACTTGTGTGTGGAATCCGGTTGCGGCGAAGGTGATAAAGAAAATAAATAAAACTTCAATACTGTGAAAACATTTATTAAATAAATACACTGCACTTCTTTCATGGGTCGCTTATGATATCCAAACGCAATATCATACTTCGTTGCCATTAAATTCGCTAGCTTTTCATATTGATCAGGTGTTGTGTTTTCCAACCAACAATAAATTAAATAAACCTTTAAAATTTGAAAAAAGAATAAAAATGTATTACAAAATAAATTTAAAGCATTTTATACTTTTATTTTATTTAATTGTACACTTTTTTAACCACACAAACAGAAATCGAAAAACTTTCCGTCAGTAAATAAACAACTTGCAAAAACGTAGCTACGATCGTAACTGCACGTCTCCACGCGCAATATTTATTTCCGAACATAAGAAATAACGTCGGCAGAATAACAGCACAAATATGTTCATGTATAGGCTTATGTTCTGAGCTATAGAACACGTATTGTGGTATTAAACATAAATTTAAAAACTTCACTGTGAATGGATCGATGTTTTTTGTGTTTATTTTAATTTATTTAATTTTGTTTAAAACTATTTTATTTTCATTTGCTTTATTTTATATAAAAAACTTTGTATTTTTACCACAGCTACAAGTTTCTTTTGTTTAATTCACGCAAAGAACAAATGCCGATCAAATTTGACAGCTTATATTCAAAACTATTTCTTGAACATACGTTTGAACAATTATGTCGCAATTTATTTGCAAATAAATGTTTCTGCGGTCCACACGTGAACATATGATGTTGGAAATAGAATTTGACAGATGAGAACATAATTATTTACAAGTTTATTGCTCGTGGAGAACCCCAGTAATGCAGAATACATACAATCGAAAAAGAAATAGAAATAACACGGGGGAACGAAACGCAGAATACCAAAGTTGCCAAACTTAGAAAATTTCAATTCGAATCGTAACGCAGAATAGGGGTGAGTATATAATTCCAGCATTAGCTTAATCTAATTTGCTTGATTTTACACAGCGATTTTAAAATTCTCTTTTGACCACTTGCCAAAATCGAGTTTAGGCACAGATACATGTACTTGCAATTATACACGAAATAGCGATGTGCTGATTTACACTGGGAAACATTGTTTCCCGAAAACTTTATTTTTCAGTGCAAAAGAGCGATATAGGCGTACAAGTGGTATATATTTCTATTTCATCACTCTCACGCAAAAGAAAATGTTCGATGACAAATGTTTCCTAATGTAAACAGCGTGTATGCAATAATTTCCAAATAAGGTTCTTAATTACTGTTTTCGTAAAATATGCGAACTTTTGTATATATGTAGCTATTACGAAATAAAGTATTTTTTAATACATACATACATAATTTATTCAATTGAGATTTTTTTTATATATCTTGTGTAATTTACGCATCAGATACCTATTTGTTGAGATTACGTGTATTAGTTGTACAAAAAGTATATTACAAAATTGGTATTCTTAAACATGAATTTTTAGGTTATATACAGTTCATTTCGTATTAATTTATGCAAATATAAATTTCCAACTCTAAATATAGAGTTGGAAAAAAACCAACCTGTTGTAGTACGCAAGTAAAGAAAATAAAAAAAAAATGATTGATTATGCAGCTCATGTTTCAACTTTGATATTATAAACTTCTTATTCTTATGATTAGGAGTTTAATATAATATCTTTAGTTTTTCTATGAGATTTTTGGGTAAAGGTTCCTTGACACCTTGCATTATCCCCAATGGCAATAGGAACTAGCTAACTTGGAGGTTACACGTTCAAGTTTTGTTTCAATTTTTGTTTCAAGTTTCAATACATTCACACTTTTTTACTAACACACTCACATAATTGGAAGTTGGCTACCAACTTGATTTCAATTTTGCTTTCAAGATTTGTTTCAATTTTTCGTTCAATTTAAACAGCTGATCTCTATTATTGTAAGTAAATTACAGAAAGACTCGGCTATAACGAACTTTGTGCAAACAGCAAAAAAAAACGCTCTATGACAAGTTCGTAATAAGCGTAGTTCGATACAAACGAGGACTCGTTAACTACGAATTCGCTATTACGAATTATTTTTGTATGAAAATGGCAACCGAAACGTCGGCACTTTAGACTTAGATCGTTACAACCGAGAATTCGTTATAACCGGGTTTTACTGTTTCGTTGTTGATTCCTTGACGACGGCATCTTGAAAACAAATTTGACTATCAAGTGGCTTACAGCCTACGTCATAGCGTCAATTTAAAGTAGTTTTAACAAGCAATACGTGTGATCAACTTGAGAGCAATTTCTTGAACGTGTAACTGCAGAGTAATACCCCTCCATAATCAATTCCAATGTATTTTAATAAAAATTTTATATTTTACTTAGAAAGTAAAATATTAAGTTGGGAAAAAGCACGTTAAAATTTTAAATTAATGTAATTTAATAATTCTCAACAAAAAAAACTTTTTAATTATAAATATGCGAGTGCCCGTGCAAAAAAATAGATGTTGGCATCACAGCTCATTGCGAAAACAATTTGTAGCTGTTGTTGCTTTTATTTATTTTCAACTGCCTTTACAACTACAATTTAGAGTTGGAAAAAACCAACCTGTTGTAGTGCGCAAGAAAAGAAAATAAAAAATATGATTGATTATGGAGCTCATGTTTCAACTTTGATATTATAAACTTCTTAATCTTATGATTAGGAGTTTAATATAATATCTTAAGTTTTTCTATGAGATTTTTGGGTAAAGGTTCCCTGAAATTGCCCCAATGAAATGGCCACAGGAACTAGCTAATATTAACTTGGGAAAAAGCACGTTAAAAATTAAATTTAATGTAAATTTAGAATCATTTGAGCTCAAAAAATACTGATTTTCTAAAAATTTTTGCAATTCTTCTTTTGGTACTAAAAAATTGTATCCCAAATAACTATTTTATTGATTTTATTTATTTACTATTAATTTATTTGCTATAATCTATTTTTTCTGTTATTGATTTTAATTAGGGATGTAACGAATACCGATACCGATACCGATATATCGGCGATACTTCAGATTTTCCGATACATCGGTATCGGCGATATTTTACTGTCGATACGACGATACTTTTAAAATTTTTTTCAGAGTTTTTTTTAACAAATAATTTATTTTTGTTCAATTTTACCATGAATTAAATTCACTTCGTTATTTTTTAAATCTTATTAATATCAATTTTAAAAACTAATATTATTTTATGCTGTTATTTTGTAAAAAAAATATTTATTTTTTGTTAATTTTACCATGAATTCAAATTCAAGTCGTTGTTTTTTAAATCTTATTCTAGCAAAAAAAGACACTCCAAAGAAGTCATGAAAATGTAGAACTCGCGATCCGGAAGTATTTGGATAATTTCTAATTAGTTCTACATATCCATGCCATTGCAAGAAGTTCTGTTTTTCGATTACCAATCACCGAATCGGAAGCGATGCTAGGACAAATTTCTTTTTCGGTGTTCTATAATGATTTTTCAAGGAAAAAAGATAAAAAATTACCCATTTGCACAATTTTTTTTATGCGAATTTAAACTCAAAACTTTATTTTCATGTAAATTTAGGTGAATAAATATAAACTTAGAAGACTTTTAATAATTAAGCTATTAAGTTATTTAGAAAAATATTAGTTGATAAATGTCCTTTAAGACATCGATTTTTTAAAAAGCATGGCGAGTATTTTTTAAAATTATAAAGGAATTACAATTTTTTTCTTGCTTTTCTACTAATTATCTGCATATTTTTAATATAGATTTTTTGGAAGCAAAGAAAATGTAGCTCCTTAAAAATTACTTCCAATTTTTTATACTGGGTTAAAATCAATTTTAAATATTCTCTCTTACAATGTAATTTTGTATAATAAAAAAATTGCACTTGAGTTTTGTTGATCTAAATATGTTGATCGAATATTGAACTCAATTTCAATATTCGTATCGGTATCGGAATCGGTATCGGCGATATTTATTTTTAAATATCGGTATCGGTATCGGATCGGCAAAACGGCGTATAGTTACATCCCTAATTTTAATATCTTATGAAAAATAAGTATATTAACATTAAAAGAAACATCTAAAAAAATAAACCAGCCAAACAGCCACAAAGAATTATGGGTTTAATTTAATATACATTCTTAACAAGCTGGCTTGCACGGTGAGTCATACAATATCCCAACTAATATTATATGAATCCTCCTACAAAAGATCGGATGATAGGGATGGTTGCCAGATTTGATGATTTATCGTCATTTTGACAAGATTCGGGTTCAAAAATGGGATTTTAACGACTAAACGATTTTTACCTTAAATTTGACGATTTTTAAGAATTATAAGGTAGTTAATACAATTTCTTAGAACTTTTAAAACAATTTTTTTTAAACCTCTTCTCTCCATAATTTATCATCTGCTGCATACATAGATGTATATCAAATTTTAAAATTTTTAAAAACTAAAAAACAACGCTCAAGTATAGCTTTGCATCTTATGCGAAAATTTTCGATAAATTCTAATAACATAATTCAAATGATTATACTGCGTATTTAAAGTAGAAAATTCCAAAAACCATACAATGTAAAATTTTGATTAAACTTAAAAGTTGATTTATTCAATATTTTTGGCTTGCGGAATTACTGCACGGTACGTATATTATTTTTCTAAAAGCAAAATTCACTAAACATGTGACTATACTGTTTATTGAATCAAAACAGCAATTGATCATTTTATTGATAAGAATTTCGTTTATTTTGTGTACAAACTGTGAATTTATTTGTTATGGTATTTATTATTAATTATCATTCTGTTTATTAAGTAGATTTCTATACAAAATTAGTTTTTAACCTCGAAATAATTGTTTTTTCACTCGAAATTTTACTAATTTATCTCTATTTCATCTGCCAACTATGCCTGTGCCTCGTTTCTGTAATTCGTGAGAATTTCATGCATCGAGAAAAAATTAATAATTATACCCATCATCATACTTGCATTTTGCTTTTAGAAAAATAATATACATACTCGGTAAGCCACAAAAAATATTGAATAAAACGACTTTTAAGTTTAATCAAAATTTTACATTGTATGGTTTTTGAAATTTTCTACTTTAAATACGCAGCATAATTACTTGAATTATATTATTAGAATTTATCAAAAAAAAATCCGCTAGAATTTAGGTTTTTTCGGTTATTTTTGTTTCCCGCTTTCCCGGGAATTTTATCCGGGAATTCCCGGGATTAAAAATCTATTTATATGCATCAAAAATACTGATTTTGTAGAGTCCGACCGAATATTCGGTTTCGATCAAAATTGTGGTTTCTGCTGATATTCGGTTTAGGCCAAACTTTTTGCCGAATACCGAAACCGAAACTTTTTATTCACTATATATAAGGAAGTTAATCGAAATAGTATTTTCCAAATTTAAGATATGTCACCGCCATGAATCTGTTTTTCCCGTCCAATATCTTTTGAAATTTAATGAAAATTTTACTTAGTTTTATAAAGTGCAACCAAAAAATATACATACACTGAAAATAATCCATGCAACATTTTACGAAAAAAAACTTTCGTAGTGACTTTTTTCGTAGAATTACTGAAAACATTTAGGCAATATTTTTTTGAATTTACGAAAGTAACGAATACCTTTCGTAAACATTTTTCTTTGTTAAAAAATATATTTGAAATAAAAAAATAAATTAATATAATTTTTTATAAACTGACGTATTTTTCAGATGTATGTAAATAAAACAAATTTTTAGCTCTTATAAAATAACTAGAAAGTGGCTCAGTGGGTAGAGTTATGACTTGAAATATGAAGATTGCGAGTTCGTGCCCCGGTTGAGCCATACTTTTTTCTTACTTTTATTTTTTAATTATTTTCGTACATTTCGTATATTTTACGACAGAATTTTGTGGTGCGTAATATGTACGAGCGTTTTCGTGCATATGTTGCATGGAATTTTTTCAGTGTAGTAACATAAAGTATTCAACTGTTTATTGGCAAAATAAATAGGATAAACTAGGGAATGGTAAGCCGATTTCGATTTCAATCGAAAATCTATTATATTTGGACTGAAATTGATTATTTGTTTTTTAAAATAGATTTTTTTAAATACTTTCTAAATATGAAGAAAGCTGATTTTCCATCTTCACGATAAATTCAATACCGTCGGGAAAAATTTTTTATTGTGTATATCATCGATGAAACGCGGGCGTAAACAAAAAACTTCACTTTAGTAAAAATGAATGAAATCGTATAAGTTTAGTGTCAAAAATAAATTTATATTCCACTTTATATATTTTTAGTTATTCCGACTCAACATTTTGATTGGTGCTCTTGTAACGTCTTCAATAGAGTGAAAAACACTCCTCAATCTGTGTGTACCGAACTCAATATTCCAATTCTATTCATCATTTAAACTAATTTCATGCCAGGTTTTATATACCGTATTTACACTACGCAACTTTGTTGCATGCAACTCTCTTTTTTCAGTGAGAAAGACAGAGAAGAAATACAAAATGTATACGTTTCTATTTCAACACTCTCACTTAAAATGAAAATTGCATGCAACAAAGTTGCATGGTGTAAATATAGTAATAGTCATATGCTCGTAAATGTTTAAGTTTTATATTTGCTCGATGGATTAAAATATATTAAATTTCTACTATTATTTTGTCTGACACTGTATGTATGTAGAAATACTCTTACGCCCTCTTTTACAGTGTACATTTAAAATTTAACGTATACTTTAACGGATAGTTTTGTATGACGAATTTGCCGCTAAAGACCACGTTAACTTTTAATCACATTGTGAAAAGGGTCGTTAATAAAATAAATGATCTTTCAGTTCAATTAAGTTTGTAAAATGTCAATATCAGTTAATGCTAATCAAGTTTCAGATTCGGCCGAATATTGGGCCTTTTTGCCGAATATTAGATTCGGTTCGGTCTCAAAAAACTGGTTTCGGTCGGACTCTATGATTTTGGGAACCAAAAATTCTTTTCTTTCCTTTAAATTGCTATCGTTCGATTTAACTGCATTTTTAAGTGAACTTTTGACTTAACTGCACAAAATTATTAATTTGTGTCACTATGCTCCCATACAACACCTTTTTAATTTTTGATGAATATGTGTACATTTTTTAATTCTCAGAAATATTTCCTCCTTTATTAAACGTTTGCGCGTTTTGGGTCCCAAAAGTTGGCATCACTGAATTTTAGGATAAATGCCTAAAATTTTTGGCACTTTAAAACTATTTTCCTACAAAAATTCAATCTTAGTTGCATTTGGTTTAACTGCGCAAAATATTTGTTTTCTCTAGTTATTCATCAAAAACCATTTTTGAGTGCACTTTGTTTACCAGTACATTTAACATATTTTTGTCGGTTTTCAATTATTTTTATATAAAAAATTAAAGTTATCTGCTCACACTAAATAATTGTGCGTACTTTGCACATTAATGCAGATAAGTACATTTAAGCTAACAGGAGTTTTGACTTATCTGCAAAAAATCATGCAAAGTTGATTGTGCAGATAAGTCATAATGTTTGTATATTAAATTATTTTGGATTGAAGAATGAATAGAAAAAATGCTGTCTCTTTAATTAATTATTTAAAAGAACCATAATTTTTAGTAAAAGTATCTGCAATACTTTCAGTATACACTAAAATGTGCGGTAATTAGATATTCAGAAAATCTTTATGCACGTTTTTTTGTGCATTTAATGGCGAAGAAAACGGGGAAATGTATTACTTCAGATGAGAAGACTTTCGAGGAAACTTTAAACGCTGCTATTAACAAAGCAGCTGAAATTATTTGAAGACAGCGGAAGAAGGATGAAAAATATTGTTAATTTACACAACTTCGTCTTAACTATCCGTGCAATTTCTGTAGAAGGCAACGCAACGAATTCGTCGATAAAAATTCGCTGTTTAAATTCATCGTATGAGGCACAATAGCGACGAAAACGTAACACCTGTTGTAAATGATAAAGTGTTTTACTGTGTGTGCAAAGTGTGACCATATTAAAATAATACATACTTGAAAAATTAAACATTAACAAACACACAACTAAAAGCAATTTTTAAAGTTAATTATTATCTATATTTATTTGAAATGCTAAAAAATAAAACAATAATTAAAATAAAAATTAGCTTTATTTACTAAAATACTTCAAAACTAAAACCAAGCATGGTCACTTGGCACTGATTTTTTCGTCGTTCGCCGGCGTAAAAAGTAGAAAAAAATATATTCATAGTTCGCCGCGTATGACGAATTTCGTCCGACGCTGCTATTGTGTGTATTTTCATATACACAAATATGTTTTATTTTTGACGACGAATATTCGTGGCCGAAAACTCGTCGTTCGTCCCAGTTGTGTTCCTAGCATAAGATCGACCCTAGCTCAGGAAAAAGTGTCAGACGTGGCAAGTTTATCAATTGGAAATGATAATGCTCAATCCATAAATAAAGACAATTTAATTGTAAAATTTGCCAAGAAAGGTAACCTTTAATAGATTAATTTAAATCTATAACGACATATCGAACGTGGTATCTTTAATTAGTTATTAAAATACCTACAAAGATATACATTTTCTAGTGACTGATTAAAATTGGCGCTAACTACTATATAGCATTATATAGCATTAAGAGCTTTCTTAAAGAAAAAGGAGTGTAATAACTTGACTTACTTAATTTAATAGGAATCGATAAATAAAATATAAGTTCCTAAAATTATCGACCCTTTTCTCTAACTCAATTCGATTAAAATCGCCTCGATTTGATGAAACTAATGCTGCTAATGGCAAAATTAGTTTGTCTTTTTTAAATTTTGTAGCATTATTACTAGGGATGTAACGATACGCCGTTTTGCCGATCCGATACCGATACCGATATTTAAAAATAAATATCGCTGATACCGATTCCGATACCGATACGAATATTGAAATTGAGTTGAAGTTTAGATCAACAAAACTCAAGTGCAATTTTTTTATTATACAAAATTACATTGTAAGAGAGAATATTTAAAATTGATTTTAACCCAGTATAAAAAATTGGAAGTAATTTTTAAGGAGCTACATTTTCATTGCTTCAAAAAATCTATATTAAAAATATGAAGATAATTAGTAGAAAAGCAAGAAAAAATTTTTAATTCCTTTGTAATTTTAAAAAAATACTCGCCATGCTTTTTAAAAAATCGATTTTTTAAAGAACATTTATCAACTAATATTCTTCTAAATAACTTAATAGCTTAATTATTAAAAGTCTTCTAAAAGTTTATATTTATTCACTTAAATTTCCATGAAAATAAAGTTTTGAGTTTAAATTCGCATAAAAAAATTGTGAAAATGGGTAATTTTTTATCCTTTTTCCTTGAGGTAAAACCATTATAGAACACCGAAAAAGAAATTTGTCCTAGCATCGCTTCCAATTCAGTGATAGGTAATCGAAAAACAGAACTTCTTGCAATGGCAAGGATATGTAAAACTAATTAAAAATTATCCAAATTTGCAATACTTCCGGATCGCGAATTCTACATTTTCATGACTTCTTTGGAGTGTCTTTTTTTGCTGGAATAAGATTTAAAAAACAACGACTTGAATTTAAATTCATGGTAAAATTAACAAAAAATAAATAATTTTTTACAAAATAACAGCATAAAATATTATTAATTTTTAAAATTGATAATAATAAGATTTAAAAAATAATGAAGTGAATTTAATTCATGGCAAAATTGAACAAAAATAAATTATTTGTAAAAAAACTCTGAAAAAAATTTTAAGAGTATCGTCGTATCGACAGTAAAATATCGCCGATACCGATGTATCGGAAAATCTGAAGTATCGCCGATATATCGGTATCGGTATTCGTTACATCCCTAATTATTACAACTTGGTACTAGTTGAAGGCAGGATTTTGTCGAAGTAAAAAACATTTTATCATTATTACAAATTTACTTTAACCTACCTGGAATGATGAATTTGCCTTTAACTTATCGCTCACTTGCAACAAAAATTTTTTGTTTTTAATTTTACCACAGCTTTTATTTTGAATTAGAAAAACTCAATTAAATATATTGAAAAAAGTAAATGATGCCTACTGTTAAACAAATAGTCGCCAGCTTAAAAAATTCTTCCTTATTTTGTATATTAAAATAGGAAGTTATTAAAAATAAAAGGCGTTTTCATACCCTGCGGTAAATGGAACTGGCACAAAACAAGTCACGTGACCGGTCCCCAGGTGGTAGGGACCAGTCCGAGTTCTAACACTTCCTATGAAGCGGGCCAGCCACTTTTACATGGGGGTGGCCTAGGATGGGGTTAATTGATACTTTGTATGCACCTTGTAACTTGTCTCTGAACTATCTTATTAGGACTCGGTGTAGAATAATAGATTATATATAAATATTATTCCCAAATTCAGCTGTAATTGTCAACTAATATATTTTTTTATTGTTGCAAGCCCAAGTAGAAATTATATTATATTTTTAAGCGGTGTCTTTGATAGGATTCGAACCGACAACCTCCGGCTTGACAGGCTAGTACACTACCCACTCGACCACAGGAGAACTTATATTTCAATGTTGTAAATACAAGTTAAGCTGGAATCAATATCTGAATATAGTTACGGAACAGGTTCCTGAGTGAAATGGCAGTCTCATTGAAGGGAGACAATTAATATTATATAGATACTATGTAATAGGCCTTTGATTCAGGTGCATCGACTTAGTTCAGTGCCGTTTACTAATATACTAGCCGGAGTACCAACTAAATTGACTGAAAATGGTTAACATGTGACAATTTTTTTCGCCATTCACTACTCCTTATTTTTGGTACCAGTCTCACTTTCTCAAGTCATGGGACGAGTACTTTTGGTTCATTTGTCACCAAATTTTCCGCAGGGTAGTTTTAGCTGGCTGCCAACATTGACAATAGATATATAAATGAAAAGAAATAATAAGAAATAACACAAAATTATTCGTCAAGCCAGATAAATACAATAATAAAATTTTTAATCAGCTTCAAAAACATGTTTTTTAAAAACATATATTATATTTTTTCTATAGACCAAAGGCCGCCGAAATCAAATTTCGCTTCACCCTGGCCAAATGCTAGGAAACTCTCCATACATGTCACTTATCCTAATCAACAACCACCTTGTTCTTTTGTTTATATTTCTCACCCAAGATTGTGAAAGCTCCTTTCTCTAGTTCTTAGGGATAAAACCCATATAGTTCGACTAAATACACACAACTTCAATTTTTAGAAAATCAGTATTTTTTAGTAATTTTCAGAAAATCAGCTCAAATGATTCTAAATTTATATTTGCATAAATTAATACGAAATGAACTGTATATAACCTAAAAATTCATGTTTAAGAATACCAATTTTGTAATATACTTTTTGTACAACTAATACACGTAATCTCAACAAATAGGTATCTGATGCGTAAATTACACACTAGATATTTAAGAAAAAATCTCAATTGAATAAATTATGTATGCAAAATACTTTACAAAAATACTTTATTTCGTAATAGCTACAAAAGTTCGCATATTTTACGAAAACAGTAATTAAGAAACTTATTTGGAAATTACTGCATAGCTATTTCATGTATTATTGCAAGTACATGTATCTGTGCCCACAAGGAATAACGACTAAGCTCGATTTTGGCAAGTGGTCAAAAGAATTTTAAAATCGCTGTGTAAAATCAGGAAAATTAGATTAAGCTAATGCTAGCAATTTTATACTATATTAATTTGTAATTTAATTTATAATGAAACAACAGTTAAGTTAAGAGAAATAAACAAAATTATAATGATAAATACACTGTGTCCTAAATCGACTTAACTGTTATAAATTTAAAAAAACATAAATTTTAGCAATTCACAAAAAATCACTATATATGAAAATATTTTAAAAATTCGTTTTTGTTTTTCACGCAACATATTTATAAAAATATTTGAAAATTTGTTTTTGTTCAATTTGTTGAAGTGTTTTACACAATTAGGGGCTACATGTTTTCTAAAATAAAATAAAAATCAGTAAAATTATTTTTCTTTATAGCTTATAGTCCATAAAACCATAATATATATTCCGATTTCGATATTTTCAACGATTGTTAGAAAGAAATCGCTGCAAGTTTTATTTAAAAACTTCCAGAAACGAAAAGGCCGAAATCTTGCAGTGGTAGCACCCAATGGTTATCACCTTAAATATTTTAAAATTTTATAAAACCGGTATTTAATTGTATTATTCATTATGAAAAATAAGTTTGAAGAGGGCTATCCCTACTTTTTTTACATATATATAACAGTAGGTATATTATAAAAAAAAATGTTTAAAAATGTGCATTTAAGTTTAATTATTTAAAAATCTTGGTTTTTTTTATCCTTGAACATTTTTTTCCCACCTCTGGACACAAAATCAAACCTAATATAAAAAAGATAATAATGGATTGCGCCACAAAATATTTCTGTTTATGTAAGTGGAAATTACCAGTCTCTCTGGTGTAGATGGTAACGTTGAGATTTGCATGTTTGAATGATGAGTTGGAGCCCGATTTTTGTCTTTTCACATTTTTTAAGATAAAAATAACTTAGTCATTCATAAGCCGATTTTTTTTATTTTAATACATGAAGCTTTCGATCAATTATAGCAGATTAATACATAATTTAAGACCTTATGTTAACTGGCGACTTCGTCAGAGGAGTTTCAACATAAGCGAAAACAAACCTATAATACCCTTAACACTTTGTGGTGAAGGGTATAATTATACTCTGTATCAGCTACAATCATACACACAAGTATAAAAATATTCCCAATTATTTATCCGGATACACATAAGTATTTACAGGAGTATTTTATTTGTTGTTCAACAGATTGCTGACAGGGATGGCAAGTGCGATTTAATAATGCTTGACTGCTAAAAACATTTATTTACTAAAATATTCTATCACTTTACAAACTACAAAATATTAGTTCTCTAGTAACTATAATTACACAAATTAATATTGGTGGAGTTCACGCAACATTCGGTAACTTTTTACTCGTTAAATTGGTAGCACTTTCGATATATTTTTTTGCTGTAAAATTTATTTGAAAAAATTTTTGACAGCAATATATATGGGATATTTTACCAATTTAACTAGTAAACAGTTACCGAATGTTGCGTGAACTCCTTCATTGAATCTTTAAATTAAATATTCTAACAAATTAAGTTTTAAGGATTCTTATTAAGAAGTCACACTGAAACTGATATATTTAGCACCAAAGCTTGAAACACATTGATCACTACATTCATAAATGTGAGCTTATATTTTTTTCTTTTAATTTCAAACACACCAATTGCGGGAAAATCCATCGCGTCATATTCATTAATCCTTTTGTCCAGCAAGTGTGCATTAGGGTGGAGCGTCAGATTTTTTTTGCGAATTTCAATTTCGAATAGCAAAACAAGGTTGCATTTTATTTTTAGATACATAGGAAAAATAATGAAAAAAATATTGGGACCTACTTTTAGCCCTCTCCCGCAGCATCAAATCGATCAATTTGTGAAACATCATATCATGCAACATTATATATCGTTACCTGAAATGCAAAAGGGCGTAACAACCAAAAAATGATTTTTCATTTTAAGAATAATTTCAAAATTTCTCTTTTTTACTACTTTTGACAAATTTGTACTCGAACAAAACTACTGTGTTAAATTAGGGTCAAGCAAAGTAAAAGTACATATAATTTTTGTAATTGGAATTCCGAAAATTCTAAAATCAGTACCCTGTAAATCTCCTCATCCCCAAATCAAATTTTTATCCCCGTCTGACGATAAGTCTCGTAAACTGGCTGCATTGAACAAAATTAAAATTTTTACAGTTGTAAAGTTTTTGCAACTTCTGACAACACTGATACTGTTGTCAGAAAACTATTTCTGAAACAAATCTTTATTATTAATATTATTAATATTTCTTTTAATGTTTTCTTGCCATAAAATATTTTGAAATTAATTTATTTTGTACTTACTCAAATGAAGCAAAGTGTAGCTTTGCTTAAGTCATAAAACTTTTGCTGCTCACTTTTTATTAGATACATATAATTAATTACTGTATTTAGTATACTCAATATTATCAATAATGAGTAAATTAACTGAATTGGAGAATACATTAATTAACTATATGTACATATAATATCTTTGTCTCAAGTCAAGCTTAATATGCAAATAAGCATATACTTTGCTAGCGGTTTTTTTTTTACATTACATTATTAACTCCGAACTTTATAATTGTGTAAAAGCTCTGAGTTTACTCATTTTTTAAATTATATATTTTTATATACTCATTGTATGCATTTATATGTTAAAATTTAAGTACTCGAGTTTTTCTGTTCTTGACTTCGAAGCTGTACGGTAATATTGATTAAATAATAAACTCAACAATAAAATGAACTAGAACTATAGCATAATCAATATCGCATTTATTTTACAATAAACCTAAACATATTCTATACATAATTATTGGTGCCGAAACCCGGGAATTAAAATTTTCCCTATAAATAGAATCTATTTCATAAATTTAAGTGTGGTGATATTTTAATCAAATTTCTTACGTGTGGTCTCTGAAAAAATAAAGGTCATGAGTAATCTTGATATTCTTATTGGAGCCCAACGTGATTTACTACAATTGATTAATACAATAGGGGCTCATTTTGAACAAAAGAAATGAAAAAACACATGGTTATCTAACTTCTTTAACACAAAGAGTTGATGATATTTTCAAGAAATTTGAAGTCCAACATGACAAAATTGTGCGTAAAATACATGGTGAGTCACTTAATGTGCAAGATGTTCCATATATGAGTGAAGAGGTTTACTTCGAATTTTCTGAGAAATGTCTCATCATAAAAGGGAAGATAATTGAATCTCTTCCAGATTATTCGCCAACAATTAGCCCAATAACTAGCACTTTTGTTGCACAAAATAATCGTTCAGACTCCACACCTAATTCAGATGCTAGGCTTCCAAAAATATCACTGCCGAAATTTTCTGGAGATTATACGGATTGGATTCCATTTAGAGACATATATTTCTCCCTCGTTCATGAAAACGACTCGCTTGACAAGGTTCAAAAATTTTATTATTTGAAAGGTACGCTTACTGGAGAAGCAGCCAATTTGATTAAGAACCTTTTCTGCCACAGAAGCAAATTATGATTCCGCTTGGAAAATCCTTGAAGCAAGGTATCACAATAAGCGAATGCTTGTCGGAAATTTAGTGATGAAACTTTTCAATATACCAAAGTCAGATGGTGGATACCAATCGATTAAAACTTTACTTGATTCTACTCAAGAATGTTTATCTTCACTTAAGAATTTGCATATAAACACCCAAAGCTGGGATCCTATTCTTATATACCTACTTGCTCAAAAGTTAGACATTCAAAGTAGAAAAGATTGGGAACAATCTTTGAAATCATCCATCGAGCTTCCCTCTAAGGAAGAATTATTTTCTTTTCTAGAACGGACATTTCGTACGTTGGAGTCCATAACTGACGCACTTCCCTCAACTTCTAAACAAAAACCCATCAAGAATAACAAACATTCTTCACAAATGCGAAAGGCTTCTTGTAATTCTGGTAATTTTTCTAAACAAAATGCTATTTCTTGTTCATATTGTGAAAAAGGTCATTCGCTATCAAAATGTTTTAAGTTTTTAGCCCTTCCTTTAGATTCAAAAGATGAATTCTTAACAAGCAAGAGGATTTGCCGAAATTGTTTTGTATCAGGACATGATGAGAAGAATTGTGGCTCACCATTTCGTTGTATTATATGCAAACAAATGCATCATACTGTTCTTCATTCTGAAAACAATATTTCATCAGCTGTTATTCCATCTACATATAATCCTAAGCAGAAAGTAGTGCCTCCAGTCACGATTCATAATTCCAACTCTTTGCAAACAGTTTTGCTCTATACAATTAGATTGAGTGTTCGTACTCACCGTGGTTACTTTTCTTTACGTGCTCTTTTAGACCCTGGATCACAGGGGAGTTTAATTTCTGAATCTGTGGTACAGCTTTTAGGCTTAAGGAGGACCAAATCTCACTGTAAGATAATTGGTATTGGTAATGGCAATGAAAACTTATCAAAACATTTTGTGCACATAGAATTGTGCAATAGAAAACAGGAACCAGTACTTTCCTGTACCGCTTTAGTTTTAAATACTCTTTCCTCATATACACCTGATCCTTCTAGTAAATATATTTCTATGCCTAAAATTGATAACGATAGCTTGGCTGACCCATACTTCTTTAATACTGACCCTATTGACATAATCCTAGGTTCTGATGTCGTTTCAAAGATAAAAATCGCTTCAGATTCGTTTGTACATAACGAACTTTTCTTTCAAAATACGCATTTCGGTTGGGTATTTTCTGGAAATAATAATACCATATCCACTAACAGAGTGTACATACATAATGCAAATTTAGAAAGCATATTAACCTCTTTCTGGGAACAGGAAGAAGTAGTAGTAAAAAGAAAACTAAGTAATGAAGACTTGGCATGTGAGAATTATTTTGAGACCACAACTTCCAGATCAGAATCTGGTCGTTATATGGTACATTTACCATTCAAATCTTCATTGAACGATAATAATGAACCTTCTATTCAAAACAATGTTATAAGTGCTTTCAAACGCTTACGACAATTAGAGATATCGTTTGCTAAACGACCCCAATTTGCTGAAAGTTACAAGCATTTTATGCTTGAATATGAGGTACTGGGTCACATGTCGAAAGTTGGTAAATATCCTGATGACATTCGCCAAAATTCATACTTTTTACCGCACCATGGTGTTTTGAAGGAGAACAGTACGACAACTAAATTAAGAGTTGTATTCGATGGCAGCTGTCACTTAAATGGCCAAAGGTCCCTAAACGAGGAACTTTATCCAGGTCCTCCCCTTCAAAACAACCTGCCTGCAATTATTGTAAGGTGGAGAAGACATAAAATTGCATTCAGTGCAGATATCGAAAAGATGTTCAGGCAAATAGAAGTTTATCCTGAACATCGCAAATACCAACAAATTCTTTGGCGGTCTAAGCCAACTGATAATATATCCATTTACGAGTTAAATACCGTCACATATGGCACAATATCAGCGCCATATTTAGCGATTCGTGTGCTTCAAAAACTAGCACAAGATTATGAGCTGCATTTTCCAAATGCTTCTAAAGTTTTGACATCCGATTCTTATGTCGATGACATTATTTCAGGGGCTGATAACCTCGATAACGCCATAACTTTACAAAAGGATCTATGTACTCTTCTAGAAAAGGGTGGTTGTAACCTTCGCAAATGGATCACAAACTCACCTGAACTTTTACAACAAATCCCTGAAGACTGTAGGGAAACATCTGTCACTTTGAAATTTGACAAAGATAATGTCGTTAAAACGCTTGGTATTCAATGGAATACACATACTGATTCATTTTCATTTAAAGTAAATATTAATGATGATAAATCTGTACCTAAACGAATTATTCTCTCTGAGTCTGCTAGACTTTATGATCCATTAGGTTGGCTTACTCTATGTACTGTAGTTTCTAAGTATATTTTTAAACAACTCTGGGAGCATGGTTTAGACTGGGATGAACCAGTCCCACCGCTTATTGAAAAGCAATGGATCAAACACAAATCATCATTACCACAACTAGGTAACTTAAAAATTCCTCGTTGGATCCATTGGTCAAATGGGTCCCGAACGGAATTGCATTGTTTTTGTGATGCATCAACTACGGCATATGCAGCTGTAGTTTATTCTAGAGTCATTACCTCCGATACCACATTTGTAAACATTTTACAGGCTAAATCGAAAATATCCCCAATTAAAACTGTCTCTATACCGAGGCTGGAGCTATGTGCTGCCAAACTTTTGGTACAATTAACTCAAAATGTAAGGGAGTCGTTATGCGATATAACTGTGAATGATATATACTATTGGAGTGACAGCTCTACTGTTCTTAGCTGGATTCAAAAGCCCTCTTCCACTTGGACAGTTTATGTCGCAAATAGGGTCGCTGATATACAACGCTTTAGTAACCCACAGCAATGGAAGTATGTGCCATCAGCGCTGAATCCAGCAGATTGCGCATCTAGGGGCATATTGGCTCAAGATCTAATTGAAAATCATTCATGGTGGTTTGGTCCAAAATTTCTTTACAAATCGATAGAACATTGGCCAAAAGCGCTTCGAATTCTACCTACCTCTGAAGAGAAACGAATGAGTAGAATTTCAATAAATACATGTAGTGAAAAATTATACCCTGAAATATTATCAAGATTTTCTAAACTTAGAACTTTAATTCGAACATCAGCAATGTGTTTCCGCTTCATACACAATTGCAAGAATCCTCAACTAAAAAGAACTGACGTCTTAACAACATCAGAAATAAGCAAAGCATTACTTCATTTAATTAAAGTTACGCAGTTAATAGATTTTCCCAATGAAACTAAACTTCTTCAGGCAAATCGTGAGTTGAAAGGTAGTTCGATACTAAAGCTTATGCCATTTCTCGACGAAAGTGTTATAATTCGTGTTGGTGGTCGATTACAAAACTCAAATTTGAGTTACAATATAAAACACCCCATAATATTAGCTAAATCTAATCCCCTAGCAACATTTATAATAGTTGACTCACATGAGCGAACTCTACACGGCGGTATAACCCTAACTATGTCTGTTGTTAATAGAAAGTTTTGGATAATTTCTGGAAATCAATTAGCAAAGTCTGTTATTCATAAATGCATGACTTGTTTTAGATATGCTGCTAAAACTTCTCAACAAGTTATGGGAAACTTGCCAAATGTTCGTCTTAATGTCACTCGACCCTTCAAACATAGTGGTGTCGACTATGCTGGTCCCATTAATATTAAAACTTTAACTTTAAGGTCCGCTGTCGTATCTAAAGGATATATTTGCTTATTTGTGTGTATGGTCACAAAGGCTATACACTTGGAAGCAGTTTCAGATCTTACCACTAATTCTTTTCTAGCTGCATTCAAACGGTTTGAGTCCCGCAGAGGAGCATGTACTGATATCTATTCAGATTGCGGTACAAATTTTGTGGGCGCCTCAAAGGAACTCCAGGTCCTTTACAAGTAGAGATTCATTACCTGAAGACTTGCGCCAGGCACTTAGTCTTAATTGTACAAACTGGCATTTTATTCCACCAGCCTCACCAAATTTTGGTGGTCTATGGGAGGCTGGTGTGAAATCAGTTAAATATCATTTAAAACGTATTACAAATGATAGAATTTTAAGCTTCGAAGAATTGGCCACACTCCTTTGTCAAATTGAAAGTTGTCTAAACTCGCGCCCCCTATGCCCTTTATCGTCAGACCCATCCGATTTTGATGCGCTTACCCCAGCGCACTTTCTTATAGGTGAACCAACACACTGTACCCAAGAGGAAATACTGCTTGACAAAAACATTAACCATCTTACTCGCTGGAAGTCTATAGAAAAGCTGAAACAACATTTTTGGAAAAGATGGTACAGAGAGTATCTCAATCGTCTTCAGGCTCGTCCGAAATGGTTGAAGGGCACAACAAGCCCTAAAATTGGAGATTTGGTACTTGTTATTGATGACAGATGTGGTACAGGACAATGGCTATTAGGTCGCATAAAAGACGTCCATCCAGGAGTTGATGGGCTTATAAGGGTGGTATCTGTTCTTACAAAAAACAAAATTATAAAGAGACCAATTTCTAAAATTTCTCTTCTTCCAGATAATACGCCGGAATGTATCATGACTAGTTCCTCTGATGTATAAATTTGAAATGGTAAAGAACGGAGCCTACTGTAACACGCTGTGAGTCGGAGCATAGCGGAGTTCTATAACTCGACTAAATCACTCCCAACAATAGGCCGTTCTTAACTGATTATCGTATCTAAAAACATTCGTTCTTGAGGGGGAGAATGTTGTCAGAAAACTATTTCTGAAACAAATCTTTATTATTAATATTATTAATATTTCTTTTAATGTTTTCTTGCCATAAAATATTTTGAAATTAATTTATTTTGTACTTACTCAAATGAAGCAAAGTGTAGCTTTGCTTAAGTCATAAAACTTTTGCTGCTCACTTTTTATTAGATACATATAATTAATTACTGTATTTAGTATACTCAATATTATCAATAATGAGTAAATTAACTGAATTGGAGAATACATTAATTAACTATATGTACATATAATATCTTTGTCTCAAGTCAAGCTTAATATGCAAATAAGCATATACTTTGCTAGCGGTTTTTTTTTTACATTACATTATTAACTCCGAACTTTATAATTGTGTAAAAGCTCTGAGTTTACTCATTTTTTAAATTATATATTTTTATATACTCATTGTATGCATTTATATGTTAAAATTTAAGTACTCGAGTTTTTCTGTTCTTGACTTCGAAGCTGTACGGTAATATTGATTAAATAATAAACTCAACAATAAAATGAACTAGAACTATAGCATAATCAATATCGCATTTATTTTACAATAAACCTAAACATATTCTATACAGATACATTTGTATTTCTATTTGCGCCTACGTTTGTTACTTCATTAAATGTGAAAATATCAATCGTGTTAAAATGTCGGAAGAAAACCAAAAAAATTGTGAAGAAAAATGCGTAAATGTTCGTGTAAAAAACAAAACGAATCGAATGTACGGAAGAAAATATTTCGGAATGAATGGAAATAATGTAATTGAGAAAAAGCCTAGACAAATGGGAGAAACTTGTAGTTCCAAACTATGTAAAAAAAGTGCTTTGCGACAGTGTTCTCTTTTTTGTGAAGATAAAAGAAAAGAAATATTTGATCTTTTTTGGAAGATGTCTTGGGAACAAAAAAAACTTTACGTTATTAATCTAGTAGAAACATCTAACAGAAAACGCATTTACGCCGAAAATTCAACTCGTTTAATTTCTAACTTTTATTTCTTAAAATTGAATTCTAATCGGATTCCAGTCTGCCAAAAAATGTTTCTCTCCACATTAGGAATAACACAAAAAATGGTAAGAATATGGAAAGAATCTAGTGGATTACATTGTACTCCAGCGATTTCAGAGAAACAAAATAAAGTGCCTAATAATTGCAAAAAAAGCTATGACGATCGTTTAAACTTTTTAAAGAAATGATTAGATGGTATTCCAAAATTGGAATCCCATTATCGCCGGCGTTATTCTAAAAAGTTATACTTTGAGGCAGATTTTAAGTCATACAGACAAATATATGTTCTTTACATAGAGGAATGTAGACATCAGAAAGAAAATGAAATTTCCCAGGTATCATTTCCTAAATTTATGGATGTTCTTAAGGCAGGTAATTACGGTTTATTTAAACCAAGAAATGATGAGTGCGATTTGTGCGTTTCTTTCAAATCAAAAAATGTATCAAAAGATGAATATGAAAATCACAGGTCAGAAATTGAAAAAATGAGAAATGAAAAGTTAAACGATATAGAAAATGCACGTTCTGGTCTTTGTTTACTGTTTTGCATAGATATGCAAGCAGTCAAACTTGTCCCGCAGACGAACGCTAATTCTTCGTATTATAAAATGAAGCTTCAAGTACATAATTGTACCGTATACAATGTCATTACACACGAGTCAGATAATTACATATGGGACGAGACGGAAGGTGCCCTAACGTCATCGTACTTTGCAACATGTATTATAAAACATTTAGAAAAGGTCATATCACAAAGCACAGAATTTCACCACATCATCATATATTCAGATGGTTGTTGCTAACAAAATCGAAACGCCATTTTAGCGAATGCTTTGTTGTTGTTTTGTACCGAAAAAAATGTGACGATCGAGCAGAAATACTTAGTTGTAGGACATACTCAAATGGAGTGCGATGCTACTCACTCTCTTATTGAGAGAAAGCTAAAAAAAATATGCAGGTAAATTTGCCGTCACAGCTAGTGGATATAATTAAAAGTGCACGAAAAACACCTTTTCCTCTGAATGCTCATCTTTTAAATCACGCCTATTTCTGTAATTACGGTGCTATTCCAAAGCGCTACACATCAATACGGCCAGGTAAAAACAGTATAAACAAAAGCATTTTAATGAAATTTCCTTAACAAAAAAGAATAAATTAAATTGCTCAATTACTTTCTTAAACTAATCGCCTAACCTAAAAGACTACTACTTAATAATATTTCTATTTTTTTTAATTATTTTTATTACTAAGGCCGAAAATCTGGTGATGATACCGTAAATATGATTCGAGCCTTAGCGTATGATCCAACAGGAGTCATTAATTTTAAAACTAATATAGAAAATGAATATCAACAACTTCCACAAAGAACTAAAAAGGATTTCGTCGTTGAACAGCCTTCACAATTACATAAGGAGAGACTAAAAATCTCGAAGAAGAAATGGCAACATCCCCAAGATCTAAAAAGATTAATACCTGCAGACTGTCACTTGTTTTACGACAACATTCCTTTCGAAGATTAATGATTAATTTTGCAATAACTATGTATTTAAATTTATTTTTCCTTACTTAATGAAATATAATTTTTTTTAAATTTAAGGTGATTAGTGAACTGATTTATAATTTTTGAATTTTGCAATGAATATTAACCTTTATTTTTTCTTAGTTTTTTTTATGAAATGTTATTTTATTTTAAATTTTAAGTTAAAAAAATATGCATTTACGAGTATATTTAAGTTAATAAAATTAAATCTAAAAAACATTTGTGCTTTTTATTTCTTCAAACTCGACTTGCAAATCATATGAGGACATTTTCACCTTAAACATGTTTCTGTTGTTACGCCCTTTTGATTTCAGTTTTTTATAATGCAAAATGGCGCATCCCGCACATCTAATAAAAATGACGATTAAAGAAATTTTTTTTCTACGAAATAAATGCATCATCGCAATTTAATGCTGTACTGAAGAAATTGCAACACCAGCTTCGTAATCTTTGATTTTTTGGAGTTTTTTGTCTCTCCTGTAAAATTTTGAAATATGTTGTTACGCCCTTTTGCATTTCAGGTAACGATATTCTTTATAGCTGTTATAACTCATTACACTCAAAATATCTACTATTTTATACATACAAGGTCAGATTTCACACAAACTTAAGATGAAATAATGAAGCAAATTTTCGAACTTCTAAGTCTTTGTCATATCTTGCAAAAAAAAAAACACTTTTTCTAAAAGATCTCCTCGATCTTAAACGTTTTTCATTTGGCACAAAAATGTTTTTACGTGAAGCCTTAAAAAAATTATTAAATTTTTTCTTCTTATTAATGAAGCAAATTAAAATAAAATTCATACAATTTTTCTAGCTTCCAGCCGTGGTAGAGGGCTAAAAGATATGGCGCAAAAAATTAAAAAAATATTTTTCGTATATAATTTAGCTAGATGCAACATTCCGGAGGTATTCGAAATTTATTGGATGACTTTTTTCCTTCAGACACCAACGCTCCACTCTAGTGTGCATGTGTTATGTTTTTGTAAATGGAATTTATTTTTTCCCATTTTTTGTGCAAAGTGTGTAAAAACAAAGTCAGAAACAGCTGCATAGAAATTATAAAGTGATGATCCTATTATTTATCAATAATTTTGTTTGCTAATTTCACAGCAACAAAAGCATTGAATGCAGGTCCTACCTGCTGAAAAGGGTGATTTTCAGTAAAGTACGCACAAAAAATTTTAAGAGTGCTATTGTTGCGTGGGTATATTTTTGAGTTTCGCTATCACCAGGATGTATGCATTTGTTGTTTTGTTTATACATATTATTGTACAAATCATGTCATTGAGCATTTTTTACAAGAACAAACGGGTCAAAACTTAATTGTTTTATTGCCGTTTTGTTTATGTATGAATTTAACATTATTACTCTTAGAAAGAAGTACGTATTTTTTACTTGATTTTCGTTTGTTGTAATTTTTGTAAAAATAATCTAAGAATGAGTTACCAATAATTTTTTGGAGAATTTTAGCTTCCAAATTTTAAGAAGTAAAATAAAAACCCAGGCGCCGCAACAAGAAAAAGGGCTTTAGTTAATGGAAAACAAATATATAATTCTAATATTTCCGTATTGCCTCAAAATATTTTATTTGAAATTCTCTTTTTAAATGGTTTTATTTATGTACATATTTGTAATTTAAATATAAAAGTTATTTTAATTGGAAATGAAGAAATAGTCCCATACCTGATTAATGTTTTCAAACAGTCAAATCATGTGTACATCCATTTCATAAATACGGGGGCGTACATTGAATAAATACTCTCAAGTATTTTTATTTTATCCGAATAAATATACATACTCTAAGTATAAAAATACTCTAAGTATAATTATGACAGATACTTAATACTTCCAATACTCATGTGCGTTTCTATTTATAGTTGTTGAGTATTTAAGTTTTTCGCAAAATGAAGTACAGATGCGTTTGTGTGTTAGAATCGGATATAATTATACATATGTACTTATTTGAATGCAAATATATGTGCGTACGGATTATTTGTGCAACAATTATGACTATACGCAGTTAATAAAATTAAGAGTAAATACTTAAGTATATTTTTTTGAGTACTTATTGTCAGACTCTGGTATGGATTTCGTTAAAACAAAAAGAATGTCCATAATGCAAATTTATATGAACATTCTTGTAAAAGGTGGAGGTGTAGCGTAGTCTAACAACCACTATAACTAACAGTGTGTAGTAAGCATTTATAGTATACAGTACCGCAACATACGCTGTGTATGTCTAATTACATTGACAAATGCTATATAAAATATTTGTGCCCGTTGCACTTGACACCTTGTGTTTCAAAATTTCACCTAAATGTCGATAGATCTCATGCATTGCTTTAGATTTAGCTCAAATTGAAAATGTAGATAACTAATTTTCGTAGAAATCATATTGTGAATTTTTAACGGGATCGTTTTATTGGTATGGTTGCTACACGTCAAACAGCGTATACAAACTATGCACACTGGTGTAAATTAGAAAAAAGTGGTAATATTAACTATTTAAGTTTTTCGCATAAATGAAGTACAGATGCGTTTGTGTGTTGGAATCGGATATAATTATACTTGTTTAAAAGCCAATATATGTGCGTACGGATTATTTGTGCAACAATTATGACTATACGCAGTTAATGAAATTAAGAGTAAATACTTAAGTATATTTTTTTAGTACATGTTGTCAGACTCTGGAATGGATTTCGACATTTAAGGCATCGTTATATTCGTCTTAAGAACCCAAGTGTTCTTAGATAGATATTAAAATAAACAAAATGAAAGATTTCTCGCGCGAAATAGCAATACATACTATAAAATCTACCAAACTTATCTAGTGGGTATCAAAATAAAGAAAATTAAAGGGGGATTACAAAAGTATATATATAATGTTTAATTAACCGACTGCCAAGAAGGATTATGTTTTTCGCGCATCTCTTGTATATATGTATGTCTGTAAATTTCTTTATTAGCTCGTATCTTCCAAACGGCGATATGGATTTTTGCCTTAACTTTCAGTAGTAAGACTGCGTATTTTCAATTTTTTTTTAAACTTAGAAATGATATATCTTATCCGTTGATTAGTTTTTACGTGATGGATGTTCGGGCAGACAGAAAACAATTCCAAAAGTTGGTGTTTTGTGTTCTAAATCGATTACTGTTTACCCTACCATAAACATTTTCAGAAAATACTTAATGTTTTATTATACATGTGTATAGTTTTATAGTTTTATTATACATGTGTATGTATATATCTCAAACAAAGGTATGGTACCTAGTAGGTACCATTTTAATCGACTTTTCAATTGTTCGATTAATAAATTAATCGAAATTGAGGTATTTAAATTACTCGAGCAATCGAGTAAGACCTTTATTTCGTTCGAGTTATTCGAGTAAGATTTACTGCTTAAAATTATTCGAGTTAATCGGAAAATTTTTGAATTTAATCGGTTTTTTGTACATTTTTGTGGACAAAAAAAACAGAACAAGTTTTTTCGCGTTTTTATGTATTTTAATAATAGAAACAAACAAAAACACAACATTTCTACATAAATTCGATCATAAACTGATCCTTTAAAATAGTTTTTTTTTACTATTCAAATATCGCGCTTTGAGAAATTTTTGCGCCAGGAAATATTTAATACCATTCCGACCTATCCTGTATTCAAGGCAGAATAAAAATAGTCGGAATTGGCATAGCATTATTGTTGTTATAAATATAAATACGGTTGCACTTTGGAAATATTTACCCAAAAAAACGTAACCACTACATTTGCTCAGAGTTAGTTTGATTTATTTAACTTGTTTTTTATATTGTTACGAAATGAAAATGCAGATTCAAATGTAACGACACAAACTGACAACCCGATCATTATCTGCTTTATACCCCTAAATCACTGTAATAAAATCAAAACCTGGCAACCAAGTACCACAATTAAACTTGGCATCACTCAACAACTGCCAATAGAATTCAAAATAACGGAAAATGGAAGTTTCCGGAATCTTCAGGAAACGGTAGCTAGAACTTTCAAGATTATTCGAGACTGCTTAATCGCAATTACAAACAGTGACATTAAACTTAAACTGCAAGAGATGTAGACTTGATGACAGCGTAATTTGTTAAGTTGCAAGCATTAGAGTATGTGTGTGTGCGAAGATAAACAAACAGAAGAATAATCTCATGCATCGAGACACGCACATACATTGCACCATAGCAAGACCAAAATGATCATGCCGTACACTTAAAGATGAAAAGAGACCTGAATTACAGTACAGTTAAAGATAAAGAGAGACGGCTGTATTCCAGAAAGTTAGCGAAGTTACCAGAAGGTTTTATAATTGACTATATAAGGGGAGGCTGCCAGACGACATGGATAAGTGTGTTTTTAAACTTAGACGAGTAAACATCGCCAAGAATAGTTAGTGTGTACATCGCGTTTAGTTGTACGTGTTTTTTTAAAGTAATAAATAAAGTGTTACTGAGAATTTATTTGTAAAATAAATATCTGTGTTTTATTTTATTGCAATTCAACGAATCCTGTGAAAATAATAAAACCGTTTTTATGTAAAGGACTAAAAACGTAACAATTGGTGTCAGAAGTGGGATTGCAAAATAAAATAAAAAGGACATTATTAATTAATAAAATAAAAAAAGGACATTATTAAATAATAAAAAGGACATTAAAAAAAAATAGAAGCCATGAAGTTTGAAGAGCTAAAAAGTGAGCAGCTAAAAAAAGAGCTGAGTAAGTTGGAACTGCCAACAACAGGCAATAAAGTGGAACTTCAGAAGAGGCTGATAGATGAGTTCAAGCAGCGTGGCATCGACATCGGGACATACGAATTTGAGGATAAAGAGGAAATAGAGGTACGTACTCGTGCCACGACAAGCAGCATGGACTTAAGTACAATGTTCGCCGCTATGATGCAAAAATTTGAAGAAACATCTAAAACCACAAATGAGAAATTTGAAGAAACATCTAGAGTGAACAATGAGAGAATGCTGGCTGAAGTTCAAGAAACATCTAGAGCTAACAATGAGAGAATGCTGGCTGAAGTCAAGGCCGCAGTTCAAGAAACATCTAAGGCCACAAATGAGAAACTTCAAGAAACATCTAAGGCCACAAATGAGAAACTTCAAGAAATTTCTGAGGCCATAAATAGAAGAGTAGATGGCATTGAAGTACAAGTCAGCAAATTTGACGAGAAACTCTCAGAACTAGAGAACAAACTCCATAGCCTAGAAATTGGCGGCGTCGAAGTGCATGTAAAAGATGTGGACGAGAAATTACATGAACTGGAAGCAAAAATTGTTAATCTTCAGTGTCAAGGAGGGCCAGTGAGAGTTATTCCAGAGGCTTCCAGCAGAGTAAAGACGCCTTGTTTCGATGGCAGCGCACCTTTGAACATCTTCAAGTTCCAGTTCGAAACAGTTGCCAGCAAAAATGGTTGGAACAGTGAAGAAAAGGCCATCGAGCTGATTTTGGCCTTAAAAGGAGCCGCAGCAGAAGTACTTGAAACCGTACCAGGGAGCTGCAGAAATAATTTTGATGACATAATGGCGGCACTGCAGCGGAAATATGGTGGCGAACATAAGCGAGATATATACCGTATGGAATTGCGATGTAGAGGACAGAAGCCCAATGAGTCCCTACAAGATTTCGCAATGGAAATCGAACGGTTGATGCAACTATCTTATCCTGGCGAAAATCACCCATTGCTGGAGCAGCTGAAAATTGATTCCTTATTGCGTGGCATTAGTGATCCTGACGTGAGGTATGCAGTATATGCGACACCGAAGCCTACTTTTATAGAAACTGTGACATATGCTTTAGCACAGGAGACCGCAAGGATAATTTCTAAGCCGCTAGAGTATATGGTCCGAAATCTGGAGGTGATTACCGAGAAAGAAGCTAATTGGGAAAAGGACATCAAAGAGGCAGTAGTGCAAGCATTGGCTTTAAATAAAAACAAAGTGCGAATAAAATGCTATAGCTGCGGAGAGAAAGGCCATATCCAGCGCAACTGCAACGCAACAAGAAAGCAAACAAAATCTGTCTCGCCATCATGGAATAATAAATGGAAGAGTCATCAAAAGTCTCGTTGTGATGGCTGTTATCAAGAGCGACAACAGGAGCAGTGTCATCAACCTGAAGCACGTAACGAAGACAGACGGCATAAAGAAATAAGAGAGCGTCTGCGCCTGAAGGAAGCCCGACTAGCTGAGGAGCGTACGAAATTGGCTGTGGAACGAAAACGTTTGCAACGAGAGGCTGAATCATTACGCTTGGAACGGGAGCGCCAAAAATCAGAGCGTGAGAAGCTAGAAATAGAGCTTCGAGAAATTAAACGTCAACAAATGCAAATTTCTGCGGCGCGTGATGGTTTCATAAAAGGTATAAGACAACGTGGTGCCAATGAGTGCAGTATTAATGAACGTAAAGGTAATAAAGGCCCAGGGTATGACGATACACGCTCTCCGATGAGATTTGATGCCACTCCAGCCTCTGCAAGATCTGCGCGTAAAGGAAGTAGTCACAGCTACACTTCGCCCGGTACAAGTAAAGAAGTCTTTAGTTCATCTACCGGCAAAGGAACAGATTACAACAGAAATAGTCACATGTACTCAGTTAATAATTATAATCGAGCAGTACCCAGTGGATGTGGTACACACGCTTATAGCACGGAAAAGAGACTGTCATGGGATAACTACAAGTTGGAAGCAGAGATCCGTGGTATCATCGAAAGGATAAATGACGTCGTACACATGATAGAGCAGTACATTGGACGGAAGACAAAAATTAAGTTTGAACCACTGGCGCACTATGGAAAAGGTGATTGTGTGCCTATTCGGGACGAACAGGCTTAAGTGGGCGGCAGTGTTACGAAATGAAAATGCAGATTCAAATGTAACGACACAAACTGACAACCCGATCATTATCTGCTTTATACCCCTAAATCACTGTAATAAAATCAAAACCTGGCAACCAAGTACCACAATTAAACTTGGCATCACTCGACAACTGCCAATAGAATTCAAAATAACGGAAAATGGAAGTTTCCGGAATCTTCAGGAAACGGTAGCTAGAACTTTCAAGATTATTCGAGACTGCTTAATCGCAATTACAAACAGTGACATTAAACTTAAACTGCAAGAGATGTAGACTTGATGACAGCGTAATTTGTTAAGTTGCAAGCATTAGAGTATGTGTGTGTGCGAAGATAAACAAACAGAAGAATAATCTCATGCATCGAGACACGCACATACATTGCACCATAGCAAGACCAAAATGATCATGCCGTACACTTAAAGATGAAAAGAGACCTGAATTACAGTACAGTTAAAGATAAAGAGAGACGGCTGTATTCCAGAAAGTTAGCGAAGTTACCAGAAGGTTTTATAATTGACTATATAAGGGGAGGCTGCCAGACGACATGGATAAGTGTGTTTTTAAACTTAGACGAGTAAACATCGCCAAGAATAGTTAGTGTGTACATCGCGTTTAGTTGTACGTGTTTTTTTAAAGTAATAAATAAAGTGTTACTGAGAATTTATTTGTAAAATAAATATCTGTGTTTTATTTTATTGCAATTCAACGAATCCTGTGAAAATAATAAAACCGTTTTTATGTAAAGGACTAAAAACGTAACAATATCACAAAATAAGCTATGCTGCAAAAAACTATTTTTATATTATTTTAAATAAATGCGAACTCATATAAAAAAAATATTGTAATTAAAGAAATACAATTTTAACTTGTCTCTGGGTTACGTTTTTTTGTTGGCAAATATTTGCCAAGTGCGACCGTACCTTAAGGCTTTTATAATTCCGAACATTACATTCGATATTTTACGAAACACCTAGTTAATTAGTTGCTCTCGAAATATCTTCTTTATTTCAAATAATTTTTGTTTGATGTTAATATTTCCGAATTTTTTAAAATACTTTTCAAGTTGGTCTCTTTCTTCCTATTATTTACTTAATTTTTTGATCATGCAGATATTAGTATGAAATATTGTTCGAAAGAAAAGAAAATTTACATAACATTTTTTAATCGAGTTATTTGATTAATCGACCGAAATAACTCGAATAAATTATTACTCGAAATTATTGATCGAACATTATTTGACTTTAATTATTCGATTAATCGAGCAAACATTATTCGAGTGAATACCCTAGTACCTAGAAATAGAATAAACTCACAAAGTTACTTTTGGGGTAAATTTCTTAATTGGGTTGATTTTTTCTAATGAAAATTATATAAAATTTGGCGCCATATAACATTTTAATTTTGAGACAATTCTTCATTATTTTGGTGTGCTATTTCATTGAGAATATTGGGGCAAAATTACCTCAAATTTGAGAAACATTCGAAATTGGTTGCTGATAAGTCACAATATAACAAATATGGAGATAACTGAAATTTTTAAAATATTACTATATCTGTGACTAAACATCGAACAAAGGTGCTGATTACACCAAAAGATGCGCCTTGAAATTCTGCATTTATAAATGCCGCTACTTGTGAAACTCTCTTAACTCGAATTAACTGCTTTTGTCTAAAGTCCACAGATGTATATCGTCACCTTAAAGTGCAAACGTGATAAGTCCATTATTTTCCAAAATGCATGTTTTGATGGAGTATGATAATACAACAACGCGGGAAGTCAACGGTGAAGACATATGAAGGCGGATGAACTAACCGCGAATGATGCGTCGGTGCGTCATGTTAGATGCGGCATAAAGCGGGTATCTGTACTTGTAACAAGCGGCTCGCTATACAAATGTGTGCAAATGGCTAGACTGGTCGCCTTAAAACACCAGTTTGTCCCCACAAACGTATTGTGGTTGCTCAGGGTTGGTAGCCCAGACATAAAATTAATTACCCAAGAAACGGAATGAATTAATAATGATAATCAACGGAACTCCCAGGCGACGACTTTTAACTTTCGAAAAAGGACATTGATAGGAACATGGAACGTGCGAACATTATCGGATCCAACGAGACTTGCCCAAGCTGCTGCTGAAATGGAAAGATATAACCTAGACATATTAGGACTGGCAGAAACTAGATGGATGGGACAAGGCGACTTGACACTTCAAACCGGTCATTACTTCATGTATAGGGGAAATAACCGAGAACGATCAAATGGGGTAGGATTGCTAATTTTACCAAAATGCAAAAAATCTCTTAAGGAGCTTAGACCTGTTTCCGAGCGCATTATAACAGCAAGACTTTTCACTAACTTTCGGAATATAACAATAATCCAATGCTACGCACCAACGGAGCCCTCCTTGGACAACGCAAAGGACGATTTTTACAATCTTCTCGAAATTACTATCGGCACGGCGAAAGGAGACATCCTCATTAGGTGACTTTAATGCCAAGGTAGGCAACGACAACACCAACAATCACTTAATAATGGACCGACATGGTTTAGGTAGTGTAAGAAATCAAAATGGCGAACGTCTAGTAGATTTTTGTGCCACACATGGCTTATTTATAGGTGTTACCAAATTTCCTCACAAGGACATACATAAATACACTTGGCAGTCTCCAGATGGCTTCACTCGTAATCAGATTGATCATGTGTTAATTAGCAGAAGATTCCATAATACACTGCTGTATGTGCGAACCCGCCGTGGGGCTGATATATATAGCGATCATCAAATGATAGTCGCACAATTTCGTTTGCGACCAGCTGCTCTAAACAGACGTGAACTACGGAACAGACGCATTGATACGGATAAACTGCAGGTGCCAAGAGTAAATGCCGACTACCAACGAAACCTCTCCAACAGGATCCAGGAATCAAATCAACCCCATAATTGGGAAAATATCGGTACGATATGCAAGGAAGCGGCGGAAGCTACAACATAGAAAGGTATGGATCAGCAGCACTACATGGGAATTTATCGAGAAAAGGCGAGAGCTCAAAACAAAACTCTTAAGCCAATCCGAATCACCCGCGGCTGAAGTTCAATAACTCACTAGCAACGTACCACAAAGTATATACTCCAGTATTTCAACCGAACCACCATTTTTAGAAGAAATTCTGGCTTCCATGCAAAAGCTGAAAAATCACAAAAGTGCCGCCCCGAATAATGTACCACCGGAGCTGATAAAATATGGAGCTGACATTCTCGCTCCCGCATTACACCCAGTTTTCCAGAAGATCAGGAGAGGCAATAACATCCCCTCTAATTGGAAGGAAGGCGTAATTATTACAATCCCGAAAAAGGGAGATCTAAGCATCTGCAGGAACTGGAGAGGAATTACTCTTCTCAATACATCATTACGACAAGAACAGAATGGTTTTAGACCTCATAGATCCTGAGTAGACCATATAAACACTCTACGTATAATTATTGAACAGTCCGTAGAATGGCGCTCCCCTCTGTATCTTCTATTTGTGGACTTTGAGCGGGCATTTGATACCCTCCATATGGCAATCTCTTCGTGAGAAGGGTATTTTACAGTAGATCATTGATATAATCTGTGAACTATATTCGAATGCTGAGTGTACAGTCCGCTTCAAAGGCAAGCGAGGTGTTAGACAGGGGTGCGTTTTATCACCACTACTATTTATCTTAGTATTGGATAATATTCTCTCAAGAACAGACGCCGATGTGCCAGAAGGTATACAATGGCGACCACATCAGACATTAAGTGACTTGGACAATACAGACGATATTTGCTTTCTGTCACATACACTAAATGGTGCGAAACGAAAACTGGAAAAACTTATTGAAAATGCCACCAAGGTTGGTCTACGCGTGAACATGAAGAAAACCAATATAATGCGAATTGAAACGACAAACCATCACTCCACTATGTAGATGTGAACAACGAGCAAACTATCATAGATGATGTAGAGCAATTTTCATATCTTGGTAGCGTTGTAACAAAAGACGGTGGAGCAAATAATGATGTAATGGCACGAATTAATAAAGCGAGACACATGTACTACAAACTTAATAAGGTTTGGTCAGCTCGGAGTATATCATAAAGAACAAAACTAAAAATTTTCAATACGAGCATAAAACCGGTTTTATTGTACTGCTCTGAAACTTGGAAAGTGACGGACGTCATATGCAGCAAACTCCAGGTATACATGAAAAAATGCCTTCGACGAATATACCGTATATACTGGCCTTCCACGGTCTCAAATGTGGACTTGCTAAAAATCTCTGGCAGTGAACCCATAAAAAACGAAATAAAACGAAGGAAGTGGCGCTGGATAGGACACAAGCCTTGCAAACCCGAAAATGACATAGCGAGAATGGCTTTTGAGTGGAACCCGCAAGGTTCGCGACGTCGAGGTAGACCCAGCAGTACATGGATAAGATCTGTTCACTCAGAATGCTGTCACGGAGGAACATGAAAACAAATTAAACAATTAGCACAAGACAGACAGCAATGGACTATGTTCGTTTCCGCCCTATGCTCCAACTAGGAGCTGTAATTTTATTATATATGCCTGCATATCTGTATTTTATATCCTAATTATTATATATGTAAGTACATGTAGAAAAAATTACGTAAGGAATAAAAAAAAAATGTTAATACAACAGATATTACATCATTTACTATAAAAAAGTTACTGTTTTGTCATTTTTAATTATTGTTATGGACTGACATGCAAATGTTCCAAGTCCACTTAAAATTTACAAAATTTTCCTTTTATTTAACTTGTGCAATATATTAAAAAGCTGTTTAGATTCCTCTTGGTTATATAAGGTCGCGGTAGTGTAATGAGCAGGGACAAGGACTGCATGCATTAAGAAAAGGTGTTTTAGGCACCTAAAATATGGTATAAAAGACGCGAAATATACACTACAAACTAGAAAATATGCACTTATTTTAAATTTTTTTTAACATTTTAATTCGGTCTCATAAGGTAATAATAAATACGTGAGTACAGTATGTGCTGATTTACACTGGGAAACATTCTTTCCCGAAAACTTTCTTTTTCAGTGCAAAAGAGCGAGATAGGAATACAAGTGGTATATGTTTCTATTTCATCACTCTCACGCAAAAGAAAATGTTCGACGACAAATGTTTCCCAATGTAAACAGCGTGTATGTAAAAATACAATATAAATAGAATTTAAAATATATTAATTATTGTGTAATTTTAGTAGAACCTTTTATTTAATTAATTTTTAAAAAATATTTTTGTTCAGCTTGAGGTCCGTTAGATTAATTACAAAAACGGCCACATCACCAAAGATCTATGCCGCTTCGACCCATTTGCTCGTCCATAAATTCGCCGTCATACAAATTAAGTAAATATTTAGTTGAAATTTTAAAAAACTTGACGAAAGATTCTGTTTATAATGTTAAAGATGCCAAGGATCTCAAAAACCGAGTTACAAATTTTACGATAAATGATAACGAAAGCCTTATATCTTTTGATGTAATTTCTCTTTTTCCGAGCATTCCCATAAATCTGGCTTTAAAACCGATTGAGAAGAAATGGAGCACATTAGAACAACATACGAGGATACCTAAAAATATTTTTATGGAGATGATATCACTTTGTATAAAAGAGGGTAGATATTTTAGATACCAGGATAGATTATATGAGCAAAGAAAAGGAGTGCCAATGGGCTCACCGGCCTCTCCTATAATAGCGGATATTATTATGGAGGAACTATTGAACGCGTCTCTAAGAAAAATTGAAAACAAACCAAGATTATTGGTCAAATATGTAGATGATCTTTTCGCAGTTGTAAGATCAGACAGTGTTGAAAACACTTTGCAAGTACTAAATGCTTTTAATGAACAAATTAAATTTGCAATGGAGGTAGAAAAGGATGGAAATCTACCGTATTTGGACTCGGTCATAATTAGGCAAGGCAATACATTGAAGTTGGATTGGTATCAAAAGCCATTGTGCTCAGGAAGATTGATAAATTTCTATTCAAAACATCCAAGAAAAATAATTATAAACACTGCTATTAATTTTATTACAAGAGTTTTATCTATTAGTGACCAGACGTTCCACTCAAAAAATATTAACAAAATTAAGAATATTCTAGCAAAGAATGATTTCCCAAGAAAAACTATATTAGATCTATTGGAACATGTAAAAGCCAAAAGCGGCAATGAAGGTATTCAAGCAAAAAAAGCACCCAAATCATATAAATCATCAACATATATACCGGGGTTCTCTGAAAGACTAAATTAGTCTGAATTTACGAGAAAGACAAAAACCAATTAGCGTTCAGAACTTTTAGCACAAACAATAAAATGTTCAGTAAAACAAAATCAAGATTAAAAAATGATGAAAAGTCGAATATAGTGTATAAAAAGGTATATGTTGGTACCACAAAAACAAAATTGAAGACTAGGATGGCTTCACATAAGTCTGACTTAAAATCAACTCAAAAACCATTATCACAAAAAACTGCACTTGCGGCCCACTGTGCTTTAACAGGTCATAAGCCAAATTTCGAACATGTAAAAGTACTCACATCAGAGACTAATTATAAAAAGAGATATACACTGGAAATGCTACATATAATAAATGTACCAGCTGACAAGAGGCTAAATTATAAGAGCGATGTAGAAAAATGCGCGCAGATATATAGGAGCACGATAAACAAATATAGACCAAAACAAAAATTGTGTTTGTTTGGATATTGATAAGGGCTGATTAAAGTAAAGCCTAAACAACGCTTTTTACTTAAAAGTTTATTTATTTATTTTTCAAAAATGTAAATTTACAATACAATTAATTCCAACTTACCTTTTTGTAATTATATTTTATTATATTTTGTGTTGTTTTAGATTCCCCTGAAGATGATCAACGAAGTTGATCGAAATTTCCGGAAAATAAAATTAAAATAAATAAAATGAAAATCAGGAGTTTTTTTCAATTTATTAAACGGACCTCAAGCTGAACTAAAATCTTTTTTAAAAACTAATTAAAATATATTCTTATTTTTTACATGTAAAAGTAAAATTGGCTTCATAGTTTCAAATGAAAGCTTTTTTGATTTATTCACTTTTCTTTAAATATGTACTGCTACTTTTGATTTCGATTTGAGAACAAATTTTTTTGGTAAAAAGTTATTGTTTTGTTAAAATTTACATTTTTCACAAAATATCACACAAAAATATGCATTTATAACAAAAATATATAACAATATGCATTTTCATCAATATATGCACAAATAAGCAAATTCCTTATTTTGTAAAGATATTTCGGTTTTGCTATAATCCGGCTAAAGGGCAAAAACATGTATTTGCATGAAACCCCTGCCCCTGGATATGATACTGGAAATAAGTAATCACCAGGGCCAGTAGTTTCATGCAAATACATGTTTTTTCCATTGAGCCCGATTATGGCAAAATCGAAATATCTTTACGAAATAATGAATTTGCTTAAAAATGGCATCGACTTTGCATATTTTGATGAAAAGTGAATCCATCGATCAGAAGTGTTTTAAACAAGTAAGTGTCAGAAAACAATGAAGTCTTTGAAACTAATAGACTAGTGCTTTTCTGTAAAATATATGACAGATCAATATCTTTAAAAAAAAAGTTTATGGTGGATCAACATCTAAAATAGCAAAAGCACAAAGATAAACATGCACAAAGTATTGGAAATGCCTCTCAGGTTTTAATGTCTAGTAGACCGAATAAAGGTAAAACAAGTTCGTTTAGCATAGAGCTATGTAAGGCATTTGTCTCTGCCAACATTCCTTTACATGAACTAAACAACAGCGATCTAACAATTTTTTTTAAATATATATAGTACGAAAGCCGACTGCAAATTTCTGCACTCATCTGTTTTTAATGAAATACTTTTTTTTAATATTTTAAAGAAGTGGAATATAGCGGTGCAGGGTTGCCTCCTTATTTAACGAGGCAACCCTAGACCACAATATTCCACAACTTAAAAATAGCAATAAAAAATTTATTTCGTTAAAAAACAGATAAGTGCAGAAATTCGCAGTCGGCTCTTAGCCTAACGAGACTAATCCTTCTGAAAAGTGTATGTGACTAAGTTGTATGATACAAAACTTCACCAAATTATACATTTATTAAAAGAAAATTATTTATGGGTCACTATCGATTAGACAACAGACATCAAAGCGCGATTTATTGCCAATGTAATTATTGATATATTGGATGCAGGCGAAGAGAAAGGTAAACATAAATTCCTTCTTAATGTGGCAGAATTAGAAACAGCAAATCATGCTACGATTACCAGAGTCTTTAACGACTCAATAGCGTTATTAGGCGACAATTTCAATAAAAATCCAATATTATAATACGTGACTGATGCTGCACCATATATGATCAAATCTGCAAAATATTTAAATGTATTTTAAACAATTTCATGTCACTTGTCTGTCCCATGCAATGCATAGAGTTGCAGAAGAAATTTGAAATCAATTTGAAGACATCGATCTTTTGACTTCTTATGGAAAAAATACTTATAAAATCAAGATTGCGGGTAGTAGTATTCAAAGAGAAGTATCAAGGAAAAATATTTAAATCTTCCACTTCAACCTGTGATAACAAGATGAGGAAGCTTTAAATGAAGAAAACGCTGCACAGAAAAAATTATTGTGCAATTTTTTTCAATTAACGGCTTGATCAGTAAAAAATTAATTTTTAAATAATTTTTTCGTTATATCAATATTTCTTTTGTAGATTTTGCTGTTTTTTGATAAACGTACTGCCAACACAATTGAAAACCAAAGACTAAAAATTTGATATATTAAATGCATGTAAGAAATATAAGATTTTATGTTATGTCTAAAAAGCCTAAAATTGTTTAGAGTAAGCGGCACTTGTATAAGAAAATTATTTTAAAAAAACTCTGCTTTTATTCTCTTGCTAAACAAACACAACTACATATATACGTAGATTCTTAAGAACAAGCTTTCCATCAAGGCACAACCATACCAAGTAGGCTCGCTAGTATGACATCTACAAATAACACAAGCATTTTGTTTTTGGAATATCATTGCACGATGTCAAAGCATAGTGAATCACAAACCAAATAAAGAAATTTTGACTTCCAGCCATGAAAAATATAAAAAAAGAATGTCAACTCAATCTGTTATGGATGCCCTTGCTTTCGATTGTTAACTATCATTCAATGATATAAATTTATGTGTATGTAGGAGTAGGTTTATATGAACTTCTTGCTGCTGTTTTCCAACAATGTTTTTGGCAAAGTGGTTGGTGCGTTGGATTTCAAACCTGAAGGAGCTTAGTTCGATACCAGTTGAAGTTAAACTACAAACAGTGAGTAAAATACAAAATAAAACAAATTCAAAAGTGTATAATCGATAATAAATTCAAACATAATATAAATAAGCTAAAAATTTTCTAACAGAATTATTATAATTTCAATTCATAATTTTGTTAGTTTTTTTTTTTAGAAATTTTAAAGAAAATTTTTTGTTAATATCCTATTATATTAATTGAAAATTTTAAACAAATTTCAACAAATTCCGTTTATTTGGATATACGAATTTTTTTATAGGTTGTAATCTAAACATTTTTTGACTCAATTCTTCAGATTTTTTAATCAAAGCGCATATTTATTTTTTTTCGTGTATAGCAATAAAGTGTAATAAGTTTTGTGTGTTGACCGGCAAGAATTGCCACTGGTCGTGTTTTGCCGATCTGTGCAGATTTGCAAGGGCAAAACAGAGATTAAAAATCTAAAATTAAGGCAGAAGTGCCAGCTTAGCTTGTCAAATTAATGTCTGGTTTATTTAATATTTTCTACGGCTTATATACTACTTATGAGAATAAAACTTAGCCTTTCTAACTTACAATAGTCATTATTAAAATTATATTTGTTTCTTTTCGGCACCATGAAAATATTAAAGGATTCAAATTACTTTGTACATTGACCAATCGTAATGTGGTGCATTGGAATGCACTCAATTTACACTTGACACTCAAATGTGTGTCACTCAAACATTACGATTGAACAGCGCATGTTTTTAATAATTATATTTATTGTTATTGATACTTTACTAATTTATGTAATGACACATTGTGAAGTGCACTACACAGTGCATTAGTCATATGTGAGCTACACTACACCCTCACCCTTAAGAGAAATATTATGAAAGTGATTTTTCTTACTTTCTTCATGGTACCGTTAAGGTAGAAACAGCCAACCGTACCGTACTGTTTCTTTAAGAAAACGTGTCAGCTGTTCGTATATGGCATGGGAAAACCAATGCAAAAGCTTACCGAATTTAAGGGCCCCGTTAGCCGAGCGTTGCTGTACCCGTACTGTACCGTATTGTACTGTTAGCACGCTAGTACACTTATAGAACATTTAAAAACGTACTTTTGTTTTACTTTATTTTGTTGTTTTAATATGAAAAATAAACAGCTGTTCACAAAACAGTGATGGAAATTAAAAATGTTCAAATGGCGACTGATGCGAAGAAACAGTACAAAAAAGATGTTAGTGGTATTCAAACTATATTTGATCTACATATATGTATGTATGTACATAAAAATAAATTTATAATAAATAAATATGTAAATAAATGCAATAGGGCATATCATCATTTTTAAAAATCACAAGAGTTTTCTTTTTATCAAGTTTTTTATCTCCTGAATTTTTTTTAAAAATTATCACAGGCCCTTTTGCATTTTATATGTCGATACGTATTTTTTATTATATACATTCATATAACATATATGTATATATTTATGCACATATGTATTTATTTAAGTTAACTTCTCCCACAGATATTATTAATAACAAAAGTACCAAAGAACAGAGCGAAAATACCCCCATTCCATTTAGCACACAAGCAGCCCATCACTGTTCTACAAATGTCACTTAACAGCGCACGGAATTTCTATTTTATACAGATTGGTACGTTCCGGCTAAGGTACATTTAAATTCGGTAAGCTTTTGCATTGCTATTCCCATATCATAGACGAACAGCTGACACATTACGGTACAGATGCGCTCCGCTAATTCTGCCTTAAATGTCACGTTGCCGGAACGTCTCAACCTGTATAAAATAGAAAACCTAACGTTGTTAAGTGACAGTTGTAAAGCAGTGATGGGTTGCTTGCATGCTAAATGGAATGGGGGTATTTTTGCTCTGTTTTTGGTACTTTTGGTAAGAATAATATCTGTATAGGAAAACAACTTAAAGTAATATATATATATATATATATATATATATATATATATATATATATATATACATATATATATATATATATATATATATATATATATATATATATATATATATATATATATATATATATATATATATATATATATATATATATATATATATATATATATATATACATATATATATATATATATATATATATATATATATATATATATATATATATATATATATATATATATATATATATATATATATATATATATATATATATATATATATATATATATATATATATGTATATATATATATATATATATATATGTATATATATATATATATATATATATATATATATATATATATATATATATATATATATATATATATATATATATATATATATATATATATATATATATATATATATATATATATATATATATATATATATATATATATATATATATATATATATATATATATATATATATATATATATATATATATATATATATATATATATATATATATATATATATATATATATATATATATATATATATATATATATATATTTATATATATATATGTTTATACATAAATATACATATATTAGATGTATGCATATAATAAAGAAATACATATCGTCATATAAAATGCAAAACGGCATATCGCTTTTAAACATTTTTCAGGAGAGATAAAAAACAATAAAAATCAAACTATTGTGATTACAATAAAATTTCAGCATAGTATCATTATATAATCACAATAGTTTTTTTATTAAGTTTTTTATCCATCCTGAAAAACTATTTAAGAGGCTGATATGCCCTTATACATTTTATATGGCGATATATACACGTTAAATATAAATGTAATATAGATAAAAGGATTAAAATGGCTTCAAAACATTTTTTGTGTATGCACATATAAAAATTATTTCATTTCTTACATATGTACATAGCTATGTATTTATTATGTTGGTGAAATAGATCGGAATTTATTAAAAAGCCGATTCGTTTTGTTTGTTAGTTAGGGCTTTTTGCGTTTTATTTAACGATATGTATGTTTACATAGATACATATTTATTTACTATAAATATATAATATACGGCCATGTTTTGTATTTCATGTGGAATTGAAATGTGCGGAATTATCAAAGCATTATTGTTGTAAATTAATATTTATGAAATACAGAACATGCACGATAGATATATTTTTATGTACCTACACCAGTTTTAATACTATTTACATCGTTTAGGTACTTTTTCTTCGCTAGACTCACTATTTGATCATTTTTAATTCCCATCACTGTTTTGTGAACAGCTGTTTCTTTTTCATATTAAAACAACAAAATAGAGTAAGACATACGCACGTTTTTAAATGTTCTATAAGTGGACAAACGTGCTAACAGTACGGTACGGTAGCGGTACAGCAACGGTTGACTAACGGAGCCTTTACAATAAAATCATTCTTAGATAACATTGGATAATAATACTTATTACAAAAATTATAAAAATATTATAAAAAAAACTTATTAAAATATTATAATGTTCTATATGGTTTTATATTATTTTAAATAAATGGGCAAATGTAAAGTGCCATATTCATTTCTTTTTCCAAATTTATTTAATTAATTTTATTTTTGAATTTGTTCTTGTATTCTAAAGCTCATTTTAGTTAATAAATATTGCAGTCTGATGTGTAAATTATTTAGATAGTTGTTGTAGTCATAGAAATTTGTTATTGTTTACTTTGTCTGCACGTAAGCTGTGTGTGGTGGTGTACAATTCGTCAATTTCCTTTTTGTCATCTTCGTCATCATCCTTTGGATATATAATTGGTGTATTGATATCTGTATTTTTGTTATCATGGATGTTCGAATGATATGGCTGATGTATCATCAAATTAGATATTTTGAGAGTTATTTTTGCCATCATCATTAAAGTAATTTTTCCATATTGACTTTATGCAAATGCAATTTAGTTTTATCATTATTTTGCGATTTCCAGAAAGAAGTTTGAATATTATTAAAATTTTAAGTTAAACATTATTTTATAGTTTATTTTAAACATCTATCTTCTCTTTGTAAATTTTAGAGTTTTATATTAATAAAAATTTCTTGTGTGTCCTAGTTGCAGGATCACAATCTTTAAGTACGTTGTCTAGTAGTCCGCAGTTGCAGGATATCAAACGAAAAGGATTTAAACTTAAATTAAGGGATTCATTCGGTCCGTAGTTGCAGGATCGCCATGTGTGTTGACCGGCAAAAATTGCCACTGGTAGTGTTTTGCCGATCTGTGCAGATTCGCAAGGGCAAAACAGAGACAAAAAAATAAAACTAAGGCAGAAGTGCCAGTTTAGCTTGTCAAATTAAAGTCTGGTTTATTTAATATTTTCTACGGCTTATATACTACTTATGAGAATAAAACTTAGCCTTTCTAACTTACATTAGTCATTCTTAAAATTATATTTGTTTCTTTTCGGCACCATAAAAATATTAAAGGATTCAAATTATTTTGTACATTGACCAATCGTAATGTGGTGCACTGGAATGCACTCAATTTACACTTGACCCTCAAATGTGTGTCACTCAAACATTACGATTGATCGGCACATGTTGGTAATATTTATATTTATTGTTATTGATACATTACTAATTTGTGTAATGACACATTGTGAAGTACACTACACTGTGCATTAAGCATATGTGAGGTACACTACAAAACAAAGTTAAAAAATTTTAAATTTGTATTCAATAAACATCAATTAATATTTGTTAATGCAAATTATGCGTTTCTCATTAATTCAATTGATAAGATTCAACAATTTAATTCATTACGCATCCAAATCTAAATAAATGACGTAGCAATAAATACAATTAATGCGGTCCAAGGCACAATTAGTGAAAAAATTCAGGGCAAACAAGATGCCGTTATTAAAAAAATAATGGATTTCAAAACGTAAAACTGGTGTTTTTGCTTCAATACCTTGTGATTATTCAGTTAAAGAAATCCATTAGAAAATTAGAATTATTTAAATATGCGACGATCAAATCCGTAGATGTTGAAGGGTCTTTTTCAATGTATAAAAGCTTTTTAAGACCAAATAGATTGAACTCTACAGTTGAAAATATAAATCAAATGTTAATTTTAAATGTAAATAAATAAGAACAATTTTTAATTTATATTGTATTTTTACATTCTGTACCCTCATATTTATATTTATGTACCTAATGATAGTGAATTAAAATGTTATGTTTTTGTTTCAATAAAATTTAAAAAATAAGTGCATATTTTATTGTTTTTAGTGTATACTTCGCGTTTTTATGCCATATTTGAGGTGCCAAAAATACCTTTTTTTAGTGCATGAAGTGCCTGTCCCTGGTAATCACATTTTGTTATTTTTATAAGGAGAACTTTAGACAATACATAAAGAGCCTTGTAATATTTTTTCTTACAACAAATAAAAAAATATTCTTCTTGCTTTACTTGTATAAGTAAAATATGCTTCATATTTTCAAATGTAAATTTAAATATATTTGGTATTAGAAAGCTTTTTAGATTTGGATAAGGACACTTTTCTTTAAATTTAAATACTGCTGCCTTAGATTTTAATTTAAGAACAAAAATTTTGGTGAAAAATAATTATTTTATCGAAATTTGAATTTTTTACAAAATATGACAGAAAAATATGCATTTATAACAAAAATATGTAAACATATGAAATCGATGCCATTTTTAAGCAAATTCATTATTTCAAAAAAATTTTTGGGCTTTGCCAAAATCCGGCTTAAGGGGAAAAAACATGAATTTGCATGAAATCCCTGTCCCTGGTTGTGATAAATTATTATTTGTTGAATTTAAAGCAGACGGACAAGTGCATAAATCATACGACGCGTCGTCACTTACTTGGATTCTTTTTCTGTTACAAATTTAAGAGTAACTTTACTTTAATACTTTAGATTAGACCTGGGAATTTGCACCATTTTCGGCCTTGTATTTTCGGCTTCTTATATTTTATGTAATGGTGACGAGTCTTTTTGAGAAGTCGAATCGGTTGTAGCGATATAGCCAGGTAAAAATTTTGCACGTTCAGGTGACGAATATATATATAAGTCGTTTTATAAACAAAAATAGTTTATTTTAGTGAAATTTAATCAAATAATTTGTTAAGTTAACATAAGAACATATACCAACTTGAAATAAAAACATGAAATATTAACAAGGAAAGCATAGTGGAAAAGACTTTAGTACAACGTATTGTAAAATACTACGTATTACGTAGTATTCTACAATACCGTAGTACATACATTCATATTGATTAAATGAGCACGTATGAATGTTGTCCATTAAAATTTCACCCTTATTACTCATACTAAAAAATACTAAGAATTGAAAGTACATAATTCCTAAATTAAATTCTTTCAAATTCTAAATATTAATTTATGTATTATACGAGTATTATAGGAAAATGTTGGCAGAAATGAGATGAGCAATGTTTAATAAGAAAATTAATAGTAAACAAACAAATAACAAAATTTTTATTACAACACAAATACAATAAAAAAGAACAATGGTTAGAATAAACAAAAACATAAATTAAGGAGTAAATTGATGAAGTTTTGTTATGGTATTTATATTATATAGCTTACCCTAGGCACAGTTATATTTATCAGTCCCCAACAGATTTTTTTCAATCCCCATGGTATCTAATCAAATGATTTGATTTCAATGCATTCATTGTTTGCATGTTTTTCATACATTAATTGTATGAATTGTTTAATTGAATGTTGTTCGGGTTGAGATGATTGTGAACGTGGTAGGACGAACGAACGAACAATCGATCGATGGTTGGTGGTGGAAGAGGTGTGAGTAAAAAAAAGAAGAATATTTAAACATGGACGTGTGATTGTGCATTTTATAGTAGACAAAATTTAGACATTTTTATTTTTATATATATTTTTTGGTTTTATAATTTGTTTTTTTTATAATTTTTTATTCACAATTAGGTATGTGTTAATGGGAAGGAGCATTTAAATCATGTTTTTATACATTTTTGGGAAATAAATTTTTACAAAGACGAAACACGATTGCGTGGTTTTTTATTTCGTTTAATTATGCGTGCAGGGGTATTTTCATGTTTGAATTAAAACAAACATACATTAATTCAAGCAAAAAGTGCATATTTTTTATATGTATATATTTTCATATAAAATCATAAGGATTTTTAAACGCGTTTCCAGGATTTTTTTTAATGATATTCAATAAAATTTAAAACAATAATGTCATAATTTAAATAAAATAAATTCGTTAATTTATAATTGAAAAATCAATTTAAAAATTAGTTATATAAAAAAGTTTTATTAATGTTAAAAGTCATAATAATAGATGACATTAGCATATAGTATAATAGAATAATATGTTACAAAGTAAAATGTTTAAAAGTAAATAGAAGAAAAAGAGGAAGAAAAACAAGAAGAAGAGAGATTTAAATAATTAAAAAGTTCTTTTATAAACTGGTAGTTAGTAGATAAAGCTTGTTTGAGTAGTAAACGTAGGATAAGGTGTATTACAATTTTTGGATTTACTTGACTTTATACCTTTGATGCTTTCTTGACTTACTACCGCTTAAATTGCATTTAGTTGGTAGAAACAAAAATCATGTTCATACAGTCGAATTCGGATAAGCGCATGCTGTTTAATTGAAAAAATCTATTGAAATTTAATTATCTTATTTATAAGTTTGTACCAGTTTCAAAGCACTTTTGTTCGCTTAAAAGAAAATGCGCTTAACCGAAACACCTTTGCTTGAAACATATTCTGCTTGAAAATGAGCTAGCTTATATGATAAAAACACCGCACAAAAGACAAAAAATATTAATTTACCGGCGACGAAATATCTTTTAGCGCTGACTCATTTTAATTTTATCATGTATATTTTTCAGTTTGTAAAATGAATCTGAAATCAAAATCAACTCACTTCTGTATTTTTTACTGAATTCATAAAACAATTTGTCTAAAAATACTTACGAATTCCAATCAAAATAGTTTACAGGATCGAACAAAAATTTTTACAGGATTTTTTGTAAATTATCAAACAAACTTATTGTATGAGTCAGTACAAATATTTTTTTTATATCTTTAAGTTTTAAACAACATTAACTGAAGCTAATAATAACGTTTGCTGTTTTTTTGTAATATATCACACAAGGTTTTCATTTTAATCTTTAAAAATTGTTTAAAAGTATCAATTAAGCATTTATGAAATTTCACTTTGTCAAATGTGTTCAACTTAGTATGTTTATCATAACCAGCGTTGTCTCCTTTTAGATTTCAAAAAGCACTGAAACAAGGAATAAATCCAGTAATGTTTGCAAAAAAATAGATTTAAGTTTTTTCGTTTTATATAAAAAAAATCTTATATAGAGTAATTTCAAACATTTTCTCTAAGGCCTGGATTTTTACCCTGTCTGACTATAATGAAATTGGACATATATGTATATTATACCGTTACGTCCACATAACATGGCGCAAGAGTTAGCCTGTCGGAACGTGAGCATATCGGCCACTTTTGAGAAAAGTTCGTCATATTCAGGATTGAATAGACCACGTCATCAGCTATTAATAACTTTGGTGTCATTCGGAAGGTTTTTGTTTTCTCTTAACAGGTATATTAAAAAAAACATCTGTAACATTTAAATCTGGCCTCATCCCTACTTGCAACCCCTGTACAATAAAAGCATGTCAATTAACTACATTCCGTATAAAAATAAAGAAAATGAAAGTATATTCTTAAGGATATCTAAGCGTAAAGGAACTTTGGAGACTGAAACCTTTCGAATGACACCAAATTTATTAATATCTGATGACGCGCTTTAAAGTTATTAAATTTTGAATATGACAACCTTTTCTAAAAAATGGCCGAGATTCTCAAGCTTAGGCGGCTATAAAATAGAAGCCATAAAAAGTTGGAGTAGAATATATACTTATGTCGATTTTCGTTGAGATCGGAGAGAGGGTAAAAATATAAACTTTATGTGTCAAATCTAAAGAGCCAGGCAAACGAAATACATAAATACAAAAATACTTTCCTATATGGTGTTTCACGCTTTTAAAAGGCACAGATGATTTTTCGAATGCACTTCTCAATTCTTCTTCAAGACTAAAAAAAGTATGTTCTTGCATTAACAATTTTTTTTTAACTTTTAAATTTATTTATTGATTCTTCAATTGCAATTTGAACTAACAGTAACCCAGCAAAAATAAATTTGGTACAAGGATGCAGTAAGATTAAATAGAAGGACTTCGGAGATGCGCAAAAGCAAAATGCCTTACGAGGTTGCAATAACGTAAGTGAATGAAGAAATTTAACGCACACACGGGAATGGTGGTCGGCTATTTATGTTTTTTTTTACACCCGAATTTTTTTTCAACTCAAACTTTTTTATACTGCATTCGTAATTTGATTTTTTATTCTTCCATTGAATTGTGTATGAAAATAAATGTACCTCGGTAGCTAAGTGGTTACTGTTCTAGACTACCATGCGAAGTGCCGAAATCTCTCCCTTACAAATCTGCTTCCGGCAGACGGATATTTTTGCTGGGAAGTTTTCAAATCTTAATACTAAAATTATTAATAATTAGTCGACCCACTGCTAGACAAAATATTAGGTTCAACGGCTGCTTCTTTAGATGACTTGCGTCTCCCGTGTTCCGTTGAGAACAAGAGTGTCCCTCCTTCTTAGCCAAGTGTGCGCTCTAAAATTAATGATCTTGCGGGCTAACGGATTTGGATGCGATTCCAGTTTTTTTTATATATGTTGTCACAAGTATTGAAAACATAGTTTTTTCTAATGGAACATCATGATCTTTATGGATGCGCTGGTTTCTGACATACTAAGGTGCCGCTGTAATCAAACGCAGAATTTTAGTTTGTCGCCTTAGAATTTTCTCTATATTTGATGCAGAGGCACTGAATACCATAGCACCAAATTTGGGGTAAGTATTGTGTTGTATAGAATAAGTTTACAATCTAGACTAAGTGTTGAATTTCTTCCTATTAGCCAATTAAGCTGAACTGCTTTCTATTTCATTTGGGTCAGCTTTAAATCTATGTGGGTCTTCAATGTTAGACGACGATCAAGGTGAATTCCTAGGTATCCAATTACAATAACAGCTGATAACGCGAGGCAGTTCATTGGTGATGGATTTCAAGCATATTGTGACCTGAATAACATCAAATTAATAAGCACTATACCGTACTGGCCACAAAAAAATGGTGAAGTTGAACGCCAAAACCGCTCCATATTAAAACGCCTTATAATTAGTCGAAACACTGGTAGAGATTGGATAGATGATTTGCATGATTATCTTCTTATGTATAGATCAACAGCTCATTCGACAACATTAAAGACACCATTGGAATTAATGTTTGGTTTTAATATAGGCGAGAAAATGCCTACTATACATCAACCTTTGGAAGCTAATGAAGAAACTAGCGATCGCGACAAAGAAAAGAAAGCAAGTGTTATATATTTAATACTTCCATCGTACGTTCGTATTCTTTTCTTGTCGCTATTGTTTTTTATATAATTTTATGTTTATACTATTTGAATTGAATTGTAAAACTTCTGAATAAAGAAGATTAGTTTCAATATATAATATTGGTGTCAGAAGTGGGATTCCCAACATGGCTATTTCCCAAGAAGTAATGGAATCGCTTACGGGAATGCTCGCTAAAGCAATCCAGGAAGCTTTTGTCGGTCCTGCGGCAGCCACATCGAATGCCTCTATACGAAGACATCCAATATTCACAATGTCCGAACACATTTCATCTCAAACATCAACAGTTAAAGAATATTCCACTCGATTTGATTGGGCTCTACAACTAAGCTCTGTACAGACAGAGCTACATGCTCAATACGCCAGAGTAAATATGGCACCAGAACTCAACTCGGCGCTGCGTATTCACAAGCACCAGAAAGTTTTTCTTACGAAGACCTTAAAAGTTTGTTAATAACTCATTATGATGCTGCGAAAAACAAATTTGCTGAAAGTATTAAATTTCGGCAAGTTACTCAATTTAAAGATGAATCAATAGCAGGTTTTGCCCTTCGACTAAAGCAAGCCGCAATTCACTGTGAATATGGAATTTTCCTTGATAGAATGTTTATTGCGCAGTTCCTTTATAGTTTGGAGGCTCGTGAAATTTGTAACGTTATTGTTGGAAAAAAAACCAGATACTTTCTCCGTAGCGTACGAAGTGGCCTAATCCATTGAAGTCAGTCGTAACACAGCAGTAGAAGTGAATCAATCAGAGCAAATACCATTAGAGGAAGGTACAAATAAACTCGGTTTTTCTCCGCCAAAGTTCAAAAAGAAAACACAGCCAGTTCGCAATCAGACTCACTTTTCGGAGAAAACTGCTATAGAGTTCGTGTAATGGATGCGGTGGGCTACATTTAAGAAAATATTGTAAATTTAACAATGTGGAATGTTTCTCTTGTGGTAAGCGAGGTCATATTTCGAAAATCTGCAAATCAAAAACAGCACAGTTAAATCAAAACCTTGCTTCACAATCGGATACTGATGACGCATGCATACAATTCCTTAACAAGTTGTCTAATGATAAAACAACAGATAGGAAACTATTAAAGGTCGAAATCGATGGATCTAACCTCCGTATGGAACTGGATACGGGAGCACCCTGCGGAATCATTAGTATTAAAACGCTTCGAAGTATCAAAAATATTTTTTCATTACAAAAAACTGATAGACAATTTTCTAGTTACAGTCGTCATAAGATGTCATGTGTGTTGGTCGTTTACCTGTTACCGTTAAACTTGGAAGCACTATACGCAAGCTAAATCTTTAAGTAGTAGAACAAGATTTTGATTCCCTTTTTGGAAGGGAATGGATAACAGTTTGTTGAAGAGATTAGGTTTTCTGATCTTTTTTCACCAACTCAATCTACTGTTGTTAAGACAATCTCGACAGTAAAACCAAATTTGGCTCAACAACAGCAAAAACTTCTTAATCAACTTCTCACAAGATATGAAGATGTTTTTGGAGAAGTTGCAGGTCTGTTGTCGGGGCCGTCGATATCTGTGCATCTTAAAGCAGGAGTAGGACCAGTTTTCGCCAAAGCTCGAGAAATCCCGTTGGCTTTAAGAGATGCTTACGCCAAAGAAATTGATAAGAAGCTTGCACTAGGTCATTACAAACGTGTATACTTTTCAGAATGGGCTTCGACCACTCATGTTGTTGCGAAGAAAAATGGTAAAATTCGAATTACTGGTAACTATAAGGCTACTCTGATTCCTCGAATGGTTATTGATGAACATCCAATACCCGGAGCTGAATTAATATTTAACCAAATGATAGGTCCTACAATGTTCTGCCACTTAGATATAACCGACGTATATACACATTTACCTGTGGATGAGCAGTTTAGCCATGTATTAACTCTAAATACTCCTACTCATGGCTTAATCAGACCAATCCGAGCTGTTTACGGTGCTGCAGATATTCCCGCTATATGGCAAAGGCGTATGGAAGTTGTTCTCCAAGGAATTCCTAATGTGCGAAATTTTTTCGATGATGTGCTAATTTATGAGAAGAACTTCGATTCATTACTGAGCACTCTAGATACGATTTTAGAAAGAATGAGAAAACATGGTCTACGTCTTAACCGCTCAAAATGTGTTTTTGCAACTCCAGAAGTAGAGTTCTTGGGCCACAAAATAGATTCTAATGGAATTCACAAATCTGATAAGCACATTGAAGCTGTTCGAGATGCTCCAAAACCTTCTAATTCAAAAGAACTTCAGTTATTTTTAGGTAAGGCAACCTATTATAATTATTTTATCCCAGATTTGGCTACGAAGGAAAGACCTCTGAGAGATATGCTAAAAAAGGAATGTTTTGAATGGTCCAATGATGCACATAGAGCTTATGAAGATATTAAAAATACATTAGTGTCACCACAGGTTTTAATGCCTTATGATCCATCCATACCACTTATTTTAGCAACTGATGCAAGTAAAACGGGTTTGGGTGCCGTTCTTTCTCATCGCCTTAACAACGGGAAAGAACGCCCAATCGCATATGCTAGTCGTACAATGACACAGACGGAACAGCGTTACCCTCAAATTGACAAGGAAGCGTTGGCCATAGTTTGGGCAGCTAAGAAATTCTTCTTGTATCTTTATGCTCGTCATTTTTCATTGATAACAGACCATAAACCGTTAAAACAAATTCTTTATCCAAAGAAATCTCTCCCAAGCCTATGTATTAGTCGAATGGCAAATTACGCGGATTTCGACTATAATGTAAATTTTAAAAATACCAAGAAGAACGCTAATGCAGATTATTGCTCTCGATTACCATTAAAATATTTGAACAAAATTAACGATTTTTCAATGATAAAATATTCATAGAACAAAAGCTTCTAATTTGGTCAACGTGATGTTTAAAAAATTTTTCTTGATATTTAATTTCATAGTGTAAATCACGTCTTACAATTGTACCTTTTACCCATTTGTCCATTCGAGGGTTGTGTGTTAAAAAAAATATTTGGTCAGAGAGTTCAAAAGTTCGGAATGTAGGCTTAAACCGTTGCACAGTGGGGCCATTTGACTTTTTTCGTTGCAAAAATCATGTTTTAAAGTAATAAAGATATTTAAAAATTTTAAAAAGCATTTGAAAGAAGACTCCTCAAGCTTCAATATGCATGATTTTCACGGTCATCGGTTAGCCGCGGCACTGTGCACAGTGTCGCCTTTTGACTGTTTCATAACAAACATAATAAAGTACATAATAAAGATGTTTTAAAAATGTATAAAGCATTTCAAAGATAACCGCTTTCGCTAAAAAATAAGTAACCTGCATGTCCATATGATCACAGGGTACTACGCACAGTGGCTTTCTCATCGCAAAAACCATAATTTTTTAAGTTACCAAGATATATGCAATAGTTAAAAATCACTTCCATTTTAAATCCTTTAGTTTCAAAATAAGTGCTCCCGCATTTTGATAGGCATTGGGCACGGTAATAACTTTTGACCTCTTTTTTTCGCAAAATTCATATCTTTTGAAGTAATGATCTTTTTAAAATTTTAAAAACATTTCAAACACAACTTTTGGTGCTTCAAATGCTATTCTCATAAGGAAGTCCAGAAAAAAAGTACCACTGTAATTTAACATGTTAGAGTAATATAATATTTTTTATTTTTACTATAAATACACATTTTTGAAATATTTTTAATATTAATGCTATATAATATATAACACAGTGCAACACGAAAAAAATAACCCTATACGGACACCACTAAATGATAAAAGACCAAAAAGAAAATAAGACCCGTGTGTCCCAGTTTTGCCCAAAGTCATGCAGCCATTGTGCATGTTTTATTTCATTTTTGTAAATGGAATTTAGTTTTTCCAATTTTTTATGCAAAACATGTCAAAACAAAGTAACAAACACCTGTATTGAAATTATCAAGTGATGATCTTATTATTTATAAAGAATTTTGTTCTCTAATTTCATAACAACAAAAACATTGAATGCAGGCCCTACCTGCTTAAAAGTGTGATTTTCAGTAAAATACGCACAAAAAATTCTAACAGTGTTATTATTGCGTAGGTATATTTTATTGGGGTTTGATTTTGTTTATTACAAATTAAGCTATTGAGCATTTTTTACAAGAACAAAAGAATCAAAACTTAAATGTTTTATTGCTGTTTTGTGTATGTATGAATTTAACATTATTAGTTTTAGAAGTAAGTATTTTTTATTTGATTTTCTTTTGTCACAATTTTTGTAAAAATAATTATGTTAAAATTCTAGGAAACTAATTCTTAGATTACAAAAATTAAATAAAACATGCACACTTGCTGCATGACTTTGGGCATAAATGTGGAACAAGGTTTTTTTTTTGGTCTTTTATCATTTAGTGGTGTCCGTATATGGTTATTTTTCTATGACGTAAAGAATTACACACAGTGTAATATATAATGATATTAATTTATTTACTATATTTTTTTCAAACTAGTATAATTTTTTTTATTAGTTAGTTTTCTTTAAAATAGTCATTAACATTGGGAGCGATATCTAATAGACTTAACATATCAGAGCTATAATTACGTTCTTGTAAATCCTTTTGAGATCTTACATGTCTTCGTGATGAAATTAGTGGAGGTGATGAGGCGGCCAACATATTGAAAAGGTCCTCATTTTGTCTTATCCGTGAAATTTTGCAAGTATTTGTGTATCTGAAGTGTTTAAAATATTTGTTTTTGCATTCTTGGGCTTCTTCTGATAACTCTCCAATTGGTAGGCATTGATATTCAATTAAATCTTTACCATGAGCCAAAATCTTATGGACCGTAGGAGTAAGTTTCTTTTCAGGGTACATTTGAACCAAAAGTTGAGCAGTTTTTGATGCATAGTCATGAAACTTTGGGCCATTTATCATTTCTCGAGAGTTTATAACGTTTAGGATAACTGCAAACCTTTTTATAATATGATTGCCGACCCGAGTAATTTTGGCTGTTACCTCATCATTTTCAAAAAATGCTCTGGACATATTTCCATCGTTCGTATTGCCGTACTCCTGCTTTGGGCAGTCTATTGTCAGCCCAAGGTTCTTAAGAAATTCATTTTGTATAATTTTTTTCGAGCAGATAGTTTTTCTTTTGGTGTTGAGTTCTTATCAAAACATTTTCCATCTCACGGAATTGTATACGCTAGTTTTAAAATAAACTCCATGCACCTAATTCTAGCATGTAATGGAGAAATTCCATATTCATAGTTGTGCTCATCACTTGAATCATCAAGATTTTGAAAGTCTTTCGGTGTCTTTTTGCAAATCGCACACTTCAAAGTTGACGAAGTATCTGTTATTACATTTAAGACTTTGCCATCAATCATTGTAAGACAAAATTCATAATCAATGTAAACTGTTTTTCCATTTCAAGCATTAAAGGGTTTAGTTCAGAAATTTGCTTTTTTATATCGTTTACTGTTGATTTGATTATTTCTGAAGACTCCTTCGTGTATTTAAAAAATATCGGACGGCAAAAATGAACTGATAATGGGCGGGGATTTTTCCAATGCTCAGAGATTTCACTTCTTAGTCTTAAAGGAACTACAGAAGCCATAAACATATTTGCATCTGTAATAGTTGTGTCATTTGTCGATATTGTTTGTTTGTAGGCACTTTGGCCGGATGATCCATCACATCCCCACTTATTTACCAATGTAAGCCTATCTAGCAGTAATACTGCTTCATTTTCAGGCAAACTTTGAATAAGGCGTTTGGCTGTATGATCCATTAAGTCTTGCAGTTTAACCTCTGCCGATATTTCAGTAACCTTTACATTAGATGGCACTGCTTCTTTTTTGGCAGATGTAACCTTTTTGTATCCAGGAAGAATATTGACATTATGATTCTTTAAAAAGCTTCATAAAATAGAACACTTTTCCTTTGACAATCCCAAGTCCATAAATAACGCTAAGGCTTCTTCTATGCTATACTTTCTGGGTAAAGCATTTGGAGGAGTTGGAATACTCTCTTTAATTATCTGCAGTCGATTTGGGCTTGCAAGCTCTACAGCTTTTGTAATGTCTGACCTTGATTTGTCTTTATCTTTAACATACTTAAGACATAATGCTTCTGAAAGATGCGATTTACATATATCTTTAGTGACATTTTGAAGTTTACGTTTTCTTGTGTACTCCGAACATTCGTTTATAGTTTTTGCAGGTCTTCCTCTTTTGCTGTCAGAAGATGTATGCGGTTCTTCTATGTTTTCAAAAGTTGTTACTCCATTCAGACAGTCTGAGTTCTTTTCCATAAAGGTTTTTGTCGTTCGTTTTGAGGCAAGCCATTTTTTATTAATTTTCAAGTAAATGAAGTGAATTGTGGTTTTCACATCCTCTTCGTGGTATCCTGATAAATTGTGTAATTTTTGCACAATAGCCATTCTAAACTCATTTTCATTATGTGAGTTTCTGAATAACTCGAACAATTCCGAATTCTGAAATGACATTATAGCACATTGACTCTATCAAATTGTATAACTTAATGATCACTGCTTTTACAAAGTAAAAAGTTAACTGGCTTGATTACACAATTGCGGCTTAATTTATACCCAAAAATAAAAAAATGTTTAATCTACCTGCTTTGTAAAACAGAAATCCAGGGCTCAACTACCTGTAGTGTAAAACTGCATTTTCTATTTTACTCAGTATAAAAAAAGTTTAAAACTACCTGCCTATTTTTATAATGCGAACAACGTTGCCGTTTTGGTTAAGTTTAATCAAAATTGGTTACTTTTTTCCATCTGTAGAATAAAAGACAAAAATTAAACTACATACATACATACATATTTAAGTACCTTAAAATTTTGGTTATTTTTTTCTTATTTGGTAGTTTTTCCAACATTCTTGGTTATAAAATATATTGGTCATAGAAACGTTGAATGCGAATTTAAATTTAAATAAACAAATTGTTATAGTTATGCATACCTGATTCATACGGGACTCGCCCGATGATTTTTTACCATGAAATTTCTAGAGTTTATTGTCGAACGGGACACAAAGCAACATAAAAGAAAATTTAAGAAAAATGCAGGGGAAAAAGTCATCGTGTCAATCTCGTATGAACGAGAGAAATTAAAATATGTAACAAATACGTGCTGCAGTGAAAACAGAATTATTGCCGTTTTCACTATGAGATTGTACCAGTTTTCCTCTTATATCAAGCAAAACGGCAACTTTTGGTGGCAAACTTTAGTTAAATTATTTAAAGCATTGTGTAGCAAATATGCTCCGAAAATTTGGCCGAGACCATTTTTGGCCATTTTTAGATATGCTCCATTTTATTTGTAAAAATTACCTAAATATAGGGTGCCTGAAAAGCGGCAACTGCCGAAAAAGTAGGGCATTTGATGCACATTTTTTGCTTATTTCAATAAAAAATAAACGTACCTTTAAAATGATACCAAAAAAGTAATGATCTAAAGTCAAGGTTTCTAGCATTTCAATTTTAAAATGTTATTTTTTTCAAAATCACCTTTTTGGCTCTTCTTAAAAAACTGCCAACTTTAAGCAGCTCCACCAGCTATAATTTTCAACTAATTAAGAAAAACGTTTTTGAACTGGCATCAGTAAGAAGTTCTTTGTACGATGTAATCATTCATTTTACAAAATTTTGTCATCAAATTTTGTATTTTTGCCACGGTATTTGGGAAAAGGCGCCACAGTGCGTTGCTCTTGTTTTTGTGTAATTTTTGTATATAAATCTTCTGGCTTAATAAGGTCCAGATGTGTTCTCAATACTCGACCTAAAAACAGTTGTAAAGGAGGTTGGCCTGTTGTAGAATGTGGAGCTTTCCGATACTGTCGAAGGAATGTATTCAAATTTTGCTGAAAATTATTCCTGGATTTTTGCATTGCTCTATGGCCATCTTTTACTGTTTGAACGCATCTCTCAGCTTGACCATTAGACGAAGGGTGGTATTGGGCTACAAATTTATGATATTTAACACCGACTGACTGAAGAAACGTTTTGAAATCCCTCGAAGCAAAGTTCGTTCCATTATCACTAACTACGGTGACAGGAACACCATAAGTTGCAAATATTTCGTCCAAAATAGCTATTGTTGCACTTGTTGTCATCGAATTCGTTATTTTAACTTCCAGCCATTTGCTATAAGCAACTGAAATTACCAATAACATCATGCCAGCAAAAGGCCCCGAATAATATATATGTATTCTTTCCCACGGGCCTTTTGGGTACTCCCAATGGTGGCCTCTGAATTTGGGCGGAGCATATGCATGTTTAGCACAGTCTAAACACTCTCTCGCAGTAGTTTCTATGTCATTGTCTATACCTGGCCAATATATAAACGACCTTGCCAGACCTTTCATCTACACCATTCCAAGGTGAGCAGTATGTAGATCTCTCAAAACCAATCTCCGAAGTGAAAGAGGAATAACAACTCGATGTTCAAACACTAAGCAATTTGCTGCCACTTTGTAATGAGATTCTGGTGCTCTATAGCTAGCTTGAATCAAATTTTTGCCCAACTCAATTAAATGCAAAAATTTTCCCAAATGTTCATCTTTTTTAGTTTCTTCAGCTATGCGTTCCGCATTTATTGGCAATTGATTTATCTGTCCAACTACAAACTCGTCAAATTCATCATATTCTTCATCAGCAAGTGAGAAAGAGTATGCAGATAGGCGAAGAAATGCAAAAAACAGCAATATGGAAGTAGGAGATGAAGTGTTAGTACAGCGACTAGTAAAATCCAATAAATTGTCATCGGCATTTGAGAAAACTCCGCATAAAGTAAACGAAAAGGAAATGATGTTACCGTCGAATCAAATGATAGCAAAAAAACTTATCGCAGGAACGTTGCTCATCTCCAAAGAATAGGAGATAACAAGAGACAGACAAGGTCTGGTTCTTCACACTCAAATGATATTGTTAATTAACATACTAGTATTTTATCTGTCAGATTTTTGATAAGAATGAAGTAATGCCGTATCTGGCAACTGTGTTTGATAATTCATTAAAAATTGAAGAATCAAGGAGTTCTGTAATTGATGTCAAATAGAAAATATAAAAATAAAAATTGATTATTAGAAGCCGAACAGCGGCCTAACTATAATATGCATGTCTTGGCTTAAGCTAGCTTAAGCAACGGTGCGAATGCATAGAAATTGTATGTTTCAAACTATAATGTACTTAAGAGAAAGTTTCGTCAAGTTCTCTCAATTGTCATTTGCTTAAGCAAAGAGCGAAACTGAACGCACTTTCCGTACGGAATAAGCTCTTTGTAAATTGTTATTTTATTTTTTTATTTATTCATACATCCAGTGTTGCCACGAACAAAAAATTTGTTTAACCAAAATGTTAAAAAAAAATTATTACATAAATGAGAAACAATAACCAAAATAAGAAAGCTAAAAAATAATTTATAAAATACGTATGTAATAAAAATAACAAAACCCTACCACCGTGTTGACTAGCAATAAATATCTTAGCAATAAGGCAAAAACCCCTTCAAAGTAACGAAGCAATATTAACGTTTTCTTTTCTACAAAAAAAATGCAAGCAACCACTTTTTAATAATAGTTTGCATTTTTTCAAGGAAGTGAATTTGTTAGAAATTATTGTACCATCTCTTATGAAGGTAAAGGTTTGCTTTTAAAAAATGCTGAATTCCGATTTATTTAATAAAAAATAAAAAAGTGTTAAATTTTTTCTAGAAAAGAAAACGTCATTAGTCGTTAGATCTGTAAAAAAAACTCATGCGTGTTCAAAAAGTATGATAGTCTGACTTAAGTGAATATGTGTGACAGATTTGTTGACAAGTCTGTTCGATTTGCAAATTTTTTGAAAAATTTCATAAACTAATATCTATCCGATCAGAGTTGCACTTTTTGTATTTTGTACCTTTGGGTTAATTCTTAGATTTATAAAATTTTATTAAATATGCCTATTACCAAGAGTTGCTGTAATTAATTTTCGAGTAAAAAAACTTTTCTGCCAAAAATAATTGCCATTATTTTACGCGAATAAATATTAGAGTGCGGTTACTTAGATGATTGGAACTCATTATTTGTCTAAATAGTAGAGTCCGACCGAATATTCGATTTCGAATTCGGCCAAAATTGTGGTTTCGGCTGATATTCGGTTTGGGCCAACTTTTCGGCCGAATACCGAAACCGAAACTTTTTGTTTTCTATAAATAAGGAAGTTAATCGAAATAGTATTTTCCAAATTTAAAATATGTCACCGCCATGAATCAGTTTTTCCCATCCTATATCTTTTCAAATTGAATGAAAATTTTACTTAGTTTTATAAAGCGCAAGCAAATATATACATAGTAACATAAAGTATTCAACTGTTTGTTGCCAAAATAAATAGCAAAAACTAGGAAATGGTAAACCAATTTCGATTCCAATCATCGATTTTTCGCAATCGAATTTACTTCTGCAATTTTACACTGAAATTAATTATTTGTTTTTTAAAATTGTTTTTTTTTTAAATAATTTCAAAATATGAAGAAAGCTCATTTTCAATCTTCACCATAAATTCAATACCGTCGAGAAAAATTCTTTATTGTGTATATCATCGATAAACGCGGGCGTAAACAAAAAAACTTCACTTTAGTAGAAATGAATGAAATCGTATAAATTTAGTGTCAAAAATAGGTAAATATTCCAATTTATATCTTTTTATTTATTCCGACTCAACTTTTTGATTGGTGCTCTTGTAACGTCATCAATAGAGTGATAAAAACTCCTCAATGTATCTATACCGAACCCAATATTCCAGTTCTATTCATCATTTAAGCTAATTTCACGGCAAGTTTTTAATAGTCATATGCTCATTAATGTTTAAATTTTATATTTGCTCGATGGAATGATATATATCCAATTTGACTGACACTGTATGTATGTAGAAATACTCTTAAGCCCTTTTTCACAGTGTACAGTTAAAAGTTAACGTATACTTTAACGGATAGTTTTGTATGCCGAATTTGCTGTTAAAGACCACGTTAACTTTTAATCACATTTTGAAAAGGGCCGTTAATAAAATAAATGACTTCAGTTCTGTTAAGTTTTTAAAATGTCAATATCAGTTAATGCTAAAGAAGTTTCGGCAAGTTCTGGATTCGGCCTAATATTCGGCCTTTTTGCCGAATATCAGGTTCGATTCGGGTTCGGCCTCAAAAAACTGGTTTCGATCGGACTCTACTAAATAGTACAAAATACTAAATTGGATTTTACTTAAAAAATCAAATTGTAAGACGCGTATATAAATGATAAGTTTACCGTATTCGAATTACGTTTACTATCAATCTGGTTTAAAATCAAACACAGAACTTTTCCCTAAACCAAGCTTTTCACGAAAAAATAGGTTTCTCCTAAAAAAAATCAGTGTCTTGTAATTTCTTTTTCAAACTGATTTGATAATCCCAAAATAATAAATATATCGTTTTGAAGCTATTTTTAGGTAAAAATTTTAATTCGCAAATGCCGCGATTATGAGCGAAGACTTCAAAAACGTTTTACACCATTAAACTCACAACAAATCAAATTCTATTTTTGTTCGTTTAAATCAAGGTAGATTAAACAGGTATCACTACAAGAACAGATGTTCTGGTAAATTTAAGAATGCGTGCGTCACCCAGACAATAGATTTTGTCATATTTCTGGTATCCCACTAAACCTGAGATTCGAAATAAAAGAAGGTTCGCAAAAACGAAGAATTTTCCAAACAAATTTGTTCGATAAATGCTCGTGAATCTAAAAAAATCGAATGTTCGCAAATGCGAGCTTTTGTCGATAATGTTGCGACAATAAGCTCAATTGCCAAATTTCATAAAATGTGCATGTTCGCATCATCGAAATATGTCTCGATAAGAAGCGGAATAGCCAAATTTCATAAAATGTGAATGTTGGCAGCATTGAACTATTTTCGATAATTTATCGAATGTGTAATTTACATTCATGTGTGCAATACTTGAATAGAAAAAAATTTGCCGCGATAGCCTAGTGGATGTGTGCTAATCTGTTAGCCTGTCGGTACCGTGTTCGAATCTGATTGACTGCAGCCTAAGTTAGAATTTTTAATAAATAAATATTCCATTTACATTAAAATATATAAATTAAAAAAATAAAGATAACAACCTTGAAATATTACTTTTTCCTGCGTTTTCTTGGTATCGATATTTCTTCGATATTAGTTCGCTATTGATTTGTCAGCGAAATATCGAAATCGATATTTCGCTCTAGCAGCTTTTTCTCTTTCCGACTTCGATTGCCGTTCTCGAGTTTTTTGTCCGAGAAATGTGTACGCAACATTCGAATGCGATATTATTTTCAAATGTTTTGGTTTGCTGGGATGTTTCTATCAACAGAATACATATGTATGTTAGTAAATTTTAGAGAGCTTATTAATGTGTGCGACACACAGATAATGGATTGGACATAACCCACTAAACCTGAGATTCGAAATAAAAGAAGGTTCGCTTAAACGAAGAATTTTCGAAACAAATTAGTTGGACATATGCTCGTGAATCTAAAAAAATTTAATGTTCGCTAAAGTGAGCTTTTGCCGATAATGTCGCGATAATAAACGCAATTGCCAAATTTCATAAAATTTTATTGTTCGCAGCATCAAAATATGTCGCGATAATAAGAGCAATTGACAATCGAACTATTTTCGATAATTTTTCGAATGTGTAATTTACATTCATGTATGGAATAATTGAATAGAAAAAAGTTTGCCACGATGGCCTAGTGGATGTGTGCTAATCTGTTAGCCTGGAGGTACCGTTTCCGAATCTGATTGACTTCAGCGTAAGTTAAAATTTAAAATAAATAAATATTCCATTTACATTAAAATAGATAAATTAAAAAATAAAGATATCAATCTTGAAATATTACTTTTTCCTGCGTTTTCTTGGTATCGATATTTCTTCGATATTAGTTCGCTATTGATTTGTCAGCGAAATATCGAAATCGAAAGATTTACTGCCACAAACTGAGCGACGAGTGAGCTCTAGCAGCTCTCTCTCTCTCTCTCTCTCTCTCTCTTTCCGACTTCGATAGCCGTTCTCGAGTGTTTTGTCCGAGAAATGTGTACGCAAGATTCGAATGCGATATTATTTTCGAATGTTTTGGTTTGCTGGGAATTCTGGTGTGTATCTACCAACAAAATGCATGTGTTTTTTGGTGCCTTGGTTTAAATTAACTTCACAAAATATTTTAAATAAAAAAATTATGTTGACATAGAAATTCACCTCAGAATGTTGAAAGCTTTTTATTGTGACAAGACAAACAGAGTACCATGACAATTTTATTTAAAAATACAGACCCAGAAAAAAATAGATAAGAATTGTATTCAATAAAATAATGTTGTTGAAAAAAAAAACTAATTTCAATAACATTTGTCATTAATTTAATACAATATTTATCAACACCGCGCATTTAAAAATCACGCAGTAAGAACTGTTTGATAAAAAATATATTGAAAAATTGCAAATATTTAATAAACATAGCCGGTGAATCAAATACATAAGTATGCACTTAGTTCGATGTATACAATGACATGCTTTCCAGCGGTAAGTACTTTAAAACAAGTTTTATCTCATTAAATAAATAACTGGAATATGGCTTATTTTATTATTTCTCTATTCTAGTATGAATTATAATTGATAATTACAAGTATTAGGTGTGTGTGTGTGAATCGTTACTTGTTCAGTTTATTTGAAGAGTGATGATATTCAACTGTTGACTGCAAACCACCGACTTTGGTCGAGTGGTCTAAGCGGAAAAGAATTCGAAACGTCAGTTCAACCATCCATGCAGTCAAAGATTTTCTTTGTCTATATGCTTCACATTTATCTCAAAAATAAAAATATGTATAATATAATTGAAAAATTAAATTAAAACCGAACTGGACACAAAGTAATTAAATTTCTTTGCATATAAACACATACAGTTCGACTAAACGCATAACTTAATTAAAAATTGGTATGTAAAAAAAGTAGGGTATCATTTTATTCGTCTTTAAATGCTTTTCCATAAAAAACAAAAATAAACATTTCAGTGTAATTATCACATAGCTATTAACGTTTGAAAATGAAAATCGACATTTTCAAAAAGTCCGAAGTGTTCGGTTTTGTTTTCAGTCGGTGGTTGTTTTTTATAAAATTTCCAAAAATACTACTCTATATTACGCAGCTTTTAGGAAAATTTCAAGATTTCTATTTTTTTGAATTTTTAAAACTTTATTTTTTTATTAATTTATTTACAAAATTATCTTGACCTCGAGGTCAGTTTTTAATTTTTAATTTTTTAAATATAATAATATAAATATAACAAGAACGTTAACAAAATTAGTTAACGTTCTTTTTATATTTAAAAAATTAAATACCCTGAAGAAGCCTCAAGGCTTCGATAATGACCTCGAGCTAAAGATAATTTTATAAATATATAATAAAAAAGGTCAAAAAATCAGAATAAACATTTTTATTAATTTATCTATAACTCTTCTTAAAATGATAATGAAGTCTAAAAGATGAGATCACATCTTGAAATTTTCCCAAAAGCTGCGTAATATAGAGAAGTATTTTTAGAAATTTTATAAAAATAAATCGAAAGCATATTTTCATTTTCAAATGTTAATAGCTAAGTGATAATTACACCGAAATTTATGTTTTTTTCTGCAAGAGAGTTTAAAGACGAATAAAATTTTACCATACTTTTTTAACATATCAATTTTTATTATTGATCTATAACACTGGTGAACTCGATTTCTAAGGCGCGTGTTTTCTTAGACAATTTGTGTACATATGATACTGAGCTCCAATGCCTATAAATTGCTTTTTTTTACTCGAAAACTAGTTCTTCGATTAAATTTAAAAAAAACACAGAATGATCGGCAAAATAAGCTTTAAATTAGTTCTCTAATATTTTTTAGCAGTCTTATAGTTTAAGACATATTCAGAAAGTTTGATCAAAAAAATATATATAGAAAACAAAATAAAAAAAATTTGAAACATTCATTAAAATTTTAAACTGAAGAAAATTTTAAATTTTATTCTTAATTGTGGTAACTTCCTATGTTACAAATAAAATGAGCTAAAATTTATTAAAATCATTTCATAAGTTCTGAATTAATTCACAATTAAGTGGTAGCACCTTTTCGGGACTCGTCAAAAAAAATCCCGGGGAATCCCGAAATATTTAAATTAAGCTTTTTAAGTCAAATTCTCATACTAGAAACTCGTAAGCCAAAGTAACAATTGTAACCCTAATCTATGAATTCATATGTATTGTGGTTGTCAAAAGGTATCCTCCATCATCACTCCCCCGTTCGGTGGTGATAGAGGAACTTCTCCACGTTCGCAGTGAAAGTGGGGATGAACTGAATGTATACGTGCATTATAGTAACTGGAAAGTTCGGCTATGTTTTCTTAGGCGTCATGAATGATGCTTGTGCTCTACTTCACCCTTAAGACAAAACTCGATTTATGTGATTTTCTTGGCAGAAGCTGGCTTGGAATACCTATGTAGAATTAGTTATACAAAAAGCCTCTAGAGTTGTGCTGGATACACCTGGGTGAAGTATGAGCTCTAAAATTATCATGTAGATTTATGAAATTATACGGATATGTTCTGTATCCATGCGGAATGAAAATGGTCGGAATTATCAAACCATTTTTCTTGCAAATTATTATTTATAACAACAATGATATGACAACTCCGATCACTTTTATTCCGCAATTCCAACATGTGCCGTCCTTGTTTTAAATAAAAGTCCTAAGGGCTCACATAAAGCTATCTTTTCGTAGAGCCCAGCAGCTCTGTAATATCCCCTTTCATGGAAATTATCATCCCAGCTTGTGCTAGAGTACGTTGACTAACTATAAGAGCAATAAATAGGTAACAAAACTTTGATTTGCTGAATACGTGGTCATAGTGGACTCAGAGCATTTTTGTGGCGTCATTTGGTCAACGCATAACTCAGTAATACAGGAAAATAAAAGTGTTTATAAGTGAGCGGGGTCACGCCTATACGAAGTAAATACACATGCTTTTTCATACACTTCTAATCAACCGATTCCTATGAAACTTTGCACACACATTAAGCTTCTCTTTGAATACTACATCATGATTAAAAAGTGGGCAGTGCCACGCCCATGCAAAGTAAATATCCCTTTTCAACAACTTCCACTAAACCGATTCTTGTGAAACATTGCATACACATTCAGTTATTGTTACAATACAACATTATGGTTAAAAAAGTGTGCAGTGCCACACGCATGAAAAAAAAACATCTGTTTACACTACTTCTACTTAACAGATTCTTACGAAACTTCGCACACAATTAGTTCTCGTGAAAGTACAGCATTGTGATAATAATTATAGGCAGTGCCACGCCTATTTCGTAGCCGGTTTTTTTTGCAAGAATTATTTAAAGTTGTTATTAAGAATACAAATAATAAAAATATTTTACTCTACAAATTGAGTGTTTTATTAAAAAAAAAATACCGACAAATCCCGGGATCCCGAAATATCTCGGGATATGAAATTCTTCAATCCCGAATCCCGGGATTTACAAAAACAAGTCCTGTTTTGCATCCCTAGTATGGACAGTGCGATTAATGCTTGCTAAACCACTTCTTGTTTGTTTGTTTGCTTGCTTGATTGCTTGTTTGTTTGCTTGTTTGTTTGTTTGTTTGTTTCTATGTTTGTTTGTTTGCTTGTTTGTTTGTTTGTCTGTCTGTCTGTTTGTTTGTTTGTTTGTTTGTTTCTAAATAAACTGATATTTACTGGTATTTCAAAGGAGAGTAATTCATCTGCAAATGTAGAAAGGATATAAAATATAATGAAAATCAAAGAGAGCTCCACAGATTATTTCCTAACAAAGGATTTGCTGAAGTTAAGAGTTTGCTAGCAAGAAGTAATTTCTATATTCAGATCTCAACAACTTATAAAGTCTTTTGTATGCGTTTTTAAATTGAACATTAATATTAATTGCTCAGTTTATACACATATGTGATGATCCTAATGAAGAATGGACTTATCTTCCCAGCAAGAATATACAGTAGAGCCAAAATAGCTGTTTGAGTAAGTTTTAGCGATTTTAAAATTATGATTTGGGGAAGTTAGGATCTCTTTTCCGAAATGCTATTTTTATACACAAGATTCTATGCTTCACTAGCAAAAAATCAAAACAGGCATTCCTTTCAAAATTTGATCTAGTTTTATTATTTCGGCAACCGGGAGATAAGGCCCCTTTTCATCAGGATCATCACCTTTAAGTAGTTAGTGCAAATGTACTTCAATGTTCTTTTTTTTAATTGTTAAGTTTTTTACACATATCTACATGTAATTTTGAGTAAAAAATATTTTAAAATAATAGAACAACAATTTAGTACAACCGGACTGAAAAAAGTAAAATTTTTCGTCAAAATTAGTACAATTTGTAAAATCTCTTTTGCATCCCTGTACTATGTCTATTTAAACTTCTTGTATTAAATACTCTTTGAGCGTCAAATTCCTCAAATTGTTATTGTAGAACACGTGTAAAAAGAAAGAAACGAACAAATGTAATGCGGACTTTTCTGAGGATGTTGTCATTTACATGGTCATTAATGAATAGATGGGTGACAGCGTCACTATTGTTGTCATGTATATACTTAGCAGCCATTTATTCGAAAATGTCCTCACTGGTCTGTTTGAGCTATCACCAACAGGTCATCAACGCTTTAACATTGTCATGCATCAGTCTTGCAAGATGTCTGAAAGACATGGCCAACCGGGATTCTAATATTTATGCTCACAAAATATTTCAAATTAATTAAATAACGATGGAATAAATGAATTCTTAAATTTTTTAGCACACTGCATTGCATGAGTAGGGGTCATCCCCTGAGTTCTGGTCCAAGAAAAAAAGAACGCACGGTGTCATGGGACACCGGGTAGGAACGTAGTTCCTTACGTTTTACTTACCTTCGAAACTGTATTTTCACTAACTCTGAGCGGTAGGAATTATTTCTGTCGAATTGACAAATTGTCTTTCAACCGTGTCAAGTAAAAGAGCTTCTTTCGCTTCAGAAACATATAATTTTATTTGTACAATTCAGGTAAGTATGTATGTATGTCTGTTTTGAAAAAAAAGGAGTGTTCAATAATGTTAATGTCAAAGAGGAGGAAATTTCCCCTATTTTTTACGTTTAAGCTAAAAATCGTGCTACCATCCTTGCTTTACAAAACCCCATTTTTACCTGAATTTTAAGTTTGTTTAAACATTTTTATTAAATGTGTTATTTAAGATATCCTCCCAATTTTATTTTAAGAAAGTTTTCTTTGTTGAAGAATATAAATATAAATTGTTTGTTGTGTTTTAAATACGTTTCTAACTCTATTACGCTTATTCGATTGTGATTATCAAAAATCTTTTGTAAATTCTCAAATGATGTTTGAAAGTCTGTGCATAAGATAAGAGGTTTGAACCATTTCAAATGTATGGTTGACATCTACTGATAATTTGGTAAAGCACGAATAAAATGCAGGTATAGACATGCTTAGCCCGCAACAAATAAAAGTTTTTTATAATAAAATTTATATCAAATATTCACCTATAAATTCGTTTTCTTTTTCCCTTCTTTTTTGTATTTTTGGGAATATTTTCTTTCCTTTGATATAATTTACAGGTTTATATTAGTACTCTGTTTATTTTGTGGAAAACATATGAAATGTATCTACAACATTTTGAGTCTTCATGCGAAATAATATAAGCACCACTTTTTTCGTGTGGAATTTACAACAAACACATAGGGTTTTTTTAAAAACGTACATAACTGCAGCATACTTTCAAGGGCTATTATAATTGGTTACTTGTGATATTTTTCGTATGAAAAAACTAATGTTGATCAAAATTTTTCGCAAATTTGAACAGAGTACTTAGCTTTACCAAGACATTTAAATCAAAATAATATGAAAACCATGAACAGTAGCAATATTTAGGCAAATATTGATAATACTACTAAACAAAATCAACACCTAAAATATCCCCAAAAAATATACACCTAAAATATCCCCAAATGCCATTTTGCACTCCGAATTTCTCCTTAGCTACTTTTTACTCCCTAAAATTCACCATAACCGCAAAATTAAACCCTAAATTTAGGGTGAAAATCCCGAACTTGGCAACACTGGATTGTACTCTTTATTTCATTTCCTTTTATACTCTCTATTTAGTCGTTAATACGAGAGCGACGAGTGTACATTAGAGTGGAGCCTTGGTGTATGAAGGAAAAAAAGTCATCCAATAAATTTCGAATACCTCCGGAATGTTGCATCTAGCTAAATTATATACAAAAAAAATTTTTTTAATTTTTTGCGACATATCTTTTAGCCCTCTACAACGGCTGGAAGCTAGAGAAATTATATCAATTTTATTTTAATTTGCTCAATAATATAAAAAAATTTTAATAATTTTTTTAAGGCTACACGTTAAAAACATTTTTGTGCCAAATGAAAAAGTTTTAAATCGAAGAGATCTGATAAAATATAAGAAAGTTATAAGCCATTAAGTGAAAAAAGCTGATTTTATTTCTCATGCAAAATTATTTTCAATAAAAAAAAAATTTTTTAACACAAACTGATTTAAAGTAATGTTGTATGAAAAATAACTAAACAATAATATATGTTTTCGCTTATGGGCTAATCACTTTCTTATTTTTTATCAGAATTTAGCGATTGCATTCATCATGTGATCGTCATAAAATTATATTTAAAATACAGGCGGAAAAAAAATATCGTCTTAATGGAGCAATTTAAAATGATAGTTGTTTGGAGAAGGTCTAAAAATATACTTTTTTAAACTTTTAGGGCCTGTAACTCTATATATTATACGATCGGCACAATTAGTGTATTGAATGAAAGAATATAGAGATATCTATACAACAGTGTGCATTTTATTTTATTCAGATGGGGCGTTTTCGGAATTTTTGTCAATAAATGAAAAAACTTTTTTTTCGGTTATATTTATTTATTGTATCTTCAATAAAATTGAACTAACAATAAGTAATCAAATCTTAAATCTAAAATTTTAATTTTTAAGTCCAGCCAGTGCCAGACAAAAATATTTGTTTCAGCGGTTGGTTGTTTGGTGTTTTACGTCTCTCGTGTTCGGCTGAGAGCAAAAGTGACCCTCCTTCTCAGCCGAGTGTGGCCTCTAAAGTTAATAATGTTTCGGGCTAGGGGATTTTTGTGCAACCCAAGTTTTTTATGTAGCTTGTCACGTGTTTAGAAAACACTGTCTTAACCGGCGGCACATCTAGGTCTTTATGAATTCGCTTGTTTCTGACACACCATGGGGCTGCTGTAATCGTACGGAGTATTTTATTTTGTTGCCTTTGCATTTTTTCTACATTTGATGCCGAGGCAGTGCCGCATAACTGGATTCCGTAGGACCATATTGGTTTTAGAATGGAGTTGTATAGAAGAAGTTTACAATCTAGGCTTAGAGTAGAGTTCCTTCCAATGAGCCAATTCATTTGAGCTGGTTTTAATTGAATTTGGGTCACCTTTGCATTTATGTGGGACTTCCATGTTAGACGACGATCAAGATGAACACCGAGATATTTTACTTCAGTGTGTTGAGGTATAGTTTGGTTATTTATTTGTATAGGTAAGCCGGTTTCTCTGCACAATATAAAAGTAATGCGTAAACATTTTTGTTCGTTAATTTTTATCCGCCATTGTTCCAACTGGGGTATATACACTTGCAGTTTGCGGGAAGCTTCATGATGGCTTTTGTGAACACTTAGAAAAGCTGTATCATCAGCGAATGTTGATATGTGTACGTTACTGCTTACCGGCAAGTCAGAGTCGTATATCAGATATAATACAGGACCGAGGATGCTACCATGAGGAACTCCGGCTTCAATGGGCTGCGGAGGGCTTAGAAAATTGCCTTCTTTAACAACAAATTTTCGCTCAGTTAAGTAGCTTTCTAAAATTTCAGGATGTTTGCGGGTAGGTTTTGCTTTAGTGTGTGTATTAAACCTTCGTGCCATACTTTATCAAATGCCTGAGAAACATCGACGAAGAGCGCAGAACAATATTTCTTTTCTTTGAAGGTTTTTTCTTACCACGTTCACGAGTCTATGTGTTTGTTAAATCGTGCTATGTTGTCTCCTAAAACCGAATTCGTGGTCTGGAATGCATCCAGTACGATTTAGTATGGGTGTTAGCTTACTCATAAGTAGCTTTACAAATAGCTTTGACATGTTAGATAATAGGCTTATAGGCCTATAGGATTCCACCTTCATATGATCTTTGCATGGCTTAGGTATCATGATAATCAGCGAAACCTTCCATTCTGCGGGATAGCATTTGAGGCGCAAAATACTGTTAAAAATAAATAGAATTATCCATTTTGCAGTATAGGGTAGCTCTAAGAGCATTTTATTACTTATTTTATCAGCGCCTGGAGCTTTATTTCGAATTTAAGTCCGCAATACGGTGTTCAATCTCACGAATATTGAACCTCAATATATCATCTGGTATAGCGAGGATTGGTGGCAGCTCAACTATACACAGAAAAAATTATGATTGCTTTTTTTTTAAACAAACATGTTTTTGAAACTGATTTTAAATCTTTATTATTGTCTCTACTTAGTTTGATAAATAATTTTGTTTGACTTATTTTTTAATTTCATTTACCTACCGCCAATGTTGACAACCTGATAAAATTATGAAATTCTTTGATTTATTTTTTATATTTCTCTAAAACATTTTTTGATTGAAACAATTTGTTTATTGAAAAAAACAGAATTTTTTTTTTTCAAACAAATTATTACAAATTTTTGCATTTGAATTACAAATTTTTTTATAGGACCTAAATTGAACAAATTTACATTTGATTCAGGGAATTTGGTATTTCAAGTGAAAAATTACTTTTTTCTGTGTAGTATCAGACGTATTTGGAGTTAATACTTTCTGCAAGTGGTTTACATACAGATTACATTTTTCAGCGTCAGTGCTTGCCCAGTCTCCATTCGAAGCTCGCAATGAAGGCTTATATATCACAGGTCTTTTGAGGCCTCGGGCTGCTCTCCATAGCGAATAGTCTGTTTGAGGTGTTGCGTCGAGCCCATTCAGAAATTTTTGAAGAGAAGCGGTTTTTTGATATTCTAGTACAGTTTTCAGCTGTTTAGTATATTCCTTCAGCCTAGATTTTAGCTGAGGGGATCTGTAGCGTTGCTATTCTCTACAAACCTGCTGAATAAATTTTATTATATCTCACCTGAAGATTTCTAGTAGTAGCGTTTAGAGCAGCTTGCTTAAGGTTTGCCTCAAACATTCTAATAGAGCCATCTATGTCAGCAGGAGTTTTTAATGCAATATTTTCTGTGCACTCAAATATTTTTTGTATTTCAACCAATTTATACGTGTGGTTGTCATCGTTAAATCACAAGTCGGTGAAGAAGTTGTATGTGAATATATAGTGACAATAGTTGGTGAGTGATCTGAAGACAAATCTAAAGATGCTTTAACTTGGATCATTTCGCTGGGCACACCCACCACTCCAAAAACAATAACATCAGGTATATTTCGGCGATTTTTGGCTGCCCACTTGATATAACATTCAATCGCATTTTTTAAATTGTATCAAACAAAACGCGGCTCTTTGGCGTAATGAGGCGAGATCCCCAGAACGTGTGCTTAGCGTTGTAGTCACCGGTGGCCAAAAAGTGTGGGCCTAGTGAATTAAAAAATCTACTATATTGATTTTCTGTAATAGAGTACTTGGGAGGAGAGTAAATTGATGAAATCGCCAGGTTTGATGAAAAGCTTCAATGCAGATGTTAGCTGCTTGAAGATAGTCTTCACAATGATCACTCATTAAGTATTGTTTTAATCGCGATTTCATTAGTATACCCCAGCCTCCACAAGCTCTACCTTGGGGTCCTTTGTGTCGTAGAGGGTATATCCGTTGATTTAAAAAAGCCATCAAATGCCATCAGAGATAAGCATAACGTCAATTTGTTTATCCATCAAGAAATATTCTAGTTCGCTTTTATGTTGGCGGATACCGTTTGCGTTCCATAAACAGATTTTTAAGTTCATGGTTTGTTTAATGCAGCCTGCAATAATGTAGACTACATTTTCAACACTTCCTGCATCATGCAGGTAATGTTGGTTGTAAAAAAATTTACTGTTTGTATTAAATTTTCTATTGAAGCCTAAATTCGATCAAAATTGAAACCACTGTTTTCGTTGGCCAGAGGCCGCTTTTGAGCAGTGGGCTGGTTAGACTTCACAGCATTAGCGTATGAGAACTGGCTGTTTGGTATGCTTTGGGCTATGGGCTGGTTAGCCTTAAAAATGTTGGAGTATGAAGGCCGGCTGGCAGCGCGTTGGCGCAACTGGGGATAATTGGTATTGTCGAAAGTAATAGGTTGAGCATAGGTGTGATTACGTCTGTTAGACAAAGACTGCTTAACATGTACATAGACAGGGCAACCTCTGTAGTTTGCAGTGTGATTTTGATGGCAATTGCTACACTTTTTGATTTTGGAATTATCTTTTGGCTTATCACAATTTGCAGTCCTGTGTAGTTCACCACAGACGACACAAACGGTGCGCAACTTCCAATATGTTTTGGTGTGGCCATATTCTTGGCAATTCAGGCATTGAGTGGACCCTGATCGCTTGTGTGGTTTTTGTACGGTAACTTGTCGGTGCAGCAAATATCATAAGCTATAAATGGGGCGTACTTCATTCTTTTTTATTTTTACGTCACCTGGTTCCAATTCCATATGAAATAGTGGTTAGGGGACTCGCTCTCTATTTTTAATATTAGTAACATTTTTCACTTTAAAATTATTGTTTAGTAGACCCGCTTTAACCTCTTCTGGATCCGCAAATGAATCGCTGCCTTTTATCACTACCTGGAGGCCTTTTGCACTTTTCAATTGGTAGATGTAAAAATTTTTATTTTGTGTTTCAAACTCCGAAACTACTGAGCGGTAATGATTTTCTTCATTTAATTGAACTTGTGTCTCATTATTCGCGCCGCGTTTTATCGGGACTACGTAAAACGCCTCTTCACCGATTAATTGTACTAGCCTTTTAATTAGCTCATTTGAGTTTTTCTCTCTTAAGTATATTGACAATGGTGATTTCGTCTTCGTCGTTTTGTAGAAGTGAAAAGAGATTTTCAGAAAGCGCCGCATCAGATTTATTATCTTTACCCATTTTCGTCAATGGAGCGAAGTTTTTCGATCTTGGACTTCTTTGTCTTTTTTTTATTATTTACCACTTTAAAATAACGATCAATACCCATTTGGATTTTTGGATTTTCTGAATCAATTTCTAGGGAGACACTTTCTGTCGTTTTTACTTTTTCGGCTTGATGTTGGCTCATATTATTGATAATTGTGCTTTGCTGTGAAGCTGGTATCAAAAAATTTACTTTTATATTATGGTCTGTCATAGACATTGAATTTGATCGTACCCGTGTACGCAAGTGTAAATTTTTGTGTACCGGGTTAGCACATTCTGCAGCAACAACAGTAACGTAGACATTTCTGTTGTTTGTTGCTGTTGTTGTTTTAGTACTCATATATGTATAAGTATATACGAGTTAGAGGCTGCAAAGAGTACATAAATGTATTCGTAGAATGTACTCGCATGAATTTCATGTGTGCGTATATGTATGTTCTTATGTTTGTCCAAATATACATATAGACATACATATATATACACATACATACTAAAAAATATACATGCATACACACAAAAACATACATACGAATACTTTCGAGTATATTTGTGCATCCCTCTAATACCAGTACCAAATATATATGTTGTTTGCGTGCCTGCTTGCTTATGGGTTTATAGTTTACAGAAAGAAAAATAAAAAATGTATAGGTGCGTAAAATATTAAACAAAACGGCGTTTGTTAATACTTTGTTTTTGCAAATATTTGTCTCTTTTTTTAATATTATATATTGTTTATTTTGTTCACTGACGGCAAATTAATGCTTGTTTCTACTTCAAGAGTAAGTTGCGAACGAAAAAACTAAGAAAAAGAATAGTATATACTACACCATTTTTCATTGAAATTGAGAAAATTCAAAATGAAATTGAGAAAACTCCAAATGAAATTGAGAAATTCAATTTCAAATTGAGAAAATTCCAAATGAAATCGATAACTTTAATTTGAAATTGAGAAAATTCCAAATGAAATTCAGAATTTCAATTTGAAATTGAGAAAATTCCAAATGAAATTGAGAATTTCAATTTGAAATTGAGAATGTTCCACATGAAATTGAGAACTTTTAGTTTTAAATTGAGAAAATTCCAAATGAAATTAAGAAAATTTAAAAGCAGCAAGGAATTTAAAATTAATTTTTCATTTGAACAACATGGAGCTTAAAGATATATATGAAATAAGTTTAATAAGCACGATGCGTGGTGAAATAAAACGACTCATTCCGCGTCGTCACTTATTTCACGAAAAATGTGTTACTCGGGATATGTCGAATTTTCCCATATGTAGAAGTGAAATAGAAGGTAAGTGTGATATAATAAATATGTAGGTGTGTTCTAGATGAATAACGAAATCGCCCACACTTACACAAACTTGCGCGAAGAGCGTTCAAGATGACAAAATTTGGCCAAGTGAGAGATATCATGAGAGAGTAATTGCATTTCATTTTCTGTCCAAAGTTGCACGAACTTTTTACCAATCTGCTCTGGATCTGGAAGATATGCCTCTTGGTCAATTATACTATGACTTGTATTTATTTTATATATTTTCTTTCTTTGATCCTTATTAAATAAATAAAAATTATATTCTAGTTTGTGATGGAAATCGATCAATTTAAATCGGCGTCGATTTCAGAAACAAATTCTATTGAAAGATGACTTATTTACACTTTTTATTGTTTTGTATCGAGAAAAAATATTCGAATAAAATATTGTGCCTTAAAAACAATAAAAGAGGTAAATAAGTCATCTTTCAGCAGAATTTGTTTTTGAAATCGGCGCCGATTTAAATCGAACGATTTCCATCACATACCAGGTAATTAAATTTTAATTTAAAATTTCCCAATTTAAAATTAAATATCTCAATTTCGTTTGGAATTTTCTCAATTTCATTCGGAATTTTCTCAATTTAAAACAAAAAATTCTCAATTTCATATGGAATTTTCTCAATTTCAAATTGAAATTCTCAATTTCATTTGGAATTTTCTCAATTTCAAATTGAAATTCTCGATTTCATTTGGAGTTTTCTCAATTTCAAATTGAAATTCTCAATTTCATTTAAAATTTTCTCAATTTCAAATTGAAATTCTCCATTTCATTTGGAATTTTCTCAATTTTAATAAAAAATGGTGTAGCTAGTCAAGTACTTTCAGCTGAGTATAGTACCTTCGAAATTCTAGTGCGTACTTATATTCTGTATGCGAAAAGAAAATACTTGAAAATTCATAGCTACTAGACTCCGAATTATTCAGTTTTAGTTTTCAGCTGCCAAATTTATTAATTTTTCTGATTCTAATGATAAATAATCACAACATAAAACTGAAATTGAAATTAAAAAACTGAAATTAAAAAAATGTATAGCTTTTCAGATGGAAGAGGATAAAAACTATTATATCTTTATACAGAAACTATGTTGACTCTTAATTTATACATTAAATTGTTCACACAGCCGTCAAATTACTACTTGTCCCGTTGAAATAAGTTTGTTGAACTTGATTTCTTTCCGTGATGAAGGATTCTTAAAAATATTCATCAGTAATACCGCGATTGGGTACATCACCTAAGAACGGATTTGACGTAGTTTGCCAAATAAATTTGTATACGATGGACTTTTCCAGATTGTGCCATCAGTAACATTTACAGATGTAAAATACTTTTGCTAGGTTTTTAACATTTGTAGCACTGTTTATTTTTTATAACGCGAACTGAAACGGATTCAGCACGTCATAATACATGTAAGAAGGTGGGTCTGATCAAATGTACAGCTCACTTTTTTTGCCGGTGTAAGCGGCTGCTATTGACATCTTACTATTCTCTACAGCCTAGAAATATTTAAGAGACTGTTAATAGCAGTCAATTTCTGTTGACAGCTGGTAGACAAGTGCTAAATTTTTGGCGTCGGGTTGACGTGACATCGGCAAACAGCTAGGAAATAAAGGAATTATGTACTATTTTTTACAGACCTATTACGCAGTAAAAACTTTGCTTACTGGTAGGCAAAAAAGTATATGAGGATTTAAGCCGTAACTACATACTTACATAAACTTTTTTGCCTACCAGTAAGCAAAGTTTTAGCTGCGTAATAGGTCTGTAAAAAATATAAATTCCTTTATTTCCTAGCTGTTTGCCGATGTCACGTATCCCTCACAAATGTATTTACATTATCACAGCAATTAACTAGTTACAAGTTGGCTTCCTTGAAGCTACAAAATAAGTAGTCAAATAAACAAATTAAATTTTAAAAAATTTAAACAAATATTTTATTTTTTTAACCAGCTAGGATACGAACCTGTGCTCGTTTAGATTTGAAGACAAGTACTGTACCCACTCAGCTATTGTTGACTTATAAGTTTAAGCGACAAAAATTAGTTTTCATATACAAACACATGTTGACTTAAAAAGTGGTTGTCTAATTTTTTTTATTAATAAATACATTACAAGATATTATAACTAGTTTCAGGCAATGAAAAAAATATGTACTAATTTTATTAAAAACTAAGTAGAAGTTCTAATTTGAAGCATAGTAATAAAATATATAAGTACCACTCATTACTCTGTAACCCATTAATCCCCCTTATCGTGGTTGGCGTTTTTGTGGCGAAAATTAGGCGTTTTGTGCTAGATTAAAGAAAATGTTTTCTTATTTTCTTTAATCTACTACAAATTGTCGAATTTGAAGTCGAAAAACGCCAACCACTATAAGGCCCAATAAAGTACTGCCGATTACAAAAATTACAAAAGTTTTTACTTGGTATAGTCAGAAACTGCAATTCATGCGTTCGAAGCCGCCTAGTGGAACACAAAACTAAAACACAAATATTTTTAAGAACGGTTCTAAAGCACACTTGTTATTATTAACTGCATACTTATTATTCGTTTCCTTTTTTATGTTTTTCGCATTCCGAAAGTAAGTATATACTAAGCATTCTAGTGCCTACTACGCTATCATTTTATGACATGTCAGTTCTTGTAAACACTTAATTTTTTTGCATTGAAAGTGAAGTAGGCACTTACATTTTTTAGTATGTACTACCTACTAGCTTTTTTCGCATATCACCCATATACACACATACATACTAAAAAATATACATCCATACACACAAAAACATATATACGAGTACTTTCGAGTATATTCGTGCAGCCCTCTAATACGAGTACCAAATATATTTGTTGTTTGTGTGCCTGCTTGCTTATGGGTTTATAATTTACAAAAAGAAAAATAAAAAAATGTATAGGTACGTAAAATATTAAACAAAACGGCGTTTGTTAATACTTTGTTTTTTGGAATATTTGTCTCTTTTTTAATATTATATATTTTAAATGAAATTTATTTGCTGGAGTTTAAGCAATTGTCTATATGCAGCATTTCGTTGGTGCTTTACCAACTCATCAGTAGACTTCAAACACAATTTTAAACAGTTAAAAACCCTTTATCTTATGTACAAACTTTTAAAAACCATTTGAAAATTTACAAATAACTACATAAATGGTTTTCAAAAAATAAGCATAATAGGCTTTGAAACTTATGCAAAACCCAGCAAATAATTTTTTATTCGATATGAATCTATTTTATTTTTCTACTCCAGCAAATAAATTTCATTTAAAATAAAATTATGACAATATGTCAAATAAATTTCACAAATTAATGCTTGTTTCTACTTCGAGAGTAAGTTGCAAACGAAAAAACCAACAAAAAATAGTTTTTCGCGAATATCGGGAAATCGCGCATTAAGAAAAATAAATGAATTTAATTTTCGTGTTCAGTGACCTCAAATTATATTAGAAAATGTTTTTTTTTTTCAATATATGACAAAGACTTAGAAGTTCGAAAATTTGTTTCATTATTTCATCTTACGTTTGTCTGGAATCTGACCTTGTATATATAAAATAGAAGATATTATGAGTGTAATGAGTTATAACAGCTATGTATAAAGAATATATAATGTTGCATCATATGATGTTTCACAAATTGATCGATTTGATCTCATATTCAAAATCTTGATGCTGCGGTGGAGGGCTAAAAGCAGGTTCCAATATTTTTTTCATTATTTTTCCCATGCATCTAAAAATAAAATGCATCCTTTTTTTGCCACATACAGCGTGTAAAATAAATGATAATGATGAAAATAAAGTGATTTTTATTAGAAATAAACATATATTTTTTAAAAAACCAAGGGGATTGGGGAAAAATGTATTGAAAATATCTCCATTTTACCAAGTAAAGAAATAGTAAATTCAGTGTCAACCGCATTATTATACATTTTTACGACCAACATAATTTCTTGTGATCAAATTTTAATGAAAATCTTTGGGTTTACTTTATCGTATTACTGTAGTTCACAATTCTCAGATCAATACAGCTGCAAATTATTTTTGACCACTAATGCTATAGAGCATCGATTCACAATACAAGAAAATTTAATTGATATACATTCATATATTATTTTTTGGACTAATATAATAATTTTTGGTTTGAGGAAGAATTGGATTTCTTTCTTGCTTCTTCATATAACGGAAGGACCTCCTAATACATTCTGTATAATATGAAAATAATCATTTTCACGACTGCACGGCTGCAATTTGTTGTCCATGCTACTTTTGTCGTGTAGTCAAATTAAACGAATTCCTATTTTTGTTAGCTACAAAACGAAAACAGTGTTGACAATATAACAAAATATGTAAAGCAAATTAGTGATTAAAAATATTTTTTGTTGCAAAATATAAAAGAAAGCTATAAAATTTATATGTCAAAATATATATGCATCAAGAATTTTTAAATAAATAAATTTATTTGTTTTATTGTTATATATAATATTGACTTAAATCAAAAATACTAACATTGCACATAGGGGCAAAAGTATATCAAACCGCGCGATAAATCAACCACCATCTTTTGATAAGTAAGATTGGTACCAATGGAAAGGTAATTTTCTATAGATATCAAATATATAAAGATATCATAGCCTTCCGAAGAATTTTATTAAAAAAAAAAAACAAAAATAAAATATATATAAAATTTATTTTGCAGTGCATTTGAAACTTATTACTATTTTATGTTACTCCCCTGTGGAAAGCATTTGTACCAATTGTCTTTAAAGTAATTGTCCTCTCACTTGTCGAAATGGGAGTGAAAATGGCGATACAATGCGAAGGTGAAAAGGAAAAATAGGCTTAATTTTGGAGGCGTGGCATAAACTGAATATATTAAAAGCTAGACATACAAAGTTTTAGAAGAGCTTTCTTGCCACGTCAGATACAAAAATTTTTTAATTGCATTTCACTCGCAATGGGTTAATTGTTTTAAAAAATGTATTGTAATTGTATACCAGTAGAAATGTATTTTAGAGAAGTTTAGAGCGATATCCATATAGCTTATATCCGTTCTATATTCTACGATATATGGCCAATAAAAATAAAATTTTTTAGCCGCGTAACTCCGGAGCCAAAAAAGATTAAAAAAGAACGGTAGGAACGTTCCTTACGTTTTACTTACCTTGGAAATTGTATTTTCACTATCTCTGAGTGCTGGGAATTATTTATGTCGAAATGACAAATTCTCTTTCAACCGTAGCAAGTAAAGAGTTTCTTTCGTTTCAGAAACATATAATTTTATTTGTACAACTCAGGTAAGTATGTATGTAAGTCTGTTTTGACAAAAGGGAGTGTGGTAGGTTTAACCTATGTTTTGAATTTCATCAAAATCGGATAAATAGTTTCAAAGAGGAAAAAATTTCCCCCCATCTCCCCTCGTAGTCCTATTTATTTAAACAATTATACCCTACATCTTCCTTAAGGTTCAGATCTATCTATGTTTTGAATTTAATCAAAAGCGGATATAGTTTCAAAGAGGACGAAATTTCCCCCTACCTCCCTCGCCTCGTGGTCATATTTACGGAAAAATGTATAGCCCATGTCTTCTTTTAGACTCAGATTTATCTATGTTTTGCATGTCATCAATATCGGAAATATAGTTTTAAAGAGGACGAAATTTCCCCCTACCTCCCTTCTTGCTCCTATTTTATAAAAAATGTATAGCCTATGTCTTCTTTTAGACCCAGATCTATATATGTTTTGAATTTCATCAAAATCGGATAAATAGTTTCAAAGAGGATGAAATTATCCCCTACCTCTCCTCGTGGTTCTATTTTTTAAAATATATCTATCCTCTGTCTTCTTTTAGACTCGGATGTATCTATGTTTTGAATTTCATCAAAATCGTATAAATTGTTTCAAAGAGGAAAAAATTTCCGCCTGTCTCCCTCGTGGTCCTATTTTTTTAAATAATTATATCCCATATCTTCTTAAAAAATCAGATCTATATATGTTTTGAATTTCATCAAAATCTGATAGATAGTTTCAAAGAGGACGAAATTTCCCCCTACCTACCCTCGTGGTCCTATTTATGAAGAAACTTATAGCCTATGTCTGCTTTTAGACATAGATCTATCTATGCCTATGTCTTCCTTTAGACTCAGATCTAGTTATGTTTTGAATTTCATCAAAATCTATTGGATAGTTTCTGAGTGAAGAAACTTATAGCCATGTCTGCTTTTAGACACAGATCTATCTATGTCTAAGTCTTCTTTTAGACTCAGATCTAGTTATGTTTTGAATTTCATCAAAATCTATTGGATAGTTTCTGAGTGGCAGATACGTGGGAGTTGCCACGCCCACAAATTTTTGTCTGACTATTTTCTCTAGAACAATGCACAAACTCAATGGAGTAACTCCTACAAAATTTTAGGTGTTTACCGCATTAGTTCCCATTATATAGCGAAATATATTTTTTCTATACATGGGAGGTGCCACGCCCACTTGTCCAATCCTTAATAATATCTATTTAAAAACATTATAAAAAGAGTTACTCACACAAATTTTTAAGCCTTTAGCTGCATTAGTTCCATATACATATATCCTAAAATAAAAATTTCTTCTATATGGGAAGTGCCACGCCCACATTTCAAAATTATATAGACTATTGTTCCTTCTAAATCATGAGTTATATACTGTGAAAATTTCAGAAAGATCGACTCACTGGTTTAGGACTCCATAGCTTTCACATACAAACATTCATACATACATACAAACATTCATACATACATATATGCATATGTACATGTATACATACATACACTCAATAATACAGACATACCACCATGTTGTCAATTCGTCTTGATCACGAGTAGCACCACCTGGTTGTCAATTCGCCTTGTCTATGTATATAGATAAATATTAGTTAGCAGAAACAGCTTCAACTTTCACTGCCACGAACCACTTATCCAAGACACAACCAGTATATCTTTAACCACCTTTCAGCCAGTATTTTTTCATTTTCAAGCAATTATTGTTTTACCCCCAAGCATTGATTTTTGTTATTCAAAGCATTGTTATGCAAAGCATAAGGAACTTACGTTCCAAAAATTACGCTAAAATGATAAGCCTAAAAGCTACACCTAAAGTTTTTTTTTTAATTTTAACGATGCTGGTATGTATTCTTAACTTTAGTCAATATTCTATTTAATTAAACCAAGAGAAACATAAAAAACTAACCGCCAGTTTTTGACTTGAGTAATTAAACATTTATTTTGTTAATTTTCACATAAATTTAAATTGTAATTAAATAGAACCTCCGTTTTTCAGTCGTATTAAGTTCTTCTTATTTAATTGTGGCAAAAATATGGTAGCACCATAAAATATTATTAATTTCCCATAAATGTCCCAAAAAAGCAGCTGTTCAACATAAAATAAAGAAAAATTCCAAGATATATATTTTTCTCCATTTAGGAAATAAGAATAATGAAGGATTGCTGCAATGTTTTAATAGAATAAAAAAAGCTTACACAATGATAGAAAGCGAAATATAACAAAGAAAGCCAAAATTTCACGCCAATAAAAGTTGATTTGTCAGCGGCCACAAATTTTTTGTTTGTACAAGAAGAACAAGCAGTGAAAATCATATGGTAATGTATAAAACTTAAATCGAATTTAAATGCCCAAGTTTGGTGAATTAATTTTGATTTGAGTGTTTAATGCAAAACAGAATTTTGTATGTAAAACGAATTTAAACATAAATAACTTTGAAAATCCAAGTTAAAAATTGGCCGTAAGTATTAAAAGTGCCATAACAATCAATAGGTTTTAAAGAAACAAATTGATTTGTTTTTACATTTCACAGATGTAAATACATTTTGAATAAGCGATTTTATTTTTATACAAGTAAAATTTTCGAAAGTGGCACCACAGAAATATGTACTGCAACAACAAAATGTCATCTGGTTATATGCTTTTTCCACTTAAGCGGACTTCAGAATATTAGATTTAGTATTATACTTGTCAAAAACTCAAATCTTAAGTAAAAATCCAACAGTGTGAAAACAAGTTGTTATGATTTGTCAAATAATACGTAAAGAAACTTGACAGCACTATGGTCATATTCGTCATTTTTAGGAAATTTTCTAAACAATCGCATTTTTCATTTATACGTTTTAATTGGAATGTGATAGTGTAGAAACAAAATGTAATGAGAAAATTTTCTTTAAGATTTTTTGACAGTCAGTCTGGTTTTGGTTTTCGTCTTACAAATTCTAATAAAAATCTCATAGCTTGTATTACAATGTGAAAGGGCCTTTACTAACAACTAACATATACCATCAATTTGCGAATTTTCGCATAAGAATTATACATGGCTGAACGGCCAACATATTTCTACATCATTATAAAATGTTCCTATCTTAATTGGTTCCACCATCATTCGATAAATTTAGTGTCAACACTACAAAAGCGGCATAATAAGCGTACAGGTGGCAGCGTTACGCCTGCTTTTTTTTTTTGCTCTGGCAGTTTTGTGTATAAGTACGTCAAACACGTGTATATTTTTGACAAGCATAATCTAGTTTTTGTTGCCCTCATATAGCCACCTGTACATTAGCGCAAATTGATGGTAGATGTTAGAAAGTGGAAAAAGCCTATTACACAGCGTCTTCATCAGCCATCGATTTGTTTTGACAAAAGTCAAAGTCGATATGAAATAATAGCACTAACATTTTTCTGATGTTTTTATATATGAAGTTTGACAACTGTTAGAACAAAATTATGTCTCGTGAAGACAGGGTGTTACGATGAAGCTGCCGTGCTCAAAATAATTAAGTAGCTGACTACACGACGACGATTAAGGCCATGTCAGATAAAACTTTTGCTTCGCGTTGCGTTACAGATTCGCTTTGATATCTAAGATGAAATGTACATACTTATACGAAACATGCTACATAAAGCACTTTAACGCAGCGTGAAGCGAAAAGTTCGGCAACTCTCATCTTTTTGCTTGCTTTGACAATCGGCTGGAATAATTTTCTTTTATAATATTGCCAAACGAAACATATTGCGCGTTTGAATCTGTTTTAATAAGAGGTAAATATGTATGTGGCATTTATTTATTTGTAATAAATCGTAAAATAACATAATTGACATTTATTTTTATAAAAAATATATATATAAATAGCAAAATTATCAACTACTTTTTTGGTAAACGATCAATGCGCGAGTGTTGTCAAAGTTTTCATTGTGTCATACACCTTTTGCTTTACACTTTTCTATCAAAGTTAGAAACGTCACGCAAAGCGACAAAGTTGTATCTGACACGGCCTTTACTGCCAACAGCGTTCGAAGTCGTGTAGCCTGCTGCATGGTAGAATAATATAACAGGTAGCCGCATAACTAATCCATATGTACATTTTGGGATAGAAAACATCAAACATTAATAGAGAGGGTACGTGTGTGTTTGTATATCAGAAGCGGCAAACATACGTGTGGTATTGTGTGTGCAAAGTAGTTATTTCTCATATACACAACATTTGACAGTTCTTACCATGAAAAATGTAAATAAAAAAATTAACAGCTGCAGTTCCAAGGCTACCTTGTATATTATTCTACCATGGCCTGATCTGGTCCAAGGCGAATTCAGTACCAGGTAGCCCTATCATCACAGATGATCATCAGCTGATTACACCCAATCAGTCAAACTCTATATAAGAAAAGAGAAAAACTTTAACCCGAACTGTCAAAGCACAAATAAAAATAGTCCTACACCTACTTTGTATTTGTGTTGTTTTGATGATAAGGTCACTTGATATTAATTCGCTTTGCTCTGGTCAATGTGTTTATAGCGCCATACATACATATAAAAATTATTGTAAAAAACTTACAAATACCCAAGTGGTATGGTAGTACATATCAGATTCAAAAACACTCTTAAATGTCGACTTTTTCTTATTAAAATTTTGTATTAACTTTAATTGTAAATAACTTTGTTTAACCAATGGATGGATCACTTTACTGAGCACATAGAATAGTGTTTATATATTGTATTTTGCTATTTATTTCCTTATCTATAAAATTATAGATAACACTGGCGTTATTAGCCGTCACGACTTTATCTGTTATCAATTTGTACTCTTGTTTATTTACATAGTTAAACCAAGGCGAATTAATTTTACAGGTGGTGTTAATAATACAACAAACACAATATCGATTCGCCTGGTTGACCGCAGCTGTCAAAAACACAGGACGAAAATTTATTTAAAATGTACTTTTAACAACTGTGATTACAATTCATATGCCTAAAATACATACCTTCTTTTGTTTATTGCCACATACAAGTGTATATGCCTTACTAATCATTTAAAAACACTCGATTAAACAACAATTGACAGATACAGCCAGATACAGAGGTCCAATTCGGGTGGCTGACAGCCGCCTGGCAGCCGCCGCCGACCTTGTTTTCATTCATCAAGCCGCCGCCGATGGAGTGGCTGGAATCGGCTAATTTTCGTCAGCTGCATTTACAAAATTAACCGGTTGATCAGACTTTAGCCTACAAAAGTCTTTGTTTATTTGTAAAAAAAATTTTATTTTTTCATAAAATTAAGCAATTTTAAAACAAGTTTACTTAAAGATATGCAAAAAATCGCTAAAGCGTGTACAGCTGATAAATTTCAATTTCGTGTTCAGCGGACCGAAATTATGTTTTCGTCGGATCCTGACAATTTTAATCTTCTTTTGTTCTTCATGAAATTTTCGTTCAATTAAAGGCTTAAAAATAATAATAAAGTAATTTTGCTCATATTAATTTCACCGAAAACATCGGGAAATGCATTTTTTTTATTTCAACGTGTGAACTATGTATAACAACGCATGTATGTAGCCAAAGAAAGAATGAACGAACAAATTGAGTGTTGTGTTTTTCTTCCGACGGGGTTTTTTTGAATTTGGAACGATTTTCCGTCATCCCACGTCAAATTTGGTTTGTAAACAGACCGGTTTCGGCTATGTGCCATCTTCAGTGTTCTATTAAATAGAACACTGAAGATGGCACATAGCCGAAACCGGTCTGTTTACAAACCAAATTTGACGTGGGATGACGGAAAATCGTTCCAAAAACGAACAAATTAATGGCGTTAGCACAAATGTAAAATTTGTGGCATTCATATGAGACATTCTCAAGATATTTGCCAATATCTCAATAACATTGCAAAACAAAATTAGTTTTTCGCGGATATCTCGAAAACTGTTTCACGTATGAAAAAATAATTTTATATTTGTGTTCAGCGGACCCAAATTAGGCTGCAGCTTTATCAAAATTTTATTAAAGCTTCATAAAATTTGAGCTTTACAGTGCAAAAGCTAATTTTACTCACATATTGTGCGCCTTTCAAACAGTCTGGCGGGCTTTAGCGATTGATGAAACAGTCTGGCGTTTGTTACTTGCATCTTCACAATGAATGTACTAAGCCATAAAAATTCAACCTTTCACGTTATGCTAGGAACACAATTGGGACGAACGACGAATTTCGCCCAACACTATAAATTCGTTGATAAAAATTCGCTGTGTAAGTTCGTCGTATGAAGCACAATAGCGACGAAAACGTAACAGATGAGAAATTCCATATAGCCGGGTGTGACCACTTTACACATATTTTTTGTTATAAATAAAGAATATAAAACTTTTTACTTAAAAAAACGTTGCGATTCGCAAGGCTATTAAGCTTAAAGTCGTTGAATAACCGGTGGACACTGAAAGAACACGATTCCTGCTCAGAATGGTCAACAGAAAGGTGACGGGTGTGACCTTACAAATCTTAGTTTTAAAGAATGATGACTTTCAGCATAAATTCTGTAAAATTTTTACAATACCGTGCACAATAATTTTGGTATAGCTGGCTCTTCAAAGTGTTTTTAGCTGTATTGCGTATTTACTGTTTGACAAAAAAATCTGTTTTCTTAACAAAAAACTATTTTTAAAATGTGACGGGTATGACCTAATACGAAAATTTAAAAAATTCGAACAAATAAAGCTTTTTATTGATATCGTTCATATAAATAATATAAAAATAGATCATAAGAAAATAATAACACAAAAAACTATTTTTAAAATGTGACGGGTATGACCTAATACGAAAATTTAAAAAATTCGAACAAATAAAGCTTTTTATTGATATCGTTCATATAAATAATATAAAAATAGATCATAAGAAAATAATAACACATTAAATTATTTGCTTTCCGTTCTATTATAGACAGCAAAATACTCTAGCTGAGTATTTTTTTAAATTCAATAAAAAGCGAAAAAAGTATATTCTTTTCAGAGATAAGGGTTTTTATTAATAATTAGAAAGGGAAAAAAAGAAAATCTGAAACAAATATTAAACATACAAAGAGGGATAGCAAAATGTTTCGTGGGTGATCATTTAAAAGTGCCTGAAATTGCTTAAAATATATTATATAATGTATTTTTTATTTTTTCTATAATTGTCATGCTCTAATAAACATCAATTGAGAGATTTTTATTAAAAATAAGAAAATTATTTTTCCTTGCATAGGGCCGTTTTACGTGGAATCACTCAGCTGTTATAATTGATAAGGTTGCTTACTGTTTGTGCAAAGTGTGACCATATGAAAAATATAATACATACTTGAAAAATTAAACATTAACAAAAACACCCCTAACACCAATTTTTATAGTTAATTATTATCTATATTTATTTCAAATGCTATAAAATAAAAATAAAACAATAATTAAACTAAAAACCAAAGCATATTAATACCAACTGGCCTTATTAGTGCAACAACAACTGGACTTTGCCAATCTGTCATGTTAAATGCATATATAAAAAGTTGTTGTTTAGTATTTTTTACATGGAGTTTGACACTTTGGTAAAGTCAGCTGATGCTCATTTTTACTAATAGGGCCACCTGGTATCAATTAGCCTTGGTAAAAACTAACTTTATTTTCTAAAACACTTGAAAATTAAAACCAAACATGGTCACTTGGTACTGATTTGTTCGTCGTTCGCCGGCAGAGTTCGGCGCGTATGGCGAATTTCGTCCCATGCCGTTATTGTGTGTATTTTCATATACACAAATATATTTTATTTTTGGCGACGAATATTCGCGGCTAAAAATTCGTCGTTCGTTCCAGTTGTGCTCCTAGCATTAAGTTGTTTTTTATTTATTTTTGCATTTTTAAGTGCATCTGGTGCAATGAAGTGACTTACCTGCCAAACTGCGTTACCCTGATTAAAATCGTCAAAAGTTTCCATCCTTATACGCATACCGTTATTCAAAAGCTCACTACCTCTTGGAATATGAAGGGAAATATCGGCTACAGCCGAATTTCAGCCGCCGTCGCCATTTTTCTGCTCAGCCGCCTCCGCCGCCGACACCTATGCGACGAATTGGACCTCTGTACAGCCAATGCAACGAAATAGTCATACATATGTGCTTTCAACACGACCTGTATTATTGAATCATGAGTTAAGGCAGAATTAGTTTGTACGTGCTGTTCTGTTCTGAATCAGCTGTTTCGTTTCTGTTCAATTGAAAATCTGTATGAGTGGTTTGTTGTTCCTTTTTCGTTCTGTTCTGTTGCGGACAAAACTGTAGAAAATAGAATTCAATGTTAAGTGACAGCCAACAGTGCGTATGTATTAGTTTTTGTGGTGTTTTTTTGGTGTTTGTGGTTTGTGGTTTTGTGGCTTTGTGTTTATTTCACATTTTTTCACAAAACTTTATTTTCACAATTTCAATTTATTTGTTTTGATTACCTTTTGCTTTTAAAAACAGCTGATTCCATTCACAGAACAAGTAATTACAAAATATTTTCTACAGAACGTCACAGCACAGAACAGCAACAGAAAGTGGTTTTATACATTTATTACAAGGTAGTGGCAAGAATAAAACAAGTACAACATTACAAAAAAACCATTGCTTTTTATTGTTATTTCTTTCCGGCTTCTGTCAAAAATATGTATGATTTTCTTCACACTTATTTTCTCTCAGCATACACAGTTTGGTAGAAATTTGAAACGTCCAAATTTTGACAGAAGTAGGAAAAATTTAAGGAAATCATGTGTTCAACACTACCTAGTATATTAATCTACCTTGATTTATAGTATGTATTAGGGTATTCACTCGAATAATGTTTGATCGATTAATCGAATAATTGTGGTCAAATAGTCTTCGATCAAACAAAAAGTTTCAATTTCGGATACATATTTATTCGAGTAATTTAGGTCGATTAATCGAATAACTTGATTTATGTAAATTTTCTTTTTTTATGATTTTTTGCAGATTTCTTAATAAAAACTGGCGACATTTTTTAAATAATGGCCCTTATCGTCTTTAGCGATTTTCTCCTTCGACTACGACATTTTTTTAATAGATTAGAGAAAAATGTAGCGTGCTGTCTTTAATCTATTACAAAAATGTCGTAGTCGAAGGCGAAAATCGCCAAACACTATAAGGGGGAATTGAAATTTGCCATTCAATTCGAACGTTATTTCAAACTAGTAGACCGCATGATCAAAGAACAAAGTACATTATTCAGTAACAATAATAGGGAGAAAGGAACCAACTTCAAATATCTTGCACAAACATTTAAAAGTATAACCATCAAGCAAAAATTATTTGAAATAAAGAAGGCATTTCCCGAGCAACTAGTAAACTAGATTTTTCGTATTAAAATGTCGAATGTTATCTAACGGCGGAATTCAATGAAAAATTAAAAGAATTCATAAAACAAAGAGCAGAAAAAAATTATTAGGTCATATAAAATAATACTTTCTGCATCTAGACAAAAACTGAGAATTGATCCGAAAAAATGGAAATGCTTTTTAATTCACTTTTCTCAATTTCTCCAGCGTCAGCTGTTAGTGAAAGATCGTCTTAATAATGTCAGAAATTTTCAATCGAAAATAAAGCAAAAGCCTTTGTTTTTGTCATTTAATGTATTGATTTCGGTCGATTATTTAATGAATTATTCTGTTCTGTTCTCCATACAAAATGAACATGTTCGGAATTGTAAAAACTTTGTTGTTACAAGTTAATATAACAATAATGCTATCAGAATTCTGAATATTTTTACTCCGCATTGAATACAGAACATGTATAAATATTATTAAATGTTTCCTTAATTTATGTAGAAATATTGTTTTTCCTTTGACTTAATATTTATATATATAAATGCGCGAAAAAACCTGACTTGTTTTATTTTTGTCCACAAAAATTTACAAAGAACCGAGTAAATTCAAAAATATTCCGATGAGCTCGAATAATTCTTAGCAGTAAAGCTTACTCGAATAACTCGAACGAAATAAAAGTTTTACTGGATTGCTCGAGTAATTTAATAACCTCAATTTCGATTAATTGGTTAATCGAACAACTGAAAAGCCGATTAAAATGAGTACCCTAGTATGTATATCTCTTCTACTCTATTCCACCACTCGCCACGAAGAAGAGTCCAAAGCGAATTAATACTGACTTCGCCTTGGCAGAGTCAAACTTAATAAGTATTCGCTGTTTTGCATTGTGCAGTTCCAAGGTATATTCATTACAGGTACCACAATAACTAAAACAAATACAACAAAACACATGTATATTGTTGGTAGAAATACCCCAAAAATATGTCAAATCCATTATCTGTGAGTCGCACACATTCATAAGCTCTATCAAATTTATTAACACATGTACTTTGTTGATAGAAACACACCAGAAATATGTCAAAATCTATTGTCTGTGTGACGCACACATTCTCAAATTTACGAAGTCAGCTGACCTTCTGTTGGTACCTGTTTAATCTACCTTGTGCACACTGTTGCCAGAAATGCAGATTTATCTGCATTTCGCATATTTTAGACTCCAAAAAGGCGAAATACACATTTGAAGATTTTTGAGCTAAAAACAAAGATTTTTTAATATCTAATAATATGTCAGTTTTTTCACTTTTTTTATGTTGCTACTACGTTTCGTTTCTTTGTGTGCATTACATTGCCTAAAACTTAAATAATTCCCACTGTTTTGACATATTGATTTATCCAGATATGCTAGGACGTATGTATCGGATTGTATAAATATCCCATACATTCTAAATTAAATTTCATTATACTTAATGAGACTTTAACTAATTTTCTCAATAGGACTAAACTTACACGATGAAATAATTTATAAAGTTTGAGTCAGTAAACTTCTTAGTTGGAAACAGGATGGACAGGTAGGCATTGTGGGTGGAAAAATGGTCTGAAATAAAATTGCAGATAGTTTTTGTCAATTTTCTTCACTCCATTCGTTCTTCCATCTTGAAATATTTCATCGTTTATATTAAGTCCATATAGAATTAGTTTTATTTTACTGTCGATGTTTATGTTTTTTTATGAAAAAATATATGTACACACCTGTACGTATTTAAGTTTCATAAATAAATTTTTAATTTGCTTAAATAATACATAAAAATTGGTAAAAAAAAGTGGTTTTGAAGATTTTTAAAATAAAATCCAGATTTTGCAGATTTTTTTCTGAAAAATTGTTATCTGCGCTTAAAGCGTAGTATCCAGTGCTCACTGAAATTCAGGTTTGGAGTTTTGCATTTATTTCTACACGGAAAAATAATCGTGTAGAATTCTATACAGAATTTTGCTTGCATACACACAAATTTATAAATTTCTTAATTTACAACACACAAAAACACTAAAATTAATTACAGTTTACGAAAAATTAGAAATTTCAAAAATTCCGTGACCAAACAATTGTCTGAACCTTAATTTTTGTTTCAGTTGACGGAAAATATTCTCCACTTATGGTTAAAGCATGCCTTTAATAAACAATAAATGCCAAAATTCCGTGTACTTTTCTTTTGGAACTGCGTACAACTAAACGGAAATCTCTTTAAGAAATTTAAAAACCTAAATTTCAGTTTGTTTTTTTACACATACTTCTTATGGCAGCCTGAATTTCCGGCAGATCTGCATACTACGCTTAAAACTTAATAATCAAAAGAACAACCATGGTAGAATAATATACAAGTTAGCTCTGGAACGCCAGCAGATTTTTTTTGCTGTTACGAACTGCCAAATCTTGTGTATATGTAAAATAACTACGTTGCACACACAATACCACAGGTATTTTTGCTGCTTATGTTCTACAAACACACACATACACTTTCTATTCATGTTTGACATTTCCTACCCCGAATGTACATTTGTATTAGTTATTCGGCTACCTATTATAATGGATGATTTTATAAGAACTATCGGAAAGTAAAAAAAAAAACACATAAAATTCAGAAAAATGCATGAAATATTTATTTGGATCGATAGTTGGGTCGATATAATTTAATGTTTGAAGATTATTTCATGCAAATGTTGGCCGCGGCTGCGCCTCAAACTTAATAAGTATTCGCTGTTTTGCATTGTGCAGTTCCAAGGTATATTCATTACAGGTACCACAATAACTAAAACAAATACAACAAAACACATGTATATTGTTGGTAGAAATACCCCAAAAATATGTCAAATCCATTATCTGTGAGTCGCACACATTCATAAGCTCTATCAAATTTATTAACACATGTACTTTGTTGATAGAAACACACCAGAAATATGTCAAAATCTATTGTCTGTGTGACGCACACATTCTCAAATTTACGAAGTCAGCTGACCTTCTGTTGGTACCTGTTTAATCTACCTTGTGCACACTGTTGCCAGAAATGCAGATTTATCTGCATTTCGCATATTTTAGACTCCAAAAAGGCGAAATACACATTTGAAGATTTTTGAGCTAAAAACAAAGATTTTTTAATATCTAATAATATGTCAGTTTTTTCACTTTTTTTATGTTGCTACTACGTTTCGTTTCTTTGTGTGCATTACATTGCCTAAAACTTAAATAATTCCCACTGTTTTGACATATTGATTTATCCAGATATGCTAGGACGTATGTATCGGATTGTATAAATATCCCATACATTCTAAATTAAATTTCATTATACTTAATGAGACTTTAACTAATTTTCTCAATAGGACTAAACTTACACGATGAAATAATTTATAAAGTTTGAGTCAGTAAACTTCTTAGTTGGAAACAGGATGGACAGGTAGGCATTGTGGGTGGAAAAATGGTCTGAAATAAAATTGCAGATAGTTTTTGTCAATTTTCTTCACTCCATTCGTTCTTCCATCTTGAAATATTTCATCGTTTATATTAAGTCCATATAGAATTAGTTTTATTTTACTGTCGATGTTTATGTTTTTTTATGAAAAAATATATGTACACACCTGTACGTATTTAAGTTTCATAAATAAATTTTTAATTTGCTTAAATAATACATAAAAATTGGTAAAAAAAAAAGTGGTTTTGAAGATTTTTAAAATAAAATCCAGATTTTGCAGATTTTTTTCTGAAAAATTGTTATCTGCGCTTAAAGCGTAGTATCCAGTGCTCACTGAAATTCAGGTTTGGAGTTTTGCATTTATTTCTACACGGAAAAATAATCGTGTAGAATTCTATACAGAATTTTGCTTGCATACACACAAATTTATAAATTTCTTAATTTACAACACACAAAAACACTAAAATTAATTAGAGTTTACGAAAAATTAGAAATTTCAAAAATTCCGTGACCAAACAATTGTCTGAACCTTAATTTTTGTTTCAGTTGACGGAAAATATTCTCCACTTATGGTTAAAGCATGCCTTTAATAAACAATAAATGCCAAAATTCCGTGTACTTTTCTTTTGGAACTGCGTACAACTAAACGGAAATCTCTTTAAGAAATTTAAAAACCTAAATTTCAGTTTGTTTTTTTACACATACTTCTTATGGCAGCCTGAATTTCCGGCAGAGCTGCATACTACGCTTAAAACTTAATAATCAAAAGAACAACCATGGTAGAATAATATACAAGGTAGCTCTGGAACGCCAGCAGATTTTTTTTTGCTGTTACGAACTGCCAAATCTTGTGTATATGTAAAATAACTACGTTGCACACACAATACCACAGGTATGTTTGCTGCTTATGTTCTACAAACACACACATACACTTTCTATTCATGTTTGACATTTCCTACCCCGAATGTACATTTGTATTAGTTATTCGGCTACCTGTTATAATGGATGATTTTATAAGAACTATCGGAAAGTAAAAAAAAAAAACACATAAAATTCAGAAAAATGCATGAAATATTTATTTGGATCGATAGTTGGGTCGATATAATTTAATGTTTGAAGATTATTTCATGCAAATGTTGGCCGCGGCTGCGCCTCAAATGGTCCATCCGCTTAGTCCAATTTTGGCATACTCTTTCCAACATTTCGGCCGGTATCTCACGAATAATGTTGGCAATGTTGGCTTCCAGTGCGTCAATCGAAGCGGGCTTGTCGCTATAGACATTAGCCTTAACATAGCCCCACAAAAAATAGTCTAGAGGCGTTAAATCGCACGATCTGGGCGGCCAATTGACTGGTCCCAAGCGTGAAATAAACTGTTCACCGAACTCGCCTCTCAATTGGTTCATTGTTCACCAAAAATTTGGCGTTGTGGTAGGTCGTTTGGCTTCAATTCTTGCACCAGCTGTATCTTATAAGGCTTCACACCCAAATCCTTCCGCAAAATTTTCCACGTAGTGAAGTAACAGAGGCCCAATTGCTGCGAACGGCGCCGAATCGATAATTCACGGTCATCACCAACACTGGCCGATACGGCTGCGATATTTTCTTCAGTTCGCACTCTACGTAAACGTGTTGGTGGTTTAATGTCCAACAATGTAAATTTGGTGCGAAATTTTTTTACAATAGCCCGAATAGAAGCCTCAGTAGGTCGATTAAACTGACCATAAAATGGAAGAAGCGCGCGATGAACTTTCTTAACAGAGCACGCATTTTGGTAATAAAATTCAATAATTTGCAAGCGTTGTTCGTTTGTAAGACGATTCATGATTAAATTATAGACCAAACTGAAGATGTTTGACAGTGACACAAGATACAAAACGTGCGTGAGCTGTCAAAACTAGTGTTGCCAAAAAGATAATAGCAAAAAAATCACTCGTTATTATTCTAGCATGAGAACAACCAAGGTAGATCAACACCAGGTAGTCGCAAGAGATTTCGCCGTGGAGAATTTACATTTGGGCTGTCAAAAAAGCTAATAGGTTAACACTGCTGACAGACCAAATGTGTAAACATTTACGTAAACAGCTGGGCTCTTGCGTCCTCCTAGTATATATTCGCCTTGCAAACAACTTTGAAATATACACCATAATAGGGCTACCACCTCATTTGTTTCTATTGTGGTAAGAGAGCTTTTACAAAGGGAAATTTTACTTTGACAATTTGTTTTAATTCTGTTTAAAATTTTTTACGTTTTTCGACTAATGAAATGCTTAAACCATTGATAACATATATAGCAAGGTCTCGTACTGTCAATAAAACAATTACAACTCTCTTAACACATACCATAGGGTACATAGAAGCCAACAGAAACTTCAAAAACTTAAGTGTGCTATCAAAAGCCTAAGTCTAAGAATGTTTAGTAAAATATTTTGTATCAGTATTGGTTTAAAATAAAAAATTCCCCACAGCGCTAAAACGCACTTAGTTTAGGGCTGCCAGAAGTCTGAACCGGTCGACCAGGATATTTATAGTATATATCACAAACGAACGTACAACTAAACCGTATAGATGTGGTCACAAGCCTTAATATGCGTTTTACACCTGCATACATTTCGCAGGAACGCATGGAAAATGTTGAAAATGCGAAACATTGATTTACACTTGCAACATCTAACATCTACCATCTTCAAAATGTCAGATATATGAAAAGTCACATTGTTCGTAACCCTATGTCTATACCTGATATATTTTTGTCATGACAAATGTCAAATTCTACACAAGAAAAACAGATCACATAAAACAAATAATTTTTCAATATAAAATTTGACTTTTGTCATGATAAAAATATATCAGGTATAGCCATAGGGTAATAAATTAAGAAATGTAATTTATTAATAAAAACAAGAAATTAATTGTTTGTAATATAAAATGAGAAAAGCAATAATTAGTGCAGTGTTTTTAATTAATAAAAACCCATCTTAGAGGAAGGAGATAAAACTTTATTATATATTTAATTATTGTTGCATAAATTTTCACACATACACCTGAAAAGTGTTCACATCAGGGATGGCAAAATTGGTACTATTGTACCAATCTTAGTACAATTCAGATTTTAAAAGTACAATACTATACCAATGGCTTATATAGTACAATTAATAATTTTTGTATATATTAGAAATTCTACTCATTGCAACTCTTCCATCGTAATAAAATATTTAATATTTTTCGACTTTTTATATGAATGCTACTTTTTATATGAATTAAATTTTAGCTTGGCGAAGTATTGAAAACAAAGTTCGCCTTAAAAATAGAAATATTGAAAATGGTCCAATATCACGAAACGTAGCCTCTGCTAATTTAAAGGTCTTGCTGATCGTGATACATATGAGCAATTCAAAGCAAGCTTGCATATTGTTCTATCCCGTATTTTGTATTTAAATAGTACTTGATACTTTGAACAGGTTATATATCAGAACGGTTATTTCCCCCACCAATTTATTTAACGAAACAATTTATTTAACGAAATTGTATATAAGAGCTATTGATGCTCCTTATATTCACTTACAAGTTAAATCGATGTTGATTAGAAGGATATTCACCATGTGAGATTAATGTCTTCAAATATTGCTTGCTCTTTTTTGAAATTTTAACTTTTATTTTTGACCAAAAGAATGTCGGTCAAATTTTAACTTTAATTTTTGACCGAAAAAATATGGGTCAAATTTTAACTTTTATTGTTGACCAAAAAAATATCGGTCATATTTTAACTTTTATTTTTGACCAAAATAATATCGGTCAAATTTTAACTTTTATTTTTGACCAAAAAATATCCGTCAAACTAACTTTTTTTTTACCTAAAAATAATACAAAAAATAATTATTATTTTTGACCGAAAACATATTGGCCAAAAATAGTTATTATTATTTGACTTTTTCGAAAAAGTCATAACAGTTACGGTGCTTGGCAGCGAGTTGATTTAAGTGTAGTATGCAGCTCTGCCTGAAATTCAGGCTGCCATAAGAAGTATGTGTAAAAAAACAAACTGAAATTCAGGTTGGTAAACTTCTTAAAGAAATTTCCGTTTACTAGTATGCAGTTCCAAAAGAAAGAAAGTACACGGAATTTTATCATTTATTGTCTATTACAGGCATGTTATAACAATAAGTGGAGAATTTTTTCCGTCAACTGAGACAAAAATTAATGTTCAGACAATTGTTTGGTCACGGAATTTTTGACATTTCTAATTTTTTGTACATTGTAGTTAATTTTTAGTGTTTTTGTGTGTTGTAAATTAAAAATTATATAAATTTTTGTGTATGCAAACAAAATTCTGTATAGAATTCTACACGATTATTTTTCCGTGTAGAAATAAATGCGAAACTCCAAGCATGAATTTCAATAAGAAATACTACGCTTTAGACACGAATGTACTCGATCACACCAAAAATTTTTAAAATCACACTGAAACTGATCTATTGAATATTAGGGCTTGTAATACATTGATCACTTCATTCATAAATGTGTGTTAAGACTTTTTCTTTTAATTTCAAACGCACTTATTGGGGAAAAATCCATCACGTCATATTCACTAATCCTTTTGACCAGCTGGCATGTTTATTTCATTTTCGTAGATCGAATCTATTTTTTTCCCCATTTTTTATGCGTAACAGGTCGAAGCAGTCACAAACAGCTGCATAGAAATTATGATGGTCTTATTCATGATCCAATTATTAGGTCAATACAACTCTCATGATGATTTTTTGCAGGGTTGTGTTTTGACCGTTACAGTCGTCGTAAACAATCGCCCAGCTGTCAAAAGTTGTTTATATTTTTGGACGCCATTGCTGTTATACACAGAGAGCGAGGCTGATCGGCTTATAGCCGCGGCTCAGCCGCAGCCGATCAGTTTTCTTACTGTTTAATTTGCTTAATTAATATAAAACAAAATTTTGAATAATTTTTTCAAGATTACACGTAAAAAACAATTTTGTACCGAACGAAAAAAGTTGAAGATCGAGGAGATCCGACAAGATATAAGAAAGTTTTAAGCCATTAAGTGTAAAAAGCTGATTTTAGTTCCCATACAAAATTATTTTCAAACGAAAAAAAAATGTTTAATAAAATCTGATTTAAATTAATTTTGTATTAAAAGTAACTAAAAAATAATATAGCTGTTTTCGCTTAAGGGCTAATAACCTTCTTATTTATTATCAGAATTTAGCGATTGCATCCATCATGTGTCGTCACAAAATTATCTTTGAAATACAGCCCGAAAAAAATGTACTTAGTATATTTTTTCATCTTAATGGAGCAGTTTAAATGATAGTTTTTGGGAAAAGGTCTAAAAATATATTTTTTCATATTTTAAGGCCTGTAACTCTATACTTTTTTTATACGATCGGCACAATCAGTGTATTAAATGAAAGAATAGAGAAATATCTATACAACAGTGTGCAATTTATTTTATTCAGATGAGCCGTTCTCGGAATTTTTGCCAATAAACGAAAAAACTAAAAAAAAAAACCAAAAAATTGTTTTTCGGGAATATCGGGAAAGCGCGCATTAAGAAAAATAAATGAATATAATTTTCATGTTCAGCGATCTCAATGTTTTTTTTGCAAGATATGACAGTTAGAAATTCGAAAATTTGCTTTATTATTTCATCTTAAGTTTGTCTGAAATCTGACCTTGTATGTATTAAATAGTGGATATTTTGAGTGTAATGAGTTATTACAGCTATAAAGAATATATAATATTGCATCATATGATGTTTCACAAATTGATCGATTTGATCTCATATGTAAAATCTTGATGCTGCGGTAGAGGGCTAAAAGTAGGTCCCAATATTTTTTTCATTATTTTTCCCATATATCTAAAAATAAAATGCAAGCTTTTTTTGCTAAAAAACCTTGCATTCTCACACTCCACTCTAATGTACGCCTGTCAGATTCGTCAATTTATGGTCAAAAAGTTTCGGAAATATGACGGTTTTTATATTTACATTACGTAACCCATTTTTGGAGTTTTTTCACCTAATTTTTGTCGACAAAAATATAGCTAGTAATTTTTCTAAAGAATAGTCGGCTTCAGCCTGCTAACAGCCACCAACGCCGACTGTTATGTATCGGCTTCGCTCTCTGGTTATAACGAGTGATTTTTTTGCTATTATCTTTTTGGCAACACTAGTTTTGACAGCTCACGCACGTTTTGTATCTTGTGTCACTGTCAAACATCTTCAGTTTGGTCTATAATTTAATCATGAATCGTCTTACAAACGAACAACGCTTGCAAATTATTGAATTTTATTACCAAAATGCGTGCTCTGTT
>OY101450.1:79995593-80045593 GCA_956483635.1 Panzeria rudis
GGACAAAATGGATTTTTCCAAAATGGCCAAAAAAATCGTTGCTGGATTTTTTCCAGGAGCAGAGTAGTTCCGACAGCCCATTTGTAATAGGAACATGAAAATAGACACTTTAATGGACAAAATGCGCCATTCGTGCTAAAAATCTGCAGAGCCGTTCCCGAGAAAAGTGGATTTTTCCAAAATGGCCAAAAAAAATCGTTGCTGTATTTTTCCCAGGAGCAGAGTAGTTCCGACAGCCCATTTGTAAAAGGAACATGAAAATATACACTTTAATGGACAAAATGCGCCATTCGTGCTAAAAATCTGCAGAGCCGTTCCCGAGAAAAGTGGATTATTCCAAAATGGTCAAAAAATCGTTGCTGGACTTTTCCCAGGAGCAGAGTAGTTCTAACAGCTCATTTGTAATAGGAACATGAAAAAATACACTTTAATGGACAAAATGCGCCATTCGTGCCAAAAATCTGCAGAGTCGTTCCCGAGAAAAGTGGATTATTCCAAAATGGTCAAAAAATCGTTGCTGGACTTTTCCCAGGAGCAGAGTAGTTCGAACAGCTCATTTGTAATAGGAACATGAAAAAATACACTTTGATGGACAAAATGCGCCATTCGTGCCAAAAATCTGTAGAGCCGTTCCCGAGAAAAGTGGATTTTTCCAAAATGGCCAAAAAAATCGTTGCTGAACTTTTCCCAGGAGCAGAGTAGTTCCGACAGCTCAGTTGTAATAGGAACATGAAAAAATACACTTTAATGGACAAAATGCGCCATTCGTGCCAAAAATCCGCAGAGCCGTTCCCGAGAAAAGTGGATTTTTCCAAAATGGCCAAAAAAATCGTTGCTGGATTTTTCCCAGGAGCAGAGTAGTTCCGACAGCCCATTTGTAAGAGGAACATGAAAATAGACACTTTAATGGACAAAATGCGCCATTCGTGCTAAAAATCTGCAGAGCCGTTCCCGAGAAAAGTGGGTTTTCGAAAATGGCAAAAAAATCGTTGCTGGATTTTTCCCAGGAGCAGAGTAGTTCCGACAGCCCATTTGTAAGAAGAACATGAAAATAGACACCTTAATGGACAAAATGCGCAATTCGTGCTAAAAATCTGCAGAGCCGTTCCCGAGAAAAGTGGGTTTTTCCAAAATGGCCAAAAAAATCGTTGCTGGATTTTTCCCAGGAGCAGAGTAGTTCCGACAGGCCATTTGTAAGAGGAACATCAAAATAGAAGTTTTAATGGACAAAATGCGCCATTCGTGCTAAAAAATCTGCAGAGCCGTTCCCGAGAAAACTGGATTTTTCCAAAATGGCAAAAAAAATCGTTGCTGGATTTTTCCCAGGAGCAGAGTAGTTCCGACAGCCCATTTGTAAGAGGAACATGAAAATAGACTCTTTAATGGATAAAATGCGCCATTCGTGCTTAAAATCTGCAGAGCCGTTCCCGAGGAAAGTGGATTTTTCCAAAATGGCCAAAAAAATCGTTGCTGGATTTTTCCCAGGAGCAGAGTAGTTCTGACAGCCCATTTGTAAGAGGAACATGAAAATAGACACTTTAATGGACAAAATGCGCCATTCGTGCTAAAAATCTGCAGAGCCGTTCCCGAGAAAAGTGGATTTTTCCAAAATGTCCAAAAAAATCGTTGCTGGATTTTCCCCAGGAGCAGAGTAGTTCCGACACCCCATTTATAAAAGCAACATGAAAATATACACTTTAATGGACAAAATGCGCCATTCGTGCTAAAAATCTGCAGAGCCGTTCCCGAAAAAAGTGGATTATTCCAAAATGGCAAAAAAAAATCGTTGCTGGATTTTTCCCAGGAGCAGAGTAGTTCCGACAGCCCATTTGTAAAAAGAACATGAAAATGGACACTTTAATGGACAAAATGCGCCATTCGTGCTAAAAATCTGCAGAGCCTTTCCCGAGAAAAGTGGGTTTTTCCAAAATGCCAAAAAAATCGTTAATGGATTTTTTCCAGGAGCAGAGTAGTTCCGACAGCCCATTTTTATGCGGAACATGAAAATAGACACTTTAATGGACAAAATGCGCCATTCGTGCTAAAAATCTGCAGAGCCGTTCCCGAGAAAAGTGGATTTTTCCAAAATGGCCAAAAAAGTCGTTGCTGGATTTTGCCAGGAGCAGAGTAGTTCCGACAGCCCATTTGTAAGAGCATAATGAAAATAGACACTTTAATGGACAAAATGCGCCATTCGTGCTAAAAATCTGCAGAGCCGTTCCCGAGGAAAGTGGATTTTTCCAAAATGGCCAAAAAAATCGTTGCTGGATTTTTCCCAGGAGCAGAGTAGTTCCGACAGCCCATTTGTAAGAGGAACATGAAAGTAGACACTTTAATGGACAAAATGCGCCATTCGTGCTAAAAATCTGCAGAGCCGTTCCCGAGAAAAGTGGATTTTTCCAAAATGGCCAAAAAAATCGTTGCTGGATTTTTCCCAGGAGCAGAGTAGTTCCGACAGCCCATTTGTAAAAGGAACATGAAAATATATACTTTAATGGACAAAATGCGCCATTCGTGCTAAAAATCTGCAGAGCCGTTCCCGAGAAAAGTGGATTTTTCCAAAATGGTCAAAAAATCGTTGCTGGATTTTTCCCAGGAGCAGAGTAGTTCTAACAGCTCATTTGTAATAGGAACATGAAAAAATACACTTTAATGGACAAAATGCGCCATTCGTGCCAAACATCTGCAGAGCCGTTCCCGAGAAAAGTGGATTTTTCCAAAATGGCCAAAAAAATCGTTGCTGGATTTTTCCCAGGAGCAGAGTAGTTCCGACAGCCCATTTGTAAAAGGAACATGAAAATATACACTTTAGTGGTCAAAATGCGCCATTCATGCGAAAAATCTGCAGAGCCGTCCCGAGAAAAGTGGATTTTTCCAAACTGGCCAAAAAAATCGTTGCTGTATATTTCCCAGGAGCAGAGTAGTTCCGACAGCTCAGTTGTAATAGGAACATGAAAAAATACACTTAAATGGACAAAATGCGCCATTCGTGCCAAAAATCTGCAGAGCGGTTCCTGAGAAAAGTGGATTTTTCCAAAATGGCCAAAAATATCGTTGCTGGATTTTTCCCAGGAGCAGAGTAGTTCCGACAGCCCATTTGTAAGAGGAACATGAAAAAAGACACTTTAATGGACAAAATGCGCCATTCGTGCTAAAAATCTGCAGAGCCGTTCCCGAGAAAAGTAGGTTTTTCGAAAATGGCCAAAACAATCGTTGCTGGATTTTTCCCAGGAGCAGAGTAGTTCCGACAGCCCATTTGTAAGAGGAACATGAAAATAGACACTTTAATGGACAAAATGCGCCATTCGTGCTAAAAATCTGCAGAACCGTTCCCGAGAAAAGTGGGTTTTTCCAAAATGGCCAAAAAAATCGTTGCTGGATTTTTCCCTGAAGCAGAGTAGTTCTGACAGCCTATTTGTAAGAGGAACACCAAAATAGACATTTTAATGGACAAAATGCGCCATTCGTGCTAAAAATCTGCAGAGCCGTTCCCGAGAAAACTGGATTTTTCCAAAATGGCTAAAAAAATCGGTGCTGGATTTTTCCCAGGAGCAGAGTAGTTCCGACAGCCCATTTGTAAGAGGAACATGAAAATAGACACTTCAATGGATAAAATGCGCCATTCGTGCTTAAAATCTGCAGAGCCGTTAACGAGGAAAGCGGATTTTTCCAAAATGGCCAAAAAAAAACGTTGCTAGATTTTTCCCAGGAGCAGAGTAGTTTCGACAGCCCATTTGTAAGAAGAACATGAAAATGGACACTTTAATGGACAAAATGCGCCATTCGTGCTAAAAATCTGCAGAGCCGTTCCCGAGAAAAGTGGATTTTTCCAAAATGGCCAAACAAATCGTTGCTGGATTTTTCCCAGGAGCAGAGTAGTTCCGACAGCCCATTTGTAAGAGGAACATGAAAGTAGACACTTTAATGGACAAAATGCGCCATTCGTGCGAAAAATCTGCAGAGCCGTTCCCGAAAAAAGTGGATTATTCCAAAATGGCAAAAAAAAATCGTTGCTGGATTTTTCCCAGGAGCAGAGTAGTTCCGACAGCCCATTTGCAAGAAGAACATGAAAATAGACACTTTAATGGACAAAATGCGCCATTCGTGCTAAAAATCTGCAGAGCCGTTCCCGAGAAAAGTGGATTTTTCAAAAATGGCCAAAAAATCGTTGTTGGATTTTCCCAGGAGCAGAGAAGTTCCGACACCCCATTTGTAAAAGCATCATGAAAATATACACTTTAATGGACAAAATGGATTTTTCCAAAATGGCCAAAAAAATCGTTGCTGGATTTTTTCCAGGAGCAGAGTAGTTCCGACAGCCCATTTGTAATAGGAACATGAAAATAGACACTTTAATGGACAAAATGCGCCATTCGTGCTAAAAATCTGCAGAGCCGTTCCCGAGAAAAGTGGATTTTTCCAAAATGGCCAAAAAAATCGTTGCTGGATTTTTCCCAGGAGCAGAGTAGTTCCGACAGCCCATTTGTAAAAGGAACATGAAAATATACACTTTAATGGACAAAATGCGCCATTCGTGCTAAAAATCTGCAGAGCCGTTCCCGAGAAAAGTGGATTATTCCAAAATGGTCAAAAAATCGTTGCTGGACTTTTCCCAGGAGCAGAGTAGTTCTAACAGCTCATTTGTAATAGGAACATGAAAAAATACACTTTAATGGACAAAATGCGCCATTCGTGCCAAAAATCTGCAGAGTCGTTCCCGAGAAAAGTGGATTATTCCAAAATGGTCAAAAAATCGTTGCTGGACTTTTCCCAGGAGCAGAGTAGTTCGAACAGCTCATTTGTAATAGGAACATGAAAAAATACACTTTGATGGACAAAATGCGCCATTCGTGCCAAAAATCTGTAGAGCCGTTCCCGAGAAAAGTGGATTTTTCCAAAATGGCCAAAAAAATCGTTGCTGAACTTTTCCCAGGAGCAGAGTAGTTCCGACAGCTCAGTTGTAATAGGAACATGAAAAAATACACTTTAATGGACAAAATGCGCCATTCGTGCCAAAAATCCGCAGAGCCGTTCCCGAGAAAAGTGGATTTTTCCAAAATGGCCAAAAAAATCGTTGCTGGATTTTTCCCAGGAGCAGAGTAGTTCCGACAGCCCATTTGTAAGAGGAACATGAAAATAGACACTTTAATGGACAAAATGCGCCATTCGTGCTAAAAATCTGCAGAGCCGTTCCCGAGAAAAGTGGGTTTTTCGAAAATGGCAAAAAAAATCGTTGCTGGATTTTTCCCAGGAGCAGAGTAGTTCCGACAGCCCATTTGTAAGAAGAACATGAAAATAGACACCTTAATGGACAAAATGCGCAATTCGTGCTAAAAATCTGCAGAGCCGTTCCCGAGAAAAGTGGGTTTTTCCAAAATGGCCAAAAAAATCGTTGCTGGATTTTTCCCAGGAGCAGAGTAGTTCCGACAGGCCATTTGTAAGAGGAACATCAAAATAGAAGTTTTAATGGACAAAATGCGCCATTCGTGCTAAAAAATCTGCAGAGCCGTTCCCGAGAAAACTGGATTTTTCCAAAATGGCAAAAAAAATCGTTGCTGGATTTTTCCCAGGAGCAGAGTAGTTCCGACAGCCCATTTGTAAGAGGAACATGAAAATAGACTCTTTAATGGATAAAATGCGCCATTCGTGCTTAAAATCTGCAGAGCCGTTCCCGAGGAAAGTGGATTTTTCCAAAATGGCCAAAAAAATCGTTGCTGGATTTTTCCCAGGAGCAGAGTAGTTCTGACAGCCCATTTGTAAGAGGAACATGAAAATAGACACTTTAATGGACAAAATGCGCCATTCGTGCTAAAAATCTGCAGAGCCGTTCCCGAGAAAAGTGGATTTTTCCAAAATGTCCAAAAAAATCGTTGCTGGATTTTCCCCAGGAGCAGAGTAGTTCCGACACCCCATTTATAAAAGCAACATGAAAATATACACTTTAATGGACAAAATGCGCCATTCGTGCTAAAAATCTGCAGAGCCGTTCCCGAGAAAAGTGGATTTTTCCAAAATGGCAAAAAAAATCGTTGCTAGATTTTTCCCAGGAGCAGAGTAGTTCCAACAGCCCATTTGTAAAAGGAACATGAAAATAGACACTTTAATGGACAAAATGCGCCATTCGTGCTAAAAATCTGCAGAGCCGTTCCCGAGAAAAGTGGGTTTTTGCAAAAAATTAAACGTAATGAGCTTAAGCACACATACAAAAAAAATTTTTCTTACACCTTTAATTACACAAAAAATTATAATTTTATTCGCCACAAGTTAAGCTAATTCAATGGGTAGTATGAATAAAAAAAAGTATTTACTTTTTACTTAAAATTTGTTTTAAAACCAAAAAAAAATCTTATATTTATATTGAATTTCCGGAATTTTATGTTTTAGAAAATTTTTTAAGTAAAAAGCAAATACTTGTTTTTATTCATACTAGCCAATGTATATAATAGGGAACGAAGCCGATCGGCTGTAAATCGGCTAACAGCCGCCGCCGGTGATTTTTGAAGTCGCAGCCGCCGAACTAGAAGGCTAATTTCGGCTGCGGCTGAGCCGCTTTTTAAATAAAAGCCCCTTAAACAAAAATAAAATTCCCTTTTTTTAATTGAACGGCAGAACATGTTAAGATTAAGACGAATCGATTGATGTAAGAATCATCAAAATCGGTTCACACGTTCGATTTATGTAGTGCCGCAAAGGAACACACATACATACATATTCCGCCTTTTTGTCTGTCTTTAAAGGATGGTGGCACATATTTTCCAGGCTTAGGCGCTTTTGTAACAGTTGTTGCAGCAGCCGTGGCTTTCTTTTCCATAGCCGCACCCATGGTAGAATTATACTACAGGTAGTAGCGAAGCTACAACAACCCAACAACAGCAAAAACAACACGGCTTCTTATTGTTGTTTAGGTTCGAGGTTGTCAAAAAGCACAAAAGAAAATTTGAAAAAATATGTATATGTTCACATGTGTGTGTTTACCAGAGACTTGCGCCGAGACGGCTAAGCCGAGCCGCCGACTAATTTCCACAGCCGCCGCCGATTTATCTTGCGGCTAAAATCGGCTTAATGGAAGCCGCCACCGACGATCGTTTTTCGGCTCAAAAACGGCTTAAAATAATCCGCCGATTGCTTTTTTAATTTCCACTTCTACTTTTTTATGTTTTTTTTCATAATTTTTGTTCAAGCATTATTTTAGTAATTTGCAGTCTACACCCAACTTAACATTAACTTCAAGTTAATGTTAAGTGTAGACCGCTCAAGTTAATGCTTTTTTCAGGGTATAACATAGTTGTTAGTGCAATTGTTTTAACAGCGCAGTAATAACTCCAAGTTACAACAGCATATCAAGTTAGGAACAGAATGCTCACTTTTGACAGCTAAAAGAGGCTGTTGTCATGTGTTGTGCATTTTTACATACAAAGTGCTCTTACTAAGATAATATGAAGGACATAGTCAAATTAGAAACCACATTATAAAATAAGAATTGCGTTCCCTCTCATACAATCTTCGTAATGTTGTTGTATAGTGACGGGTCTAGTTAGTAGTCTATGGTTAGGTGGAGACGTAGAGTAAGATAACGAAAAATATATTTGTATGCATTACTCTGCGACCTAGGCTTGCCAGATCAAAATTTGGAAAAAGCTTGACATTTAGAGAAAAAAAGCTTGATTTACTAAGACGAACTGCCAAAAACTGGCAAAAACTATTCAAAAGAATAAATATTCATTATCCGACTTAAAAAAGGAGAAAATTATCAATTCGTTTGTATTTCTTATGTGTTCCTTCAGGGCTCTGCCATATACGATTCGAGTTGAAAAATTTTTTTTCTTTATTTGGATTATATATTATATGGGTCCTGTTTTTTATTTCATAAGAATTTTTATTTTTTCCCACATATATTTGGTATTTCTTTACTTTAATTTGTTTGCAAAAAAATATTGAAAACATTAAATTTCCATTAAAATTAATTCTTATCATTAATTCGGGAAATTACATTATTTTTCTTTCTTTACAAACGCATTATTAATAGGAATCGAAAATACGAACGAAGTTAATTTATGAAGATTTCCTCTTCGTCCAGTTTTTAAATTAGACCATATTTAGTAATTAGAAATATCTTTGAGAAGAAGCTCTTAATCTGTATATAATTTATTATTTTCTATAGACTCGACGAATTTTCATTGATAGTTCCCAGCAAACAGCTTTTTGCAAAAGTGAAAATTACATTTAAAAATTTATTAGAGAAAGACTTTCATTGTAACCCAACGCGTATTAATAGCAAGTGGCCTTATTAGTACGACAACAACTGGACTTCACCTATCTGTCATGTGAAATGCATACATAAAAAGTTTTTATTTAGTTTTTTTACATAGAGTTTGACATTTTGGTAAAGTTCATTTACAATAATAAGGCCACCTGGTATCAATTCGCCTTGCTTTAGCCTATGTCTATACGTGATAAATTTTTATCATGACAAATGTCAAACTTTATATTGAAAAATAACCTGCTTTATCTTATCTGTTTTTCCTATATAGAATTTGCCATTTATCATGATACAAATAAATCAGGTATAGACGTTTGTTTCAATATACATAAATTATAATGTATTATATATCCGAATAATTCTAGCATGATTCATGAATTAGATTCCAACGGTAAAATATATAATTGTTGTTCATGCATAAAATTGCGAACAGAGAAATTAATTTTTAGCTTGACAAATAGCTTTTTAGGTTGAATCTGGACAAGCCTTAACAAAGTTTGACAATCAAGCCTTTGCTTTATTTTTGAGAGGCAAAGCAATGCTTAATTTCTATGCATTTTGTTTGGTGAAGAATTGGTATGAAAAAGAAAAACTAATTTAACAACAAAATGAAAATTTTCACTTTTATTACATGTCCATGTGCATTTCCAGCCGATTTTCAGCCGAATTTGAGCCACCGCCGACTATTTTTTCCCAGCCAGCCGCCGCCGATCAAAACCCCTCGGCGCAAGTCTCTGGTGTGGGTGTGTGTTGGTATAACATAAACAACTTTTGACAGAGTCGAACCCAAAAAAAAAGTTCGTTAACGCTTCACCACTACCTGTATTATTCTACCATGGCCGCACCCTTGTATGGGCCGTAAAGGGACCAATGTTGGCCATTACAAACACGGCACTTGGATATACTTTTATTCAAATCCAATAAATGATCATTTGCCTTTTCTTTTTCCTTTGTATTGAGAATTTGTATGGAAATTTCTTCAGCCACAATAGTAGTTTGAGAATGGGGTCCGGCTTTATCGTTCTTGGATTTGGTGCGAGTGCGGCGACTAGTTTGAAATTTAAAATTAATGAAATATTCTTTAATGTAATTTTTTAGAAATCGTCAATCACAATTGATGGATGACCCAGGGATGGAGTTTGTAATTTTAAAAGCAACGCAGGCTTGCATAGAGTATTTTCGACATAATTTGGAGCACATTACCCTACGCCTATACCTGATATATTTTTATCATGACAAAAGTCAAACTTTATATTGAAAGTTATTTTTTTTATGTTAGCTGTTTTTCATGTATGGAATTTGACATTTGTTATGATAAAAATATATCAGGTATAGACGTAGGGTTATAGTATGTTTCCACCAACTTTAAATTACGTAGATTTAGGTAAATAGCTTCGAAGTGTTTACACCGAGCTTGTGAGTGATTTGGTGTTCGAATTTTCGTAGTCAAATGATGCACTAAGTTTATAAGGTGTGCGCAGCAGCTGTAATAAAATTTTTTTTTTGACATTTAAAATTAATTAAATATTCTTTAATGTCATTATTTCGAAATTGTCAATCACAATTGATGGATGACACAGGGATGGAGTTTGTAATTTTAAAAGCAACGCAGGGTTGAATAGATATATATAGTTCGAAAAAAAGTATTTTCGACGTAATTTAAAATAAATCACATACTTTGAGATAATTTGGTGATATACAAAATGTATGGTAAATCATGTATAAATCAGCATGATTTGTTCAAATCACCATCACAACTGTTACAAAAGCGCCTAAGCCTGGAAAATATGTGCCACCATCCTTTAAAGACAGACAAAAAGGCGGAATATGTATGTATGTGTGTTCCTTTGCGGCACTACATAAACCGAACGTGTGAACCGATTTTGATGATTCTTACATCAATCGATTCGTCTTAATCTTAACATGTTCATGCCGGTGGAAACATACTATAAGTCATTTGAGATAATTTGCCAATATGAAATATATATTGGAACTCACGTCACAAATTACCGCATTTGGGCAAATCAAATATTTTGGCCGAAACTACGTTTATGGAAACGCACTATTACTTTGCAATATCAATTGTGAAATATGTCATGTTAAAAAATTATCAAGTATAGACCTAGGAAAAAGCACAAAACACAAAACAATATTTTTGCATATGTATTGTTCATATTATTGTCGTTTTCACCTATAATATGCAATAAATAACACAATATTTTCAAATATTCCTTATTTTTGCTATGCTGCCATCTATAAATTAATTTGACTTATGCCAGCCATACACTACACAAGTTCAGTGTTCAAGTCTGGCACTGCGTAAACGAAACTTGTGATACACACTATACAAGTAAACTGCGCAGTTTTTTAACCTCTAAACGATGACAACACATACTTGTTAACTCAAAACAGCTGATGTCAGATGAAAATAGAACACGCTGCAATTGAAAATTTTGTCGCCTGACTTTAGTCCTGTATATTTCTGATGAAAATATTTCAAAAGGCTCACACGGCATGTATAGCAGTGGGAAGTTTGACAATTCAGATGTAATTATTTACAAATAATTTACGAAAAAAGAATACGAAAATGATTATTATTTCTAAAATCCTAATCTCTCAATCTAATATCTAAAAATAGAATACTCCTTCCAAAAGACGGGAAGCCTTTTAGAAAGCAGAAAAGAATTAGTTTTGGATCTGAAATTTAGGTCTTTGAAGGCCTTTAAAAATGCCTGTTTAGTGAATGCCTCGTAAGTTTTACATACACAAAGGACAATATTGACGGTAACCTAATTTCCGTATTAATGCGTAATTAAGCTGGTTCTTACTATCTGTGTTTTACATCTGAATTGTCAAATTTCCCACTGCTATACATGCCGTGTGAGCCTTTTGAAATATTGTCATCAGAAATATACAGGACTAAAGTCAGGCGACAAAATTTTCAATTACAGCGTGTTCTATTTTCATCTGACATCAGCTGTTTTGAGTTAACAAGTATGTGTTGTCATCACTTAGAGGTTATGTCAGATGTGATTATACATATACGTGTGAAAGCAAAAATTGAAACTCGTTTGTAAATGGACAATTTTGACAGAAACCCAAAGTTACATGTGGGTCGCAAAGCTGACAAGTCAGATGTAAACACAGATAGTCTAAGACCACCTTTTGTTTTTTATTGACTGCTAGAATAAAAGTATATTAATACAAGTACGCTCACTTCGTCTGGTTAACATCAGCTGATTTCTACTAAATTATCAAATTATTTTCAATTCCGTTTTCCAGTTTATACCCAGCACACATAAAATACATTCTTTGAAACAATTTGTTTTTACAAATATATTTTTATTTTATTTGAGTATGAATTCGGATAATATCCATTGAATTTATAATAGCCTCGTCATGTCTGATAACTTTTCTCTGTATATACCGTCAAATTAAATGTAAACGGACATAACTACACTTTTATTTGTTTAAAACTTTAAGCAATAAAATTGTGCAATTTTTCATATTGTTCAATAATAGCGGAAATCACTCTTGGTGGCATATTTGCACCTCTAGGATATAAACTATCATTTCATGCTACAAAGAATGAGTGTCTTCTTCAAACATGTAGGAAATACATACATACATATAAGTATACCATGTAATTTTTCAAATGTACCATAAAAAACTACTTTTAATTTTTTCTTAATTTATATTTGTAGATTAATTCTGAGCTAGATTTATTAAAGATGCATACATTTGATATTTAAATACATAAAATAAATGCCCAATTAATATAAACGTACACACACAAACCAACTTTGTTTACTTTTCTCGTTGAAGCCTATTATTAGTTTGAATTTTATTTTCATGTTAATGTTTTATACACTCTCAGAGGGTCTCTCTGAGTAATTTTGCTAATTGCATATATGCTAGACAAGTTTCCTACAGTTTTTATTATTGCATATCTGCTACTGTGTAGGAAATGTTAGTTGCTTATATTTTGTTCTTGTTGTGTTGCATATTGTAACATATATCCTAGACTTGCATGACCTGCAAGGTCTGCAATAGCAGTTTCCTACGAAGAGTGATTTCCCCTAATATTACTAATGTGTATTTTATATTAGAAGGTGGCACAATATATGGGCGATTATCGGTTATCGCGATTCAGCAAGAAAATACAGAGACCGTAATAATTATGAGTTTTTTCATAAAGATCAGAAAATAATAAATATTTTTTGATTTTTATATTTTTTGGCAGAAATAACAGTTATTTTCAGATTTTTATTTATTTTTGACAGAAATAATTATTATTTTCTGATTTTTATTATTTTGGGCAGAAATAACGTTTTCCGGCAAAAAAAAAATTAAAATCAGAAAATCATTATTTCTGGCCAAAAAAAAAATAATAAAAAATTTCAAAAGCACGCAATTTTATGAAAATCTAGTTCATTACGATTAAAATGGTATACTGTACTTGATTCCGCGATTTTTGCTTATGTGTGCCTTTTTCCTTTGAAAATTCTAAAATAATTATTATTTTCTGTCTCTGAGAAAATATGTAAATCATAACTTAAAAGTATTAAAAGTAATACCCCAGCGGGAAATGTAGTCATTGGTTACATATATAATGAACAGGGCTCGGACTTACATGCAGCTAAAAATTGAATTTAAATGCTTGACAAATGCACCTAAATATGAAAAATAAGGGCAAAAATATGCATTTACCTACGAACAAAGTACCAAAACTAAAATAATATGAAAATATTTATTTTTTTATTATTATTAAAGGAAAAAACATAAAACAACCATAATTGGGTCTAATATTTAATGCAACCGAACTTGAGTTGAGTTGCTAAAACGGCACTAAATAGCAACTGAAATTGACAGCTCTCAGTTGCCAGTTGCCATCAGTAGTATCATTTTCAGCACCTGACAACCCAACTGAGACTCGGTTGCTATGCAATACGTTTTTATCTATCACCACAAAAACATGCATTTGCATGAAAGTTCGAGCCCTGTTAATGATAATACCCAGAAAAAATAATTTGTATACAGTAGTTTCCGTTTAATTGCTCCCCGTTTAAATGATTGACCCGATTAATTGATCCAAAGATTATATCATGAAAATTTCCCATATAAAAAGTACAGAAAAATACACGTTTAAATGAGTTCCGCTTAATTGCAACACTCGCATAATTGACTCATAAAATTAGCACTCCTTTCGAAATTCGAAGGAAAAAGTTTCGGTTATTTGCACTTTGAAAAATTTCCAGAAAAAATCGCATGTATTTAAACAGTTTTTGTGACAATTCCTTTAATTACAATGCCAAAATTGTACCTACTCTATTGTATTCCGCTTTACGATACCATTCGATAATATTGTGTAATATCGCTTTCGAATATTTTACCAACAGTTTTCGAATAAATATTCGAAGACGACTATTGCTAGTAAAACGAAAACTCCTATAATGCATCCGTTGCTTTCGGTGGCGAAGCATTTGGTACATAATTTTTAATATATCTGCATTTGATGTAATTTTTATTGGCCTTTTTATTATTACCTGTCAAATTCTTTTGTAAAATAAGCATTATTTAAATTATCTGTAAGGATTATTTTTCCATAGACAAATAAATAAATAAATAATCGTCGAAAGTTTGCTAGTGATAACAGTACCGAATCTTGAGCAATATTAAAATCGAACCTAAATTGAATAAATTTAAAAACAGTTTCTCCACATGTTTGTTTTAATTTATTTATATGTTGTAATGTTAATAATGAGTTATGTTTAACGTGACCAGACGGTTTTTGTCAAAAGCGGGACAATAAGGGTTGAAAAGCGGGATTCTGAAGAAAATATTACCAAAAAAGCGGGATTTTATAAAATATCTTATGGAAAGTGGGATGTTGTAAATACACGGATGAATATGATTTTTTTATAAATGTATGCAACTACATAGTTCGTATCGTTACCTGAAATGCGAAATAACATAACTAAACAAGATTTAAAGCGAAAATGAAGAGACTTTATACTTCAGTCACTTACAGTGTTTTATTTAGTCTTTTTTTCTCTCCTATAAAACTAAAAACAGTGTAGTTATGTGATTTTGAATTTCAGCGAACGATATGTTCTTAGGAAATTCATTGACTTACTACAGGCCTTAAAATTTAAAAAATAATTTTTATGAAACAAAAATTTCATAAATTGCTTTAAGCCTAAAGATAAGTTTGTCTTTAACACATTAAACACGAGGTCGTTAGGACCCGCCAAAATAAGGGAAATTGTAAGTCAGTGAGTGAAAAAATCGGAAGTCATCTTTTATAAAATTCAGTTTATAGTCAAAGTAATATTTTTGAGCAACAGCACTTCTGTTTTTTCACTTAATGTGGTATGTGATAGAAATCGTTCGGTTAGAAATCAGCGCCGATTTCAAAAACAAATTCTACTGAAAGATCAGTATTTACCCCTTTTATTGTTTTCAAGGCTTAGAATATTTTATTCTAATATTTTTTTTGATACAAAACAAAAGTAAATAAGTCATCTTTCAGTAGATTTTTTTTTAATCGGCGCCGATTTAACTCCATCGATTTCCATCATATACCAGAATGTCTTGTAACTTTGTTCTATTTTGTCGGTTCCTAAGCATTTTATGTATCATATGTTCGGCACAAAATTAGTTTCAACTTTGGGCTTTGAAGGCTTTTTCTGGATTTTCGTTTCATCTTAATGGAGAAAAATTTTAATTGAATGTATCAATGTTAGTCGAACTCTATCGTTTTAAGTCATTCAATTTAATTTTTGTAATAATCAATAATTTTCAAAACTACGTGCCTTACTTGACTTCATCACCCTCACACTGTGAAAGGTATAAAGGTATGAGGTCGTGGTTAATATTGAAATATCATGGTGTTCAGTTCGACCTTTATAAAGCCAAGAATTTGTGTTCGTCTTTTCAATTATTACATGCTTTTAAAATTCCTTTCTCAATAAAAATAATTTAATTGAAGAATTAAATTGAACGAACTCAAGCCTCTATAATTAAGTATCTTTGGATTAGAAATTTTTAAGTATTGAGTTTTGACGCAATGTCTAAAAAATTTTTTTTCAGTTTTAAGTTCCTTTAACTCAATGAGTTTTTATTCGATCAACACACGAAAGATCTATTTTGCTCAGTTGAAAACTTTTCGATATTTTTGGGTATAATTAAAAAAACAGAACTATAAATATCCCGCAGGATAAAGCGGAATAAAAATTTTAGGCGGGATCAACCTCTTAAGAGCGGGATAATCCCGCCAAAAGCGGGATGTCTGGTCGGGTTAGTTTTGTTACTTTTGTCCTCATACTATTTATTTTTTAAGCTATAATACAAATTATAGCTCAGTCAGACGAAACTCGTCCCACGCTCGTTTTATTGATCCCGCTGTATAATTAAACGGGTTTCTTGTAATTGCGATAATAAATCAATTAACAGAGTATCGGGTAAATGATTTTTCGTTTAATTGCATCAAAAATGATGCATTTTTAGAAAATCAATTAAGCGGAAATTACTGTAATCATAAAAGTTTGCTTTTTATTAAGTTTTTTATGTCCTGAAAATTTTTTGAAAATGATGTTAAGCTTTTTTGCATTTTATATGAAGATATGTACATACGTAACAGTATTTTATTAGTGTTTTTTAATTGAAATGCATTTTATTAAATAAAAATATTCAAGAAATTATAAAAATATTTTTTGGGGGAGTTTCAGAAAATCCAGTGTACTAATTTATAAGTGCACTTAGAACGGATAGACGGCTTTACTCAAAATTCCTGAAGAAGAGCACCGACGGTGTTTGAAATATCGAATAAATATACATATAAATGTTTACCAATATTTAATAGAACAAAAGAATGAAGTTTTATTTAAACACATTGTTGTGACGTAGAGCCGAAAAAAACCCAAATATAATTTAACAAACTAAGGTCGAAGAAAATAAGAAATACTTATTTAGTTTATACTAACATTAATAATTCTTATACTCAATTTAAGAAGTTTGTTATTGATTCAATATTTTTACGTGACTATCCCGTTGTCGGCTTGCTTGAAGTACATTTTAGTCTTATTCGTACTTAATTTTTTGAGTACGACTCGTACTCAAAGTAAGTAGAAAATACTTGAATTTAGTACGGCGTTTTTCTTTCTGTGTATAAGCGTTAAATGCAAATAACCGACGCACATATAAGCGATAAATACTGTATCCATATTTTTTAATTTAATTGAAATTAATAATAATTTCATATCATTTTAAATAAAAATTTACATGTGAACCAGAGTCAAACTTATAAAACTGTTCATAACTTTTAATTTCGAGCTGCGATTATTATGTTTTTTTGTTTTTAGAGAGCAGATGTATAGTGCTTTCAAACCTTATACTCATTTTTTGTGGTTTATTTTTTCTCAAAAATCATTCACAAAACAACCGCGAAAGCAAATATAACGCTCAATATACCAAAATATTAAAAAATCTAAAAATATAATTTTATTTGAGGTCACTGGGTCCTGAGGCGAAAGTTATAGTAAGGATTCATACTATTCTCATATTTATATTAGTGTTCTATAAGTAAAAAAAATTATACTTAAAATGAGAATCACCCAATTACAAAAGCGATTTTTTTGTTAAACATTACAAATAAAAATTAATGTATTAATTTATGTTTTTAAGGAATAAAACTAATATTATTTATTTGATACAATTATATTCCAAAACGTACAATTTTAGAAGCCGATTTTAAAATTAAATTTGCTGTCCCAGATTTCGGTATCTGATCTGATTTTATATGATTTTTTAGCTAAAAAAAAGCATTTTGGCAGGTAGTCAAGTTGTACATCAGAAGTATAATGTATGTATGTGAGAGAATATTTTACTCTAAGTACTTTTAATGTATAATATTTGATAATTGTAAAATATTTATTTTTCAAAAGGAATGAATGAAAGTAGCATAAATAAAATAAGATGTGATTAAAATGAAAAATTGTAGCTTAATTAATAATAAAGTAATAATTGAAAGGAAAGAAGGAAGTAAATTGTATACATGTATAAGGAAGAGGTAGGAAAACATTTTTTAAATGAGGAAGAGAAAAAGCAGAAGGAAATAATAAACTAAAAGGAGATAATTTTTCAATTGACTCTTCTAATATTTTCGCTTCTTCTGCTTACCGGTTTGGCTTTAGGTTTCTGTTTTGCTTGACGTTTTGGTTTGAACATATTCCAGAATTGTGGAATTTTCGTAATTTTCTCACTCTTCCCAAGAATGTTCTCCTGGCGCTTTTTATAACAAAAACGCCTATTGATACACACTTACGGCCACGCACTTCTACGTTACACTTTGCTTCAAATTGTTATTGTATATCGTTCGTGAAAGAACTCTTGTTAATGGTGTCGTTGTTGATTTACTGAAAGATGACAGTCAGATAATAAGTGTTTATAGATGCTGTTTTCAGTTACAATTTATAATTTTTTTTCTGTTTCAGATTTTTTTCGTTGTTCAACTTATGAATTGTAACCTACGAGTAGGTCTGGATATTATTGCTTCTGATTTTACAATACAGTTTTCTCACGTAGGTTTTGTTTGGTTTTTGTTATTGCTGTCGTCTTTTCTCTGCGGCAATGGTGTGTTTCATAACAAATTCTGCTTTACGACCGCGTGAGTGTACTTTAAAATCCGTTTCCGTATGTGAGCTATTTTTTCTTGTGCAATTATATTATTTTATATTTTTCACTTTTTATGTTATTAATGTTGAACTTAACAACAGTTGTTTTTAATTTGTCTAAATGAAATTTTCTTAAAAAAGAAATAGAGAGAAAGAAAGAGAACAAAGAAAAAAATTGTTGAAGTAGATATATTTAAAAAAAATATATTAAATTTTCATTTTACTACATAATACCGCTACTTCAAGCTAAATAACCATGCAAATATACATAACGCGACAAAGTGGAGGATTTTGGGAAAAAATGGAAATATATTCACAGTTTCTAAACGATTATTGATATTTTCGAATGAAATTTTGCAGTTATATAGGAATTTAGGTACTAAATGTCAAGGAAGAAAAAAAATATAAGATTTGCCTTTGGGAACCACGCAATTCCCAAAAAAGTTCCAAAAAATCTCAAAAATGGTATTTTCAGTATTATCGCTGTATTTTTCTTGTTTTCGCCAGGCCCAAATAATTTTTGGGCAATATTTAAGGGCACGTTAGGCCTCAAGGTGACGTGATACACTTTTTTTATCTCATCTTTGCGATTTCAGAAAACGCGCCTTATAACTGATATTTATAATACAAATAGGTCTATTTCGAAAAAAATTGCAGTGATGCCTTATGGTTACGGTGACTAACCGTACACTATTGTAGTGAACAGTACACTATTTTAGCCTCTTGTCCTCTATTTTTTTTTGTGTACGCTATTTGTAAATTTATTTTAATATATGCCCCTTATGTACATTAATTTTTCTCACAAATGTTCCCTTTTGTTCACTTTTTTCATTACTTCCAACATATTTAGCAAACAATTTAAAATCAGCTTAAATTACATAAAAACTCTAGCTGGAAACCCAAAGCGTTTGATATTAGTATTATATTATCCAGAGCTACCTGACATGTGGTGATAAGCAAAATACACGTGAGCACTCACGATGGAAATGTAGCGGCTTCCGAAAGTGGCGCTACTCTGTTCTGCTGTGTACGTTAAAAAATTAAGTTGATGTTAATTTTTCCCTTGTTCCTTGGAATATTATTCATGCCAAATTGTTTCTGAATATAACGTTATGTAACACGCTGTTACAAAATGGCATGTTTTTTTTACTCGTGAAAACAACTTAGTGAGGCTTGTAGGTCCACTTGAGTAGATCAATTTGCCATTTTAAAAAATTTCAATACACCCTTAAAATATCGATAACAACAATTTTTTACGACTTCACGGAAAAAAAATTTTAGTGCGTTGATTTTAAATTTTTAAACGGTGTCAAATAGAGGAGGACTTAAGCTTTCTGTGTATATTTAAAAGATTTTATTTTGACTTATATTTCAGGGAAATATCGTCAAAAGAATAATTAAAATTTTTTCCCGTTTTTTTTTTTAATTTTGCGTAGTTTTTTGCAACAATTTGCTTGAAAACCTACCTATTTTTATATTTTCGCATAAAGCGTATTTTATAGCGATTACAATAAGTCTTAAATTATAAAAATCGTTAAGAATTGACAAAGTTACAATTTTTTTGAATAAATTTCAATGTAAAATTATACAAGCAATACATTTCCAGTGCATTTTGGGGCTGCTCACAAAATAAATGGTAAAAAACGAATAACTGCTAAACTTCTGTTTAGATTTGTGGGCTAAAATGAAGTGCAGCACATGTCAGAAACTTATGAAGTCTTGTAACTTTCGCTAATATAAACTAATTTTAATTTTATATTGATATTTTATTCAAAAAAATTGTAACTTTGTCAACTACCAAAACGATTTAATAATTTAAGACTTATTTTAATCGCTGCTTTATGTGAAAATATAAAAATTGGTAGGTTTTCAAGCAAATTGTTGCAAAAAAAATTTAAACTCCAGCATTATGTTCAGCAACAGCTCCAGAAATGCCATTTGCAATTTTATAAGAATTGGACGGCTTGTTTAGAAACTGCAGAATTATTTCCATTTTTGTCCGAAATCCCCCACTGTAAGCCAGCAAATTTATTTCTATTAAATGTTAGCATGTAATCAGTGCGAATCAACATAGTATAGCTATGTACATGTGACCTTATAAAAATAATGTTTTATACACTTTTTGTGTATTTATTATAGAGAAGCGAAAAATGAAGTATAAAAGCAGAAATAAAAAATATTGCTTCCTTAAAGTTAAGCGGACAGATTTACCAAAAAACGTTTAAATACATCAAATCGTAACGACAATATGTAGAATTAATTAACTTTTAATAACCAAAAACATATGTATGTGTGTACACATACATAAATACTTACATACACATACACGCGTACACGAGAACTATACATACATACATACATACATATGTATATACATACATACATGCATACATACATACATACCTGCATACATACATACATACATACATACATACATACATACATACATACATACATACATACATACATACATACATACATACATACATCCATACATACATACATACATACATACATACATACATACATACATACATACATACATCCATACATACATACATACATACATACATACATACATACATACATACATACATACATACATACATACATACATACATACATACATACATACATACATACATACATACATACATACATACATACATACATACATACATACATACATACATACATACATACATACATACATACATACATACATACATACATACATACATACATACATACAGACATACATACATAAATACATACATACATACATACATACATACATACATACATACATACATACATACATACATACATACATACATACATACATACATACATACATACATACATACATACATACATACATACATACATACATACATACATACATACATACATACATACATACATACATACATACATACATACATACATACATACATACATACATACATACATACATACATACATACATACATACATACATACATACATACATACATACATACATACATACATACATACATACATACATACATACATACATACATACATACATACATACATACATACATACATACATACATACATACATACATACATACATACATACATACATACATACATACATACATACATACATACATACATACATACATACATACAAACAATACGAGATAAAATAACATCACAATGTGGATATGACCGAGCCACTGTCTCTGGCATCACACTATACGGTTGCTATATTCCCTCTAGGTATTCTATGGAGGACTTTCGAGTAATAGTTGAGAATATAGTAACAGATGCAGCTACAAGAAACCCTGTAATAATAGCAGGTGACTTCAATGCGTAGGCTGTTGAATGGGGCTGCCCCTCGACAAACACAAGAGGTAGAGTACTCTTGGAAGCCTTTTCTGTATTGGGTGTTGTACTCATTAATAATGGAGTTGAACAAACTTTCACAAGGGTTGATGCTGGATCGGTAATTGACATTACATTTGTCAGTAGCAGCATCACAAGCCAAGTGAACTGGAGAATATCTGACATCTATACTCATAGCGATCATAGCGCTATAATCATAGATGTACAAGATGGACAGCACCGTGTGACTGCACAAGCACGAGGCTTGACAGGATGGAAGATAAATACCTTTGATAAGCATATCTTCGCAGCTGTATGGAATCATTGGACTCAGCACCTAGGTAGTTCATTACTTTTGGGGAACCAGTTGATTTCTTTTTGGAATTCACAATTTTATATGTTGGATCATGTATAAGATTTATCTTCATATTATTAAGGTAGTTATTATAGAGCCTTGTATTAAGAATATTATATTCGGCCCGGTATACACAATATTTACTATAATCAATAAGCCACACTCTTTATATTGTTTGTAATTTTTGTTCTTCTTATTTTGAAAATTATTATATATAATCGAAAGTCTTCGCAGAAAGTAGTCGAATTATTTTTGATTACTTTTAATTATTTAAGAGTAGTTCCAAATAATCCCGACTATTTTTTGATTATTTGTAATCATAGGACTATGATTACAAACTGAACATAATCCTAAAAGTAATCAATTTTTTACTTTTTGAACAAGAGTAATTAAATTACTAATCATCACGATTAGTAATCATTACCTAGCAGCTATGGACGGAAACAAAACTCAATATTTTTAACATTCTTACAATAACAGTAAGATAACTTGATATACTCACAAATGTGACTACTCAAATGAAACAGATTTTTGGGTTTTGAGAACCGTTCGTGAAATATTAAGCTGATAGTACAAAAAAAAATTATGGAAATTATGGAAATATTAACCCTTATGTGCGCGGCAAAAAACACCTTAAAATGCGCTGCAAGGTACCCGGGTACCTATATGAAAGTTACGTAGAAAAAAGCATTCTCGCACTTAATATGTAGTTAAGACATATTTATGGGATTGACAATATACATATATGTATGCATAGTTGCCAGATGAAATAGGGATGAATTCGTCAAATTTCGACCGAAAAATCGTCAAAATAATTATTCGAAATCGTCGAAAATTCGTCAAAAGTAAAAAAAACACTATTTTGAGGTTAATGAAACAAATTTTGTATAGAAATCAGCATTATAAAGAGAATAATAAAGTAAACGAAATTCTTATCAATAAAGATATCAACTGTTGTTTTAACTGTATAAACAGTATTAAGTGTATTTTTTTAGAAAAATGATATACATACATAAACATTAATTAAAATTTGTATGAGTATTTGCAAAATACTAGAATTTATCAAAAAATGTCTCTATAATGCAAATCTATGGCAAGAGAATGAGCACATAAAACCAATTTTTGATTTTATGTGGCTTACGAGTTAAAGCCCTTCATGTATTCACAAGATTTTATTAATACTAATTTAAAATTGCAGTACCAAAATCTTGCAGCATTTAAATTCTCTATTTATGTGACATAGCCATTACTCAAAGCACCAAAATTTTCAAGTTAGTAAACGTGTTCATTAATACCGCCTTTATGCGTAAAAAACTTTTCAAAAATAAATCTTAATCTAAGTCAAAGTTATAACCCCTGAAAAGCTAACAACAGCCATATCTATGCTAACATTTTTAAAACTTTAAATACATTTTTCGAGATATGAGATACATACATACTAATATATTTGTTAATATTTAAGCATTGTTTTCTAGTGTTTAAACTTTTTTATATTTGATATACATCCATATGTATGTATTCAGCAGTTGATAAATTATAGAGGCTTAAAAAACCTGTAATACTAAAAATATGATATACGTATCCCTTTAAATCCTTACTTTTATTACATATTGTAGCAAAGCCTGCGAAGTTCTTGATCAAGTTCAAAATTGTTTTAAAAGTTTAAAAAAATGGTGTCAACTTATAATTCTTAAAAATCGTAAAATTTAAGGTAAAAATCGTCCAGTCGTCAAAATGCCATTTTCGACACCCAAAATCGTCAAAATGACGATAAATCGTCAAATCTGGCAACCGTGTATGTATGTGATGCCGATTTCATATATATTTTACAACGTTATAACTTGATATTTAGTGCGAAAATGCTTGTTTTCCACGTAACTTCCAAATAGGTACCCGGGTTCCTTGCTGCGCAATGGAAGGTGTTTTTTTTCGTGCACATAAATGTTTTCTAATTTTATTAGAAATTTCTCCGTCTACATCGTTTATATAGACTTTTATTTATTTATGCAGAGCAACTAATAACTAATAAAACATATATGTATTTACAATGGCCGTATTCCCATATAAAACACAGGTACCCGGGTACCTTGGTGCGGATTTAAGGGTGTTAAGAGTAAATTGATCTCTCACATAAAACATAAATAATTTTTTAGCTGTACGGCTCCAAAACTACTAAATATTTTGAAAGTTAGTAGTTCTCAAGAAGTTTCAGGTATGCAAATTTTCAATTTCAATGAAAAAATTTTTGTTGAAAACGCCAAAGGTACCCGGGTACCTGGGTACGCACATAATGGTTAAATGTCATTATATCTCATCAAACCAGATCAAGATTGATCCAGGGATACCGCAAGATTTCGTACTTTCTCCTACCCTGTTTCTTATTTTTCTTAACGACCTTTTCTGTCAAAATTCTTATCCTTTCTATTGCTTTGCAGACTATAGAAGAATTTGCCATCCATATTCATTCAGTACTAGGCCAATCCTCTCGGAGATATGAATGATACACTTAATCATGATGTTATAACCATCTCCGAATAGGGTCGTGCGAATAGGGTCGATCCAATGCTGTTTGCTCATGCACTGTAATTATGATTGGTGTAAATATTGGGGAACCAGATTCTCTTGATGTTCTTAGCATGAAGATTCAGTATGACGTTCGATGGACTGATCACATTTTTCAAGTCTGAAAAGAAGCGTTCAAGTGACTCGGTTTCTTAAGGCGGTGTAAAAGATATTTCACTTCATTTGATCTCCTCAGTATTTATACCAGCTATGTATATCCGACCGAAAATGTTATACAATTCTCATGTATGGGCCGGTGCTTCAAAGTATATTTTGAAGTTACTCGGCTGCGTGCAGGAGATGGTGAAGAAGCTCACCGTCGACAGAATATATCCAACACTATTGACTCGCTAGAGCATAGACGCAATGTGGGATCTATTTCGTTGTTTTACCGTTACTACAATGGAATGTATTCTGATGAAATCAGGGAACTTGTTCCCGAAACTGACACTTTTCTTCGAACAACACGTTCTTCATTAAGATCACATTCCATGCAAACATGCCAGTGAATCGCACTACGTATTACAGAGAGAATTCGCTCTTTGGCCGAACATTTCGTATGTGGAATAAGCTTCCTGCAGAGGCCTTTCTTGTCATTTTCAATGTTGGAAGGTTCAAATCAAATGTCGATAAACACTACTCCCTCTATCCTCCTTCCCATAACCAATTTTTCTAATTCCGGCACAATGCATTGCATGAGTAGGGGTTATCCCCTGAGTACTGGTCTTACATTAAAAAAAGAAACTAGAGCTGCTGTGGGAAAACTAATGATGCCATCGTAATTAGCTGATGAAATAAATAATAGATTTGTAATATAAATATAAAAGTTAATTTAATTGAAAATAAAGAAAATGTCCCATAACTGGTTAATGTTTTCAAACAGCCAAATCATGTGTTACATTCTATTTCATACACACAAATGCATACGTATGTTGAATAAATACACTAAGGTGCAAATTATGAGCAACTTTCGATTTTCGATTGTGATCGAATTAACTGATCGAACAAATTTTCATTTGGTATCATGGCGCACATTCGATAAAAATAGCGCTATTGTGAATTGTACTTAATTGAATTGCTCACAATAATACATATTTATCACTTGGCACTATAAATATTGTTTGTTTACAAATTTATGAAGGGAAAAATTAAATTAATTATTAACAGGGCTCGGCATTTCATGCAAATAAAATTGTTTTTACGCACCTAACAAATGCACCTAAAAGTTAAAAATATACGCAAAAATATACAAAGTACCAAAAATAAAATAATATGAAAATATTTTTTTTAATTTTTTATTATTATAAGAAAAACAGAAACATAAAACAAACATAATTGGGTCTATGATTTAATGCAACCGAACTTTAGATGCGTTGCCAGTCGGTAACTGAAAATTAATCGTTGGCAGAAAGACACAAAATAGGAACTGAAAATGACAGCTCTCAGTTGCCATCAGTGTATCATTTGGCAACTGGCAACCCAACTGAGGCTCACTCAGTTGCCATCCATAATCGGCCTATTAATGTTTTTAACAAAAATTGAGAAATACGCATAAAAAATTTTCTTTTACTCCAAAAATATGCATTTATTGCCAAAATATGCAAAACTATGCACTTACCGCTGAAATATGCAACTACATATCGTTGCCAAACTACTTAAAATTTGATGATTCGCATAGATAATTAGTCAATACCGCTTTATCTATCACCACAAAAAACATCAATTTGCATGAAAGTCCGAGTCCTGAATATTAATTAACATGACCATGAAATTAAAATAAAATAATTTACAAATGGAATTTGTAAAAAACAAAAATATATTGACAAATACCTACATTTTCAATAAGTTTTACAAACTGCCATACGGCATCGAAAGGAAAATTGTGTTCGATTGAAAATTCGTTGTACAACGGAATTTTCGACAGTGCTGCCAGCTCATAATACGATTTTGACATTCCAATTCCAGTAATTGCTTTAAAAATTAAGCTCCAAAAATAAAATGCCCCTAAATTTTTTGGTGTAATTGCCTCAGTACTATTTGACAACAATACTGCAAGCAACATCAATTGGCCCATAATCATAGACAAACAATAAAGTTTGTTTGTTTCAGAAATGACTTAAAATTTAAAAGAATGATAAACATGATAAAACCTGCCGATAATATTTTGCTCTAATGATTGTACCTATTACACCTGCCTTGTTTTGTACATAAGAGAAAGAAGAACACAAAACTAAAAAAAGGAACAAAAATTAAAAATCTTCAAAAATAACTTGTATGTATTGTTAATAGCTGTTTTACACTATCTCACAATCCATTCGACTTCTGTAGAAAATGCAACCCTGATCTAATGAGTTTATGGAAAGTCTAAAAACAGCTTTGTTACTTGATTGAGAAATCATTTATTAATCTAGGATTCAATTGATTATAAAAGCTTAGGTAACTGACTTAAATAATACTTATTATTTATAGAACAAGGCATAATATAACATCCGCCTTTTCATAAACAAAGCATATAAATTTACACCAAACGATATTATAATAATAAACTAGTTTTAAATATACATAAATTACAAATTTAGCCTTTTAGGTGGCACTACCTTTCTTCCATATCTACTTTTATGATTATTTTCAATATTTGGTTCAGTAATTTCATTTTCATAATTAATTACTCAAAATTATTATTTTCTATATTAACACTATTACTTATATTAGCAATATCATCATTATTTACATTATTAACATTATTGAAATTATCATCATTAACATTATCATTATTAACAATATTATTATTACAATTATCAAAATCAAGATACACATTATAATTTGCATCAATATCTTCATTTTGTTTTCTATTTGAAACTGTAACAAAATTATTAGGCTTTCCATTAGCTATTTTTAATATGTGTTGTCTATTCCTCCTATAAGTTATAGTACATTTACATCTACGCCATAAACAGGTTATAAGTGATTTATGTCGATAAACAGGTTTATTTTCTTGTTTTTCCATAGAAATCATAAACAAGTTTGAAACCTGTTTATCAGATAAACCAGTTGTATACAATCAGTTTTTGTGAGTTATCCTATTCACAAACCAGTTTTTTCACATTTGACTGGCAATACTAAAAAAAAAGAAAATAAATTTTCATATTGAGCTTGACATAATATTCTATGAACTCATAAAATATTTCCAGCGATAAATCTAATAATTGACAAAAATGCCAATGTAAATGGTATAGTTTTTGAAACTCGCTTAAAGCTTTAAACCAGTTTCAGCATTGCTGATGTAAATGTACTATTATACCACTTTGATCTGTTATGAGCAACGATCTAGGTTCCCTACATTTATCAAGTATTTTGCCAGCAAACCAAAAGGAGGCAAGATTTTTTTTTTAAATATACTTTTTCGCCAATTTCAACTAGTTTTAAACTAACGGATGGATCCCTTGTTGTAATATTGAGAGAGACATTTTTTGTTGGCTCTTTATAAGTTTATCAAGCTTTTTTGAATCAAAAACTTTTGGTTTCAGATCTTCTGATGACAACGGTAACTTAGTGCGTAATTTCCTGCTCATTAATATTTCTGATGGGCTTGGAAAATTATTTTTAGGTGTTGTTCGGTATTGCAAAAAAGCGATGTATGGATCTGAACCAGAATCTTTACATTTATTTAAAATATTTTTAACCGTCTGAATTGTTCTTTCTGCAAGACCATTCGACCTGGCTAAATAAGAACTGGATGTAACATTCTCAATTCCCCATTCAGTACAAAACATTTTGAAATTACTAGAATTAAAAGGTGGTCCATTATCAGAAACTAAAACTGCAGGAATTACATGCCTGGAAAAATCTGATTTAAATTTTGTAATAACTAGTGCATAAGTATAACCCGAATTTAATAACTCAACTTCAAAATATTTTGAATAATAATCAACAACAATTAAATACATCTTTTTCTCAAACTCGAATAGATCACATCCAACCTGAACCAAAGGTTTATGATCTGTTTCAACTGTAATATTCCTACCATATATATACTGATGGAAACGAGTGCATCCAAATAGTATAGCGAATAGCTCCTTCTCTATCTGTGCGTAATTAGTCTGGCTACTAGTCAATGATGCAGATGCATATGCAATTGGATTCTTAATAATTACTGCTCCTACGGCAAACTTTGAAGCATCCACTGAGAGTGTTAGAGGTTTATTTGTATCATAATACGTTAACACCGGATATTTGGTGATCTCTTTTTTCAAACCCTCAAATTCAACTTCTTGTTCCGTATTCCATATCCAAGTTACATTATCCTTTAGCAAATCTCGCAGATGGTTATTCTTATAAGACAAATTATTAATAAAAGGACTTAATTACGTTATCATTCCTAAAAACGCTGTACCTCTTGCTTAATTTGTGGGACTGGCAATGATGAAATAGACTCGACTCTTTTATCATCTGGTCTTACTCCTTTAGAGCAAAAAATATGACCAATAACTTTTATTTCTGCCTTAAGTATTTTGGACTTATCTTCATTGAACTTTAGACCAACTTTTCTGGCTCTTTCCAGAGCTGCATTTAAAATTGCATTGTGCTTTTCTACAGTAGGTGCATGAATCAAAAAATCGTCCATATATATAACTAAACCATCTATGTATATCGTATCATCTCACCATGAAATATTTCAGGTCCTGAGCTTACGCCAAAAAGCAGACGCAAAAAACGGTATCTCCCAAACGGAGTATTGAACGTACATAACTTTGAAGACTCGTCATCTAATTCGATCATCCAAAAAAATGAATTAGCGTCTAGCAAGCTGAAAACTTTCGAACCACTCATATGAGATTTACATTCCTCAATTGTCGGAAAATCAAATCTTGGTCTCAAAATTACTTTATGTAACTTACGCGGATCTAAACAAACTCGTAATGAACCATTGCTTTTAGTTACCAGAACTATAGAGTTAACCCAATCCGTAGGATCTCTAATTTCTTATATAACTTGCATTTTCACCATTCTTTCTAATTCAGTTTTAAGAGGTCGATGTAAACTAAGAGGAACACGACGCGGCGGATCTATTGCCGATTGACAATTTTCTTTTATTTTAAGATGACATTTGTCCCTAAGTTTTCCTAGACCTTGGAACATTTCTGAAAAATTATCTAAAATTTTGTTACAACTAATAGCGTTGACGGATTTGATCAATTTCATTTTTGATGCCAAATCTAAGCCAATAACGTGGTTACATTTCATGTTTAATACATAAAATAAAGTTGAATACGAAAACTTTTCATAAAATAATTTTATAAAAATCTTCCCAAAACTGTGTGTGCAACGTAGTTATTTCACATATACACAACATTTGACAGTTCGTACCACGAAAAAAGCAAATAAAAAAATAATCAGCTGACGTTCCAGAGCTACCTTGTATATTATTCTACCATGTCAAGCAGCAAGCAATAGCCAAATAAACAAAGTGGCGTATGCAAAAGATGTGGTCAGTGGCATACAAGTAAATATCCTGCAGAAGGTGCATTGTGTAACACATGTGGAAAGCCAAATCACTACGCAAAAATGTGTTTTCTAAGGAAAAATGAGAAAGAAAAAAACACAAGCAACATATATGTAAAAAACGTGTGTAAAAATGATTTGACGGAAGAAGCAGAAGAGACTCTTTTCATTGGTACAGTGAATGCGGATAGAAAAAATAGTACATGGAACATAGCTGTGAAAGTGAATGGCCATAATATCATCTGTCAAGTTGACACTGGTGCCCAAACTAATTTGATGTCGCTGCATACTTTAAATTCATTGGGAATCCTTAAGGTAGATAAAAATGTAGCAACGAATATAGTTACTTTTAGTGCTTCTGTTACACAAACACACATACCCTCTCTATTAATGTTTGACATTTTCTATCCCAAAATGTACATTAATTTTAGTTATGCGGCTACCTGTTATATTATTCTACCATACTGCTTGATTGATATTTTGATACCAAGGTACATTAAACAGGTATCACTACAAGCTCAGCTGTTCTAGTAAATTTGAGAATGTGTACATCACACAGACATTAGATTTTGACACATTTCTGGTATTTTTCTATCAGCAAAGGGTATGTGTTAGTAACTTTGGGGGAGCTTATGAATGTGTGCGACACACAGACAATAGATTCGACATATTTCTGTTATGTTACTACCAACAAAATACGTGTGTTTTTTGGTGTTGTATTTCTTGTCGTCGTGGTGGTACCTGTATTATTGTATCATGGTTGATACTTATATTTTTTGTTGTGCTGCAATGCTGCAATAACAGGCTCGTTGTTATTGTACATACTTGCTAAATTCTCCTTCGCCATTTCTATACTCTTCGCTATTTCCAAGGCTCTTGGCCAGCTTATTTGGCCGTCACTAAGCAAACGTTCTTTTACATTTTTATAGTTTTCTGACAGACCCAGGTAAAAATATCCTTTATTAAACTCTCACGCAAGGTACCAAAATCACATAAATGGCTGAGGTTTCCTAGAGAAATTGCATACTGGCAAATTTTCTCCAATTCCTTGACGACGTATAAAAAATGTATGCCTTTCCATGGCAATATTTATTTGAGGTATAAAATGAGACTCAAATTTCTTCAGAAGCTCATCATACTTTATTTTTTCAATTTCTGCATTGAACGAATTACATATTTGTAGAGCTTGTGGACCCATAAGATGCAATAATAATGCAACTTTTGTTTTGTCCGACTGCGTATCCAAATTTGAAGCTAGCAAATAAATGTTGAATTGTCTGCTCCAGTTCTTCCATTCTGCAACGACATTAGCAGCTCTCATATTGAAATACAGAATTTTTGGATGCAATGAAAAATGTTCTTCCTGATTTTCAGCCATTCCTTATTTTAATTTGTAGGTCACGACAATTATTTTCAAAAAACTTTCTTTTATTTTTATTATAAAATTTTTATTATAAAAAAAATATACATATGTATTTTAATATTTTTCTCGAAAATATTTTTTTCGAGAACCCGACATCTGACACCATGTTAGTTGATTTATTAATCTAGGATTCAATTGATTATAAAAGGTAACTGACTTAAATAATATTTATTATTTATAGCACAAGGCATACTATAACAAGCTTAAGGCTGTTTTAGACTATTATACAAGCTGTTCGACTTCTGCGCAAAATGCTCCCTGATATCGTCCCCTCAATAAAACAATAGTGTATACGCATGTACACCATTATTTTTTTATTGCATAATATCTACATAACTGAATCTAAATGTGGTAAAAATTTGGTGAAATTCTACTTCCACAAAGTGGGTCAAAAGATCAATTGAAATATTAGCGTATATTTGCGTGTTTGAAATTTTTAATTAATAATTGTGTAAGTGCAGGTATGGTGTTTTAATTAGTTGTTACTCTGAATATAATTTCAAAGAAAAATGGTATATAAATATCATATACCATTTTTATTATTCGCTATTTTTATTATATCATAACAAAATAAAATCGAAAAATTACGTATATTGATATACACAATTTTTTTAACAATATATTATTTGGAGTCAATACGTACACTATTTTATAAATCGTAAAAAATTTCTTCGATTGGCAAACAATTGGCATAATGGAACGAAAGAGGAAGAAATCAACCACTTATAACTGTGATTTGTGTCCTAAATTTAAACAACAAAGTGGTAGTGTGGGTAAAGGACTCTGATGAGTAGACTTGATGGTCACGAAACAGCTGTAAGTTCAACCTTCCGTACAGCCAAATTTTTCTTTGAATGTTCAATATTTACATGCTTTAGAATTTCTTTCTTAAATAAAAAAATAATTTGATCGAAAGATTAAATTAAAAATGAACTTAAGCCAAACTAATTTAATAACTTTGGATAATATCGATTATTTTCTGAAATATTACTGTTTTCCCATATGTCTAACATGGTAGAATAATACAGGTAGTGGTGAAGCGTTAACGAACTTTTTTTTTTTGAGTTCGACTCTGTCAAAAGTTGTTTATGTTATACCAACACACACCCACACTACTGAAAAAAACATGGCGAAGTAAACACACACATGTGAACATATACATTTTTTTTCAAATTTTCTTTTGTGCTTTTTGACAACCTCGAACATAAACAACAATAAAAAGCCGTGTTGTTTTTGCTGTTGTTGGGTTGTTGTAGCTTCGCTACTACCTGTAGTATAATTCTACCATGATGTCTAATAACACAAAAACTTTAAACACCGTTATCTCGAAAAGGCAAAAATATTATACACTATTGTTTTACTATAAGGACGATATAATGTGTTATTATTGCCTTTTTTAAAACTTTCTATAAACTCATTTGCATTTATATACACAGGTTGCATTTTCTACAGAAGTCGAACGGCTTGTGAGATAGTGTAAAACAGTTATAATCAGTGTAGCCAGATGAAGGGATTTGTCCCCAAATCGGGGATTTCAACTTCTATTTGGGGACAGATTTTCGTGCGTGGGATTTCGGTATTTTTCATTATAAGCATATTTAATAAACATGATTTTTTTTCTACTTGTAGCAGATATTTCGATTATTATAAAATGGTGTTTCGTTGATGAATTTGATTTGTTGGAATGCATCATGATACAAATTGTACGCGTGTGCAGACACTAGGCTGAGACCGATATTGGTATAGGATGTTCAGAGGAATGAGAACTGTTATCACTTTTGGACCAAAAGGAGTTTGAAAATTTTGCTTACAATATGTATTTAGATATACTAGAGCTTCAATACATACAGTTTTTTCAGATTATCATACAGGTCTGTGTTGATTCCTGCATCTAACAAATTTTTTTTAGTTTTGACCTCAGTCCCTCAATTATAATGTAATTTCTTCAACTGAAAAGTTGTAAAAACCAGTTACGTGTTGTCAACGTATGGCTTACGATATCTTGATGAGTTTCACGCTCATAATAAACTGACGTTATGCTGCGTGCCTCGCCATGAAGGCCATGTTTGAAAGAGCGGGCTGACTGTCTAACCAACAGAGGAGCCCAAAGTAGATTAATGGGACCGGCACCCTTCTTTGGTATTTCACGTGGATACGTCAAAGAGAAGAATAGTTTCTGGGATCAGGTGGTGTTTGCTCGCCATTTACTGTTAGTGAACAATAATGAACTCAGACTACTAGCCGGACACAGTGGTCTCGGACGATAGCACTTTATTATTGGTAACTATTAGACTCTATGAAACTCAAGAAGAGACGCCGGAACCTCCGCGATCGTTCGACTATAATGGCTCACACAATGAAATTTTTTGGAGAAATCCTGATGGCTCCAAGTGAAGTAGGTATATAACAACTCATTCAGCAGAATAATTGGCAGTACACATCTGCGCTGCACAAGAGATATTTTGTCTTGGGGTGTTTATGCCCTATACATAATAATACGAATACAAGTTTCAGAAAAAGCGGTATTATTCTACAAACAAAACATATGCATATTGGGCCATACTAATAGTCATTAAAAAAGTATGCTTTATGAGTTCTAAAGATAACTTTAATTAAAAATACTATTTTGACATACTATGTACATGAAAAACTATACTTTACGCGAAAAAGTCTGTATTAAACTTAAAACTAGCAGAAGTTTTTCTTAACACCACTTAAATCAGTTTTTTTTTTGCTTCTCTGAACAATTTGCATGGAATTGTTGCCAAAATAATTATATTTAATTTTTTAAACACGTTTATGCTTTCGTTTAACAACACTCAAATATTTAATAAACTGTTCTGTTTTTGTTATCATTTTCTATTACATATGTAACTTAAAGCTGGTTCATATTAAAACATAATTACTTTTTGCCTAAAGTGGACAAAGACTTAATAACAGGTTTTTAATTTTAAGTTATTTCTAAAATAAACCGACTTTAGTGTTTGACTATGAGTATGGGTCATTGAATATAATGTTATTATTAACTGGGTATTTATCTAAATGCGATCGACAGTTTCTGTCTTATAAATATATTGAAAACAAAAACAAATTTGAATTTTTAATTTTTAAAAGAAAGCAACTTTCGATCGCATTTAGATGAGCAGGCAGTAAAACTTTTGTCCAAAAATATTAGTTTTCGTGGAAAATTAAACACAGAAATATAATATACAAAACAAAGGAGCGCTTTTATTTTATTTCGCTGACATTTTATTATTACTATTAGAAAAAACATTTCCTTATCCTAGAGGGAAAGTGAATTAAAAGTAACATTTCTCAAAGTATTAAAAGTTGTTAGTTTTACTATAAAGTAGAATAAAATATTGACAATTTGTTTATAAGTAGAAGTGAAAAATGCATATTTAAACATACATATATGTATCTACATAGGCTCATATATAGCTAAATCAAAATAATGTGTACTATTATTTACAGTGCAATTACATCTACGCCATAAACTGGTTATAATTTATTTATGGGAATAAATAGGTTTGAGACACTTATTTATCCATACAAATCATAAGCAAGCTTGAAACTAGCTTTTGAGATAAACTAGTTACAAACAACCCGCTTTTGTTAACGCAACTCTATTTTTGTACATTTGTCGGACAGCGTTAGTCATATTTGACAGTCTGCCCACGGTATAATAAAACCAGGTAAACCCATAGGATTGGCTGTTCTTTTATTTTGAGTTTACTAGCTATAAAAATCCCTATATAATATTGAAGACTTAACACAGCTGTTTATGAATTGTCAACGATAAATAGCTTAACTGTCTAAAATGCTGATGTAAACGGTATAGCTTATGAAAGTAGTTTATTATCATAAACTAGTTTGAAAATTACAGATGTAAATGCAGTATTAGACGTAATAAAATACGCATAAGATAGAAACAATATTTAATTATTTTTAATGATAGTGCTAGTTTATTAAATTTAATTGACATATGGTCATAATTTTATTTTAAGTGAAATTTATTTGCTGGAGTCTAAGCAATTGTCTATATGCAGCATTTTGTTGGTGCTTTACCAAATCATCAGTAGACTTCAAACACAATTTTAAACAGTTACAAACCCTTTATCTTATGTACAAACTTTTAAAAACCATTTGTTAGTTTACAAATAACTACATAAATGATTTTTTTTACTATGCTTATTTTTTGAAAATCATTTATGTAGTTATTTGTAAACTCTCAAATGGTTTTTAAAAGTTTGTACATAAGATAAAGTGTTTGCAACTGTTTAAAATTGTGTTTGAAGTCTATGAAATGCTGCATATAGACAATTGCTTAGACTCCAGCAAATAAATTTCATTTAAGATAGTGCTAATTATAAGAATATGTTTTTGGGACAAAATTGGGGATTTTTACGTTTGAAATGGGGATTTTTGAGGACATGAGGCAAAACTTTTCTGGCAGCACTGGTTATAATAGCTGTATTAAACCCGTTCGACTTTTGTAGAAAATGCTACCCTGATCTAATGAGTTTATGGAAAGTTTGTAAAAAAAAACAATAACAACACATTATATTAGGAAAATATTTTGTGCAGAAGTCGAATAGCTTGTATAATAGTCTAAAAACAGTTTAGAGGCCATTTCACATTGCAATACCAGCAAATCAAAATTAATCTGACTGTCAAAAAATCTTAAAGAAAAATTTCTCATTTTGTTTCTACACTAGGGATGGGCAAGTGAAAAAAATATATCGATATATTTTTAAATATCGATCGGCATCGATATATATCGAATAAAAAATATCGATATATCGAAATATCGATATTTTCCAAAAATAATAATTCATACGTAGTCCCCACATTTTTTTGAAATAAATCAAAAAAAGTACATTTCTTATAAATAATTAAGCTAGAAAGAGTTCATTTCCAAGATCCTTACTGTTCTACCAATATTTCATGGAACATGCATCAACAAAATTACACTCAAAATATGATAACTATTCGAATAGACAAAATATTGTAAATAAAACAAAAGATTTTGTTAGTATTATGCTATTTGATGAAGACTGTGCCGAAATGTTTTTAAAAATTACACGAGAAACAAAGCCGAAGCTAAAAAAATATCGAATTTGATACTGTCGATATGTTTGGAAAAATATCGATATATCGAAATAAAAAATCTCGACGATATATACGATATATTTTTAAGAAAATATCGATTTATCGAGGATTTGTTACCGACTACATAATTTATACTGAACAGTTTTGCAAAAAGCGTTACGAAGGGGGCGGGGGGTGGTTTGAAAACTCCTAAAATAGCGTTACGTAATATGTGAATAAGCCCTTATTCATGTTTGTTTGTGCTAGACGACCCTAATAAAATGAAAAATGTGATTGTTTAGAAAATTTCCTAAAACTGACGAATACCATAATACTATCAAATTTCGTTACGTATTATTTGGCATATCATAATAATTTTTTTCACAGTATTGGATTTTTACTTAAGATTTGAGTTTTTGACAAGTATTAATACTAAATCCAATGGTCTGAAGGCCGCTTAAGCAGACATGTTTAGTCTTTAAAATAAGAATAAAAAATTTATTATTTAAAATAATAATAAAAAATGTAGAAAGGGATAAATTTTCTGTATATTGTAACATTTAATATCGACCGCCCACGATTTTTTACTATAAGTGAATTATTTTGTTAATACATAACATAATTTTTATTTTAATCTTATTAAAATTTAATTAGCTATAACTGAATGTTGGGATTGCTGGAGCACAAAGTCTTCATACTTGCAAAATATTTTCTAATTTTTAGTTTCGTTTACTATTAAAGCTTGTTGTTAACTTTTGCACGCCTCATAAGCGAAGCGTTGAGGTCGGTACTACTCTCACTTCACGCGAAACTACTGATTTTTCAAACTTAAAATGGCTCTAATATTATCATATATATATATAAAATATATATACACACATATTAAGAAAAAATACTATTTTTAGCACTCATGACATTTTTAATGTCATTTTTATTATTTAAACTAAAAAAAAACTGTTTAAAAAAGTTCTGTCTTGGACGTTCGTTTGTCTGTATGTACGGATCCTGTATGTGGTCACGATAACGACCGAAAGACTTCACTAATCGAGTTCTTTTTTTTACGCTTCAGTATAATTATGAATAGAAGCCTATTTAATTTCACGGTCTAAATGAGATTATGAGGCGTGCACTTTTGGATTTTCCAAACTATTTTTAAACTATAATTTATTTCTAAAATAACAATAGTTTAATCGAAAGATTAAATTTAAAAACGAGCTTGAGCAAAAGTTATTACATAACTTTGGATAAAAACCATACAGTTCGACTAAATTCATAACTTAATCGTTAAAAAATATACATTTTTCTATTAAAAAAGACGAATTTACTAAGATATTCCGGTATGTAATGGAAATTGATCGATTCAAATCGGCGCCGATTTAAAAAAACACATTCTGCTGAAAGATGACTTATTTACGGTTTTTATTGTTTTGTAGCAAAAAAAAAATATTGGAATAAAATATTCTAAGTCTTCAAAACATGAAAAGGGGTAAATAAGTCATCTTTCAGTAAAATTAGTTTTTGAAATCGGCGCCGATTTAAATCGAGCGATTCCCATCACATACCAGATTAATTTTACTCGATTAATTTACATAAATTGTTCCAGTTAATCGTTAATCGAAATTAATTAACTATTTTCATTGTTCAATAACATAATGGAAAACACCCAGTAAACAATTTTGTCAGTTTTGTAATCGGTAGTAATTTCTTAATGGGTTACAAAGTAATGAGTGGTACTTATTTATATTATTACTATGCTTCAAATTGCTACTACTTAGCTTTTAGTAAAATTAGTCAGTATTTTTCTCATTATATGAAAGTAGCTATAATTTGTTGTTATGTGTTAATTAAATAAGTAGACAACCACTTTTTAGGTAAACATGTGTTTGTATGTGAAAGCTAACTTTTGGAGCTTAAACATATAAGTCAAAAATAGCTGAGTGGGCAAAGTACTTTTCTGGGCAAAAAATAAAATTAGTAATAACTAGTTAATTGCTGTGACAATGTAAATACATTTGTAAGGGGTACTCCTTATTTTTTAGACTTGTCAAACAAAAATAAGTAGTTATCGAGTTAAAGTATAAGTAGTGACGACTTAGATCCTCATATACTTTTTTGCCTACCAGTAAGCAAAGTTTCTGCTGGTAAATTACTCGATTGATTGAGCAACGATAAATCGAGTGGATACTGTAATGGAAATAGCTTTTTTTGTCAATTGAGTCCCCTGACTTTACTTTTTATTTGATGTATTCACAATCAAATAAAAAGTATTAATTCGATATTAGTAAAATACGACTTGTTTTGTTGTAAACTTCACAAGCAACATTTTCTTCTTGCAAATTTTTTTGAGAAATTAATATTTCTGAACTTATGAGGGAAGAAAACTAAGTTTTATGGCTTTTTCTAAGTTTGAGCGGGCTGGCGGCAAAGTCATATCTAAAAATTTTGCAGGATAATTTTTTTTATCAATATTCACAAAACTTGGGGTGGGGATGAGACTGAAAGAAATCTAACTTTTTTATATTAAGGGTCACCCTAATATACATATATATTACATTTGAGAATTTACAAATAATAATATTTTTGAAAATCAAAAAAGAATAAAATAAGCGTAATAGGCTTATGCCTTACAGACCAACCTAAATCAGAGCGTTTTGCGCCGCGTAAGTAACAGGGTACGTATTTACAGTACATTTTACCATAAAATATTTACTGTGAATGTACTGTAAATACGTACTCTGTTGCTTACGCGACGCTTAACGCTCTGATTTAGGTTGTGCAGTTAATTCATGAAAAAAATTTTTGACTTATAACCAGGTACTGAAACCATGAAAAAATGGGTTCAGGTTCGGGTTCGAGTTAATCAAAATAAAAAGTTCAGGTTCGGGTTCGGGTTTAAAACCAAAAATTTAAACACGCGCAATTATTTTGTTTAATAATAAAATATATACCTAAATCAATTTTACATTCACGTTTATACGTTTAAGCAATATGTTCATTTTTTACTTAAATAAAAGTTAACTTATTTAGCTTTCAAAAAACTTTTTTCAACTTTGAAACGTGAGTACCGCATTGACATAAGAATATGTACTTCAAATTAGAAATTATTAAGGCCGGGACACATGGAATCCGTCGTACGTTATACGTCGCCTTTTTCAACTGACAACTAAGTTGAAATACATGTTTTCTTATGAGCTTAGTCACATTCGGTACGTTTCCGTCAACGCAAAGTACTAAACTTGGCCAACTTTTAAAGGCCGAGACACATAGAATCCGTCATACGTTATACGTCGCCTTTTTCAACTGACAGCTAAGTTAAAATACATGTTTTCTTATGAACTTGATCACATACAGTACTTCTCCGTCAACGCAAAGTACAAAGTTGGCCAACTTTTAACTTTTAACGTACGTTGAGTACTTTGACAACTATTGTTTGATTTGTTCTTTGTTGTGGGTTTGTTTTTCGCTCAAAAATAAAATAATTTAAATTTAAATTTATTCGATTGTATAAAGTATTGGTGCTTTGTTATAAAAAAATAAAGAAATTAAGAATTAAGAAATAAGAATTAAAGAAATTAAAATTAATAAATAAATAACAGCTGATTTTCTCGCCGTTAACAAAGTACTCATTGTGCCAACATTATCCGTCATTCCGTTAACGTCAGTTGAAAAAGGCAACGGATGACGTATGACGGATTCTATGTGCCCCGGCCTTAACTTTTAATGTACGTCGAGTACTTTGACAGCTATCAGTTGGTTTTTTGCTTTGTTTCGATTTAGTTTTTTCTGCTGTTTGGCACCAAAAATTAAATAAAACAATAAAAACAAATAAAATAAATAAATAAAATCAAATCAAATTTATCTGCAGAAACATGCGAAGAAAAAACAGTTGTTTTAATATCCGTCAACAAAGTACTCATTGTGTCAACCTCCTCCGTCGTTACGTTAATGTCAGTTGAAAAAGGCGACGTATAACGTACGACGGATTCTATGTGCCCCGGCCTTTAGAAATACCCAGAACAAGAAAAAGCAAAATTTTGGCAACCATTCGGCACTTAAAAATTAAAAAAAAAATCAGCTATCGGTGTGCTGCCACCTGGTATGAATTTGCCTTGGTGGTTATTTTGTTTTGATTTTGTTTTTAATTTTTTGTGCATGCAAAAAATGTATTTTTTTTATTCTTCTATTAAATATTTTTCTATTTTTTATATTTTTGAACCCGAACCTTGCTGAATTTTTGGGTTCAACGGGTTCGGGTTCAAAGTCTTTATAAACCCGTTTGGATTCAGGTTCGGGTTCGGTTTCAGTCCCTGCTTATAACAGATTAATAAAACAAATTTTCATAAAAAATATTCGTTTTTTTATAAGTCTCTTATTAATCAAAAATTTTTTTTGCGAATTATGTTGTTAGAAACTTATAACGAGTGATTTTTTTGCTATTATCTTTTTGGCAACACTAGTTTTGACAGCTCACGCACGTTTTGTATCTTGTGTCACTGTCAAACATCTTCAGTTTGGTCTATAATTTAATCATGAATCGTCTTACAAACGAACAACGCTTGCAAATTATTGAATTTTATTACCAAAATGCGTGCTCTGTTAAGTTAGATGAAGATCCACTTTTTTATCGAAGAATTGTGTTCAGCGACGAGGCTCATTTCTGGTTGAATGGATACGTGAACAAGCAAAACTGCCGTATTTGGAGTGAAGAGCAGCCAGAAGCATTGCAAGAGCTACCAATGCATCCACAAAAAATAACCGTTTGGTGCGGATTATGGGCTGGCGGCATCATTGGGCCGTATTTCTTCAAAGATGATGCGAATCACAACGTTACTGTGAATGGTGAGCGCTACCGTGCGATGATAACAAACTTTTTTCTGCCCAAAATGGAAGAGCTTGACTTGCATGACATGTGGTTTCAACAAGACGGTGCCACATGCCACACAGCACGCGAAACAATGGACCAATTGAGAGGCGAGTTCGGTGAACAGTTTATTTCACGCTTGGGACCAGTCAATTGGCCGCCCAGATCGTACGATTTAACGCCTCTAGACTATTTTTTGTGGGGCTATGTTAAGGCTAATGTCTATAGCGACAAGCCCGCTTCGATTGACGCACTGGAAGCCAACATTGCCAACATTATTCGTGAGATACCGGCCGAAATGTTGGAAAGAGTATACCAAAATTGGACTAAGCGGATGGACCATTTGAGGCGCAGCCGCGGCCAACATTTGCATGAAATAATCTTCAAACATTAAATTATATCGACCCAACTATCGATCCAAATAAATATTTCATGCATTTTTCTGAATTTTATATGTTTTTTTCTTTTTTACTTTCCGATAGTTCTTATAAAATCACCCATTACAAAACCCAGCAAATAATTTGTATTCGATATGAATCTATTTTATTTGTCTACACCTGTATATAATTAAAAATCCATTGGATAACAATAAAAGTATTTATAAGGCAAAATCAAAAATAAAATCCAAATTAAACCTTTAAGAAATTTATTATTTGACATATTATCATAATTTTATTTTAAATGAAGTTTATTTGCTGATAGTTAAGCATTGTCTATATGCATTTCATTGGCGCTTTGCTAAATCGTCAGTAGACTTCAACCACAATTTTGAACAGCTACAAACCGCTTATCTTATGCACAGACTTTCAAAAAGCATTTGCGAATTTCGAGTTAATCAAAATAAAAAGTTCAGGTTCGGGTTCGGGTTTAAAACCAAAAATTTAAACACGCGCAATTATTTTGTTTAATAATAAAATATATACCTAAATCAATTTTACATTCACGTTTATACGTTTAAGCAATATGTTCATTTTTTACTTAAATAAAAGTTAACTTATTTAGCTTTCAAAAAACTTTTTTCAACTTTGAAACGTGAGTACCGCATTGACATAAGAATATGTACTTCAAATTAGAAATTATTAAGGCCGGGACACATGGAATCCGTCGTACGTTATACGTCGCCTTTTTCAACTGACAACTAAGTTGAAATACATGTTTTCTTATGAGCTTAGTCACATTCGGTACGTTTCCGTCAACGCAAAGTACTAAACTTGGCCAACTTTTAAAGGCCGAGACACATAGAATCCGTCATACGTTATACGTCGCCTTTTTCAACTGACAGCTAAGTTAAAATACATGTTTTCTTATGAACTTGATCACATACAGTACTTCTCCGTCAACGCAAAGTACAAAGTTGGCCAACTTTTAACTTTTAACGTACGTTGAGTACTTTGACAACTATTGTTTGATTTGTTCTTTGTTGTGGGTTTGTTTTTCGCTCATAAATAAAATAATTTAAATTAAAATTTATTCGATTGTATAAAGTATTGGTGCTTTGTTATAAAAAAATAAAGAAATTAAGAATTAAGAAATAAGAATTAAAGAAATTAAAATTAATAAATAAATAACAGCTGATTTTCTCGCCGTTAACAAAGTACTCATTGTGCCAACATTATCCGTCATTCCGTTAACGTCAGTTGAAAAAGGCAACGGATGACGTATGACGGATTCTATGTGCCCCGGCCTTAACTTTTAATGTACGTCGAGTACTTTGACAGCTATCAGTTGGTTTTTTGCTTTGTTTCGATTTAGTTTTTTCTGCTGTTTGGCACCAAAAATTAAATAAAACAATAAAAACAAATAAAATAAATAAATAAAATCAAATCAAATTTATCTGCAGAAACATGCGAAGAAAAAACAGTTGTTTTAATATCCGTCAACAAAGTACTCATTGTGTCAACCTCCTCCGTCGTTACGTTAATGTCAGTTGAAAAAGGCGACGTATAACGTACGACGGATTCTATGTGCCCCGGCCTTTAGAAATACCCAGAACAAGAAAAAGCAAAATTTTGGCAACCATTCGGCACTTAAAAATTAAAAAAAAAATCAGCTATCGGTGTGCTGCCACCTGGTATGAATTTGCCTTGGTGGTTATTTTGTTTTGATTTTGTTTTTAATTTTTTGTGCATGCAAAAAATGTATTTTTTTTATTCTTCTATTAAATATTTTTCTATTTTTTATATTTTTGAACCCGAACCTTGCTGAATTTTTGGGTTCAACGGGTTCGGGTTCAAAGTCTTTATAAACCCGTTTGGATTCAGGTTCGGGTTCGGTTTCAGTCCCTGCTTATAACAGATTAATAAAACAAATTTTCATAAAAAATATTCGTTTTTTTATAAGTCTCTTATTAATCAAAAATTTTTTTTGCGAATTATGTTGTTAGAAACTTATACAAAACCCAGCAAATAATTTGTATTCGATATGAATCTATTTTATTTGTCTACACCTGTATATAATTAAAAATCCATTGGATAACAATAAAAGTATTTATAAGGCAAAATCAAAAATAAAATCCAAATTAAACCTTTAAGAAATTTATTATTTGACATATTATCATAATTTTATTTTAAATGAAGTTTATTTGCTGATAGTTAAGCATTGTCTATATGCATTTCATTGGCGCTTTGCTAAATCGTCAGTAGACTTCAACCACAATTTTGAACAGCTACAAACCGCTTATCTTATGCACAGACTTTCAAAAAGCATTTGCGAATTTACATAAGCGTAAAATAAGCGTAGTAAGTAGTACAAAACCCAGCAAATAGTTTGTATTCGATATGAATATGTTTTATTTTTCTACACAAAAAAAAGTCATCGCCAAAGACGTTTGACATAAATTCTTTGCTTGAAAAATTGTAAAATTTTTAATTTTAATCGAGCGATTAACGTGCTCGATTACGATTAAAAGGTGCGATTAACCATGATTACGATTATAGTCGTTTTGCAATCCCTAGTTTCACCAATAAAGTAAATTTTTATTTTACAAAATGTATGGCCTTCTTTAGTCTTTTAAATAAATTTTCTTAACTTCAAAATATTTTTTCTGAGACTTCGGCTCAAATTTACAGTTATTAGTTCATTATTTGTTAACTAATATGATAACTATTGTTTTACTAATACTTCATGTTGAAAGTGTATTGTTTAACTAAAAATTTTAATATAGGTAACGAATGGTAACCATATCAAAATATCAAGTTCAGCCGGCCATTAATTGGAAACAAACGAAAATAAAGACCTCAAATTGATTATTAGGCTAAGGTTAGTAACGATATATTTAGAAGGAATCAGGCATGTTTAATATTCGAAGGAAAAAGTGAAAAGTTAACATCAATTTAATTTTTCAACGTACACAGCAGAACATATCAACGATGCTTTTGGAAGCCGCTAGACTACCACCATCACTGCTCATATGTATTTTGCGTACGAGAATTAAATCACTTAAGTTGATGTGAACTTACCGTTCTACCACAACAATTCCCATTGTTAACGTTGCTTTATTTTTCTTAATGCCCACTTTTCTGATATGAAATAAAGAATCATTCACATCTTAAGCGTACTATTCAGTTCTGTCAGAAAAACTGAAATTCAGGTTTGACATATTTTCAGGCAACTTTTCGTTTTGTAGTATGCAGCTCAAAAGAAAAGTCAGCTGAATTGTTGACATTTATTGCCTAAAGCGTAGTATGCAGCTCTGAATGAAATTCAGGCTGCCATAAGAAGTATGTGTAAAAAAAACAAACGGAAATTCAGGTTGGTAAATTTCTTAAAGAAATTTCCGTTTACTAGTACGCAGTTCCAAAAAAAAGTACACGGAATTTTGGCATTTATTGTCTATTACAGGCATGCTATAACAATAAGTGGAGAATTTTTTCCGTCAACTGAAACAAAAATTGATGTTCAGACAATTGTTTGGTCACGTAATTTTTGATATTTCTAGTTTTTCCTACATTGTAATTAATTTTTAGTGCTTTTGTGTGTTGTAAATTAAAAAATATATAAATTTGTGTGTATGCAAACAAAATTCTGTATAGAATTCTACACGATTATTTTTCCGTGTAGAAATAAATGCAAAACTCCAAACCTGAATTGCAGTGAGAACTGCATACTACGCTTAATACAGGGAAGTCATAACAAGTATTAGAGACTTTTTTCCGCCAACTGAAACAAAAATTAATGTTCACGCCATTTTTTGGTCAAGTAATTTTCGACATTTCAATAGCGTGCGATGAGACGTATTTAACAGGTGAACTCACTACAACACCTGACCTTACACGCTTAAACAGGCAATCAAGACGAGCACGAATGGCATATGGACGATTACTTAAAAATTTGAGTTGTAGAAGACGGTCTGGTTATTTTACGTCTCGACTTACGTATTTTAGCGCAGATAGAGTTGCCTCTCTACAATAATCCTTATGATGGCGCACACTACTTGCTTGTAAAAAAAATATATATTTTACTTTAAGGTTTTTATTTTGCATATAAAAAAGATTATAAGTAGCTCACCGCAAATAAAGTTGTTTAATTCAAATAATAATTTCTGATGTTATTTTAACAATTAATTTTTAAAACGAACGCAATTTTGTAATTGGCTGTTTTTGTCATCAGTGACACACAATTCGTCCTCTATAAATCAAACAAACTGACGGATGTTACGTCTTCAGCAAAAAGGCAATGACATTCGCGATATATGTATAACCACAAACATGATCGATGTTAATATTTATAGACGTATTAAAGCCGTATTGGGTTCTGTAAACATGCTGCCAAAGCTTTTTTGACTATTCTACAACCTGTTCTACTTCTGCATAAAATGTTATCCTGATATAATGTGTTGTTATTGCTTTTTTAAAACTTTCCATACACTCATTATATCAGGGTTGCATTTTATACAGAAGTCGAACGGCTTGTGAGATAATGTTAAACAAAGTGTTCGAAAATAAGCCGAACGTTATTTTGTGTACTGTATACACAAGCAGTAACGATATCTATTTTTTTAGTGTTTGTGTATATTTACAAAACCCGAACATAACACATAACGATTTTTTAATGCAAGTAACAAACATTATGTACCGTTTTGTTTTTTGTCAAAAAACAGTACAATTGTAGTGGTTGCGTACTACATACATTATAATTTTGCGTTTTATAGTGTTCTTTTTTCATCATATACAACTACGCACTCAAGTATACATGCACGAGAGCCAAACGAATACTAATGCTAAATACACAAAATATACATTAAGACTAATGTGCTGTGCCGAACACAACGAAGTGTACAGTTTTTCAACGAAAAACAGAACACTCCCTATAAGCACTTTAAGCTAAATATTTCTCAACTAATGGTGGTTGATGACTGAATTACTTTGAAAGGAGTCAACTGACTATTTTAACATTGCGATGTCCGACTCTCTATTACTTTCCAACTAACTTAAAGCTCAATTTATTTAAGTCAAATGGTAGTTTGTGTGCTAAAAGATGATGCTGGGGTTCGAACGTTTTGTAGTCAACGTGCTGACCACCCAGCTAAGGTATCATTTAAAATAATGACAGCAATAAGTTAATATAGACTCGAAATGAGTTTCATAGTAGCTGAGAGAGTAAAATTGTTAGCTCTCACCAAATCCCATTATGCACTCAACTTAAGAATTGATTTTGGGTCAGTTCTGGATTACATTGTAGTTAGCTTTTAGTTAGTCTAAAAAAGTTAACTATAAGTTGATTATTTTTGTAGTCGACTACAGATTTGCTTATAGGGCTATTAGATGTTCTTATCCTTTATATTGAGTTTATTAAAAACAGTATGTTGGGTACAAGATCATTTACAGAAATACCGTACTACTTTTTTAATGTATTTCCTACACAGCCACTATTTGCGTTTGTGTATTACAATATTCTACCGTACAGAACATTAAAGTACATTGTATACGGTACATTTTCGAACACTGGTTAAACAGCTATAGAGACCAACCTAAATTACGACGCAAAGCGTTGTCTGGCTGTCAAAATTTCTCATGACCATACAAAATGTATGAAACCAACCGAAATAACGCGGCGTCAACGCTTTGCAATTGGAAAATCCAATTTTGACAGCGCGTAAAGAAGTGAAGTTGGCTGCAAAAGTAGTGTTGTTTATTTTGTTAATGCTCACACATATACTTACAGTAATGTAAATGTAGCTACTTTCAGGTCAATTAAGCGTCTTCATCTCTATTTCTTATTTCTATTTAGAGTTTTTTATTAATCAAAGTGAGTAAACATTACTGTTTCTGGCACAACGTTAACGCTCTAATTTAGGTTACCCATGTCAGCGTAAAAGTTAAGCGTTAAATTACGTTGCGCTTTGCGTCGTAATTTAGGTTGGTCTGATAAGCTGAAAGTCCAGAGCACGCGTTTACGCGTCAATGCATCCATACCTTCTACTACTGCTGGCAAAGTATTGAGTAGTGGGTACCGAGTATCGAGTATTGGCTCTTATTTTAGGGTATTTAGTACTAGCGAGTAGATACTCGATACTAAGTAAATATGTAGTTTATTCAAATAAAAGTGTAATAATAATTTTATTGTATAACAAACACCGGCTTCGCTAACTAAAGCTGCCCTGCATAGCAGGGTTTTGCTCCTATATGGAATAATAAACACCGGCTTCGCTAACTAAATCTTCTCTGCATAGCTGGCATTAGGCCGGGCGCAAAGATTTTGTTCTTTATGGTATAACAAATTTTATGAATATGCTAATGAAAGTGTAACGTATCCCATGCTGAATTTCCTATATATAATTATTCCTTGCTTTAGATAAGCGATATATATACATAATTTTTTATATATTTTAATAAATTATATTAGACATCATAAAAATCCACTAAATATGACGTTTCTCTACACAACTTTACGCAACTATTTTTCCGTGTAGAAATAAATGCTAAATTTCGAACCTGAATTTCAGTCAGAACTGTATACTACGCTTTAAGGCGACATATTTTTAAGCACACAAAGCTAATGGAGCAAATATAATTTTTTCGCTCCTAAGGGCATTCCTAATAATTTTTTTATTATTTAACAAATGCAAATAATTACTTCCAAAGCGTCTAACTAATTGTCAACCAAATTCAGCAAGTGGTAAACAATAAGCTGCAAATAAATTATCATTGGCTATTAGAGTTGTAAAAGTATTGAGTATTTGGGTGTTGAGTACTCAATACCAGTCGCTTTTTGTAGTACTCGATATTCAAAAGTAGTTACTCAATTCTTTCAGAGTTGTATTTTCCAGCAAAAAAGATTGTAAAGTACGAAGAGCGTTGCCAAATGTGCAGATTTATCTGTATTTTGCAGTTTTTTGATTAAAGAACCAGTTTTTCTAATTGTGCAGATTTTGCAGTTTTCACATTTTTATTTTTTGCTCTCAAATTTTTTATATTAATTCCAATTTTTAAAGTCATAACTTTACTTTTTTAATGCGACAATGTAATGCAAGAGGGAATTCACACGCATTTAGGTCTAAGAAAGCTATGTTTTTCTTATGGAGTTTATTATTATATTTTATTGTTGAATGTGCTTCTTTTAGCTAATAAGGCCTATATTTTCAAGTAATTAAAACATATTAATTACAATTTTAACTGACGTTTCGTCGATTGTTTGTCGACTTTTTCAAGGGCTTGTCTGTTTATTTATAAAATAATTAAAAACTTTTAATGTGTAAGTTTAAATCGAAAATCTTCATGCTGGTGTAGAATAATAATTATTATAATGTTTATAATGTAAATATTATAATGTTTTTTATTTTATTTGTAGAAATTTTATATTAAATGTCCCATAATGCAATTGATAGCCTTCCTTTTCATATACGGGTATGTTCTGTATTTCTTGTGGAATGAAAATGTGTGGAATTATAAAAGCATTGTTGTTATAAGTATTAATTTACAACAACAATGCTTTGATAATTCCGCACATATTCATTTCACATGAAATACAGAACAGCCCGATAAATCAAAAAGTTATAAATTTGGAGTGACACATTTTCTCAAATTCCGAGATGGTAAAGCGTACCAATTTGACACTTTTTTCCTTGTTTTTCGTTTTCATCTATAAAATTTTAAAATTCCTAAAGGTGAGTTTACATCTGTAAATATTTGCGCCGAGCGCGTTCATCGCAAATATTTGTATCTCATTTTAGGTAGTGTGGAGATGTGCGACGCACAGAAAAAACGCAAGAGATTTCGTCATATTCAACGCACACGATCCGTACCTTGTTGGTTTTTTGAGGAACAATACAAAAATTTGCGCCGCAGTCTCTGCTGATGTGGACACATTTTAAGAAAGAGTCCTATGTTTTAATAAGAGAATTTTTAAAATAAATAATGTATGTATATACTATATTTTGGATTTTTTGTGTGCAGTTTTTTCACGTGAAAATCAGTTTTTTTGTTCTAAATTTGCTGTTTTTTTTAAGTTATGTCAACGCTGAGTATGAATAAAACTGATAACAAAAATTTACATTACAGAATTGAAAATACATATAACTTCTTTTATTTAATTAAAACCTCGTAAAACAAAATGAAAATAAAAGTTTCAATGCAAAAAAATTAATAATCTATAATTGTAACAAATAAGATTGCATTAAAAAATTGAATAAGTATCGAGTATTCAAAAGTATCGAAATTTTACCAATCTATTGGCTTATCACATGTACTAGTGCCATTAGTTATTTAACAGCCGTGAGTGTGGGCCGTAGGCTGAACCTACACCGAATAAGACAAAAGTGTTTTTTGTGACGTATACGACAACAGTACATTATTTCTTATGACACAACACACACCAAATTGTTTTTTTATGTGCGTTATAATCATACGAGTGTGTTTGACGTATGTATAAGACAAAAACGTTTTGTCCTGTTTGGTGTG
>OY101450.1:80053093-80118093 GCA_956483635.1 Panzeria rudis
ACATACATACATACATACATACATACATACATACATACATACATACATACATACATACATACATACATACATACATACATACATACATACATACATACATACATACATACATACATACATACATACATACATACATACATACATACATACATACATACATACATACATACATACATACATACATACATACATACATACATACATACATACATACATACATACATACATACATACATACATACAATCTCAACCATTGCCAGGCAGCCCAAGAGCTTCTTAAGCAAAGCGTTCGAGATTTAAATGTAGATGTCGCTGTGCTGAGTGAGCCATATCGGAACATGGGATCTGTAAATTGGGTTTCCGATAATACGGACACATCGGCGATATGGAACACCAGCACGCTAACAATACGAGATAAATTAACATCACAATGTGGATATGCCCGAGCCACTGTCTCTGGCATCACACTATACTGTTGCTATATTCCCCCTAGGTATTCTATAGAGGACTTTCGAGTAATAGTTGACAATATAGTAACAGATGCAGTTACAAGAAATCCTGTCATAATAGCGGGTGACTTCAATGCGTGGGCTGTTGAATGGGGCTGCCCCTCGACAAACACAAGAGGTAGAGTACTCTTGGAAGCCTTTTCTGCATTGGGTGTTGTACTCATTAATAATGGAGTTGAACAAACCTTCAGAAGGGGTGATGCTGGATCGGTAATTGACATTACATTTGTCAGTAGCAGCATCACAAGCCAAGTTAACTGGAGAATATCCGACATCTATACTCATAGCGTTCATAGCGCTATAATCATAGATGTACAAGATGAACAGCCCCGTGTGATTGCACAAGCACGAGGTTTGACAGGATGGAAGGTAAATACCTTTGATAAGGATATCTTCGCAGCTTGTATGGAGAACATGGAACTGAGTGGTTCAGCTGAAGATATGGCAGTGCAATTAGTAAGTCATATCACTAATGCCTGTAACGTAGCTATGATAAAGCGTAAAAGGTCACCAAATAAGCCCCCAGTGTACTGGTGGAATGATGAAATTGCTAGCTTGCGATCGGAGTGTATAAGTGCCCGAAGGCAGTATACACGAACGAGAGGTAGTTTAGAGAATAGTGTACACCATCAAATATATAAGGATAAAAGGAAAGCGTTGAAGATTGCAATTCGTAGGAGCAAGCGTAGGTGTTTTCTTAATGTTTGTGATGAAGTAGATAGTAATCCTTGGGGCTTTGCATATAAATTGGTAACCAAGAAACTTAAATGTCTTGGTCCATCACCGCCAAGAGAAGAGCCTATCCTCAAGGGAATTGTAGATCATCTCTTTCCCCAACAGGAAACTCCGACATGGCAACACAGCTACCCGGCTGAATTTTTCGACATTCCTCCGGTTACGATTGCCGAGATAGAAGGTGCTGTCTCAAAATTTAAAGACAAGAAGGCACCAGGTTTAGACTGCATTCCTAATATGATACTAAAAGAAGCTGTTAAACTCCATCCTGACTATTTTTTGAAAGTAATAAGCGCATGCTTGAGCCAGGGTATTTTTCCAACAATGTGGAAGAGACAAAAGTTAGTATTGTTACCTAAGGATAATAAGCCGCTAGACGACCCTTCCTCTTATAGGCCGCTGTGTATGATAGATACAAGTGGGAAATTGCTAGAAAGTATAATCTGTAGAAGATTGGAAGGTTGTGTTGAAGCTAACCGCGGTTTATCAGATAACCAATTTGGCTTCAGGAAAGCAAGGTCAACAGTAGATGCTATCAAAGTTGTAGTAGAAACTGCTGCTCAGGCTATCCAAGGGAAGAGGTGGAGAAATGGAGCAAAAGAGTATTGTGTAGTTGTAACGCTAGACGTAAAGAATGCCTTCAACACGGCAAACTGGGAGCATATTGTTGATGCCTTAGTCAGTTTAGACATCCCAGCATATCTACTGGCAATTATACAGGACTATTTCCGAAATAGAGAGCTAGTTTATGATACTGATAAGGGTACTAGAAGACGAAAGATCATTGGTGGGGTACCTCAAGGATCAGTACTTGGTCCACTACTGTGGAACGTCATGTACGATGGAGTATTGAGGTTAAACCTGCCGGAGAAGGTAAAGATAGTTGGATTCGCAGACGACATAGCGTTAGTATGTGAAGCAAAAGAGTTAATAGAGGCGGAAACCATTGCAAACGCCAGTATTCAGATCGTAAGGTCTTGGTTGAGATCAATGGGTCTAGCTCTAGCTGACCATAAAACAGAAGCGATTCTGATTAGTAGTAGGAAAAATAGGGAAACCATTAGACTAAATATTGGCACGTGTAGCATAGAATCCAAGGAATGTTTAAAATACCTTGGAGTCATGATTGACACTCGTCTGTCTTTTCATGAGCACTTGAAGTATATAGGTTCTAAGGCATCAAAAACCTGCTCAGCGCTATGCCGGATCATGCCGAATACAAGAGGTTCAAAATATCTGCAGAGGAGATTGCTAACCAGTGTAGTAAGAAGCATTATCTTATATGCATCCCCTATATGGTCAGGCTCACTGAAATACTCTACATATGTGAATCTGATATCCCCTGTGTATAGGCTGGCCGCTCTGCGAGTATGTAGCGCATTCCGAACTGTATCGGACGAGGCCGCCTTTGTCATTGCCGGCATGATACCCATCGAGCTAGAAGCCGTTTCGGACAGTACGAATGGTGTGACTGATATGTGTCTACGGAAGTGGCAAGAACGATGGACAGCGACTGACAAGGGAAGATGGACTTACTTACTGATACCTGACATTAGGGTATGGTTATCAAGAAGACATGGCGACTTGAACTTCTACATTACACAGTTTTTGACTGGACATGGTTGTTTTAGGTCGTACCTGTACCGTTTCGGACATGACAGTGTTCCGTTTTGTCCGAGTTGTGGTGGCAATGTCGTGGAAGATGCCGAACATGTGTTCTTCATCTGTCCACGATTTGATAGTGGTAGAGCGTATTTAGAAGTAGTCTTAGGGCGTAGTATTAGGCCGGACAACATCGTTCCAATCGTGTTGGAATCTTTGTATAACTGGACGTATGTATGTAATTTTATAAAATTGGTTCTGTTGGAACTTCGTAGGTTAGAAGAGATTCGCAGAAGAATCCATGTAGTTTAGATTTAGGGTCTAGGACCTTTCCCACCCCGTGACGTATAGCCTTGCTGTAGTACCACGGGGAGCATTTGGGTCAGTGTCAAGGGGTGTTTTTAGCGTGTTAAAATCTCGCACTTCTGGCAAACACCACCACTGCCAGAGTCTTTCGATGATTTTCATCCCACAAATGAAAAAAAAAAAAAAAAAAAAACATACATACATACATACATACATACATACATATATACATACATACATACATACATACATACATACATACATATATACATACATACATACATACATACATACATACATACATACATACATACATACATACATACATACATACATACATACATACATACATACATACATACATACATACATACATACATACATACATACATACATACATTTCCGCAAGGGTATCTTCTTATGAGGATAACGGGATTGACGACCCCGCGGGCCCTGAGTTATCACAGGTTTGAAGGCATTCTAGGTAGAAATCCTTAAAAAACCTGTGATTCCGCACCGCTGAAAAGCATTAAGATCAAGTCCAGCACGGTCTTAATTATGGCATTTCTGGACATACGAATTTGAATTTTTAGAACCCTGGGCTGACGGTTGTGGTATTCTGGGACTTGAGTATGTAGGAGTGACATTTTACAGAAATGGCTCTCAGGCTAATGCCACAACTGCCTCCGTCCTATTAAAACTTGGCAAGTCTCAAAGTACGTTTGAAGTTCGTCATCATTAGGTTGTTGGTGCAGGTTCGGATGTCGTTCCCCGGTTAGCACGGATCTGGCTCTGGCGGGATGATCCATAAGATCTTTTCGTCAACCCTCGCATGGACCTCACTGCTTGCAAAGGGACCCATGGGGTCTTAACGTGACTGCACATCGAACGGAGATAGCGGCTTTGAGTTTGGACCTATTAGAATGAATTTTGAAAATAAAAATCGAAGTAACAATGAGTTAAATATGGGAGATGTTGAAAACCCATTTGCAAGGAAGTCGGTGATCACGAGATCGCCTCCTACAGCAGTTAGTAGTAGACCTGTTACAGTGTCAAATACCGTCGACAATAGTAATGAGGGCCACAGTAACAGTGTGAAGAGATTAGGAGTGAAAATAGGAGAGTTGTTAGATTTTCTGAAGACACGCTCAAACGTGCACAGGGACATAGTGACAATGTCCCGTGAGATACAGGCGTTGTATATGCAGGTTTCAGATGAATTGAGTAGCAAAGGTGTTAGTAGTGACGAGAAATCGAGGACTAGCAGAGAAACGCAGACAGACGAACCGGCAAGGGTAAACCTTGTGATAGGTGGAACCCCAAAGCGCAGAAGAGATGATAATATTCTTAGCCCAAAGGGTAACAAATCTAAGAGGAAGAAGGGCACAACCCCCAATTGGGCATTGAAGAAAAGTGAAAATGCTGTACCCAGGGAGACAGGTATAAGCACGGCTGGTAAACAAGATCCGAATGTTAAAGATCCTGACTGGGTTAAAGTTGGTCCAAGAGCTAGAAATAGAAAAAAGACAATACGACCAGATGCTTTGATTATTAAAACTTGTGGGGATGCTTCCTATGCTGATATTCTCAGACAAGTGAAGAAAGACCCTAAGCTGGATAATCTGGGTCAAAACGTAAAAAATATCAGGAAGACTGAGAAAGGTGAATTATTGTTAGAGTTGAGTAAACCCTCGCATCAGAATACAAGTGAGTTCAGGTCGACGGTAGAAGAGGTATTAGGTGAGGTCGCAGAAGTTAGAGCACTATCCCATGAGATTAGGATCGAGATTAGAGATATAGATGAGGTAACCACAAAGGAGGACGTCTATGAAGCCCTCATTAGAGAATCCGATTTTAAATCCCTGCAGCCTGCTGCAGTTAAATCGTTAAGGAGAGCGTACGGAGGAACGCAAACTGCCACCATTGGCGTAAGTGCTGTCTTAGCTTGCCGTCTTATAGAGATGGCGAAGATACGTATTGGTTGGGTTGTTTGCAGAATACGCGAAAAGGTAACACCAAGAAGGACTATAAATGTCTTGATTATGGACATAGAGCAGCAAACTGTAGGGGGCAGGACCTTTCTAAAAACTGCTTATGGTGTGGCAAAACTGGCCACAAAATTGGAACTTGTTCCAATAAACCGTCGTGCTTGCTTTGTAGAAATGGAACAAACACCGCTAGTGACCATGTCACCGGATGCGCAGTTTGTCCATACTACAGAAGAGCTCTACAGAAACTTAGGGTTTAAAGCAAAACTTAAGGCATCAAAATGCGTATATTACAGTTAAATCTCAACCATTGCCAGGCAGCTCAAGAGCTTCTTAAGCAAAGCGTTCGAGATTTAAATGTAGATGTCGCTGTGCTGAGTGAGCCATATCGGAACATGGGATCTGTAAATTGGGTTTCCGATAATACGGACACATCGGCGATATGGAACACCAGCACGCTAACAATACGAGATAAAATAACATCAGAATGTGGATATGCCCGAGCCACTGTCTCTGGCATCACACTATACAGTTGCTATATTCCCCCTAGGTATTCTATAGAGGACTTTCGAGTAATAGTTGACAATATAAATAGTTGACAATATAGTAACAGATGCAGTTACAAGAAATCCTGTCATAATAGCGGGTGACTTCAATGCGTGGGCTGTTGAATGGGGCTGCCCCTTGACAAACACAAGAGGTAGAGTACTCTTGGAAGCCTTTTCTGTATTGGGTGTTGTACTCATTAATAATGGAGTTGAACAAACTTTCAGAAGGGGTGATGCTGGATCGGTAATTGACATTACATTTGTCAGTAGCAGCATCACAAGCCAAGTTAACTGGAGAATATCCGACATCTATACTCATAGCGATCATAGCGCTATAATCATAGATGTACAAGATGAACAGCCCCGTGTGATTGCACAAGCACGAGGTTTGACAGGATGGATAAGGATATCTTCGCAGCTTGTATGGAGAATATGGAACTGAGTGGTTCAGCTGAAGATATGGCAGTGCAATTAGTAAGTCATATCACTAATGCCTGTAACGTAGCTATGATAAAGCGTAAAAGGTCACCAAATAAGCCCCCGGTGTACTGGTGGAATGATGAAATTGCTAGCTTGCGATCGGAGTGTATAAGTGCCCGAAGGCAGTATACACGAACGAGAGGTAGTTTAGAGAATAGTGTACACCATCAAATATATAAGGATAAAAGGAAAGCGTTGAAGATTGCAATTCGTAGGAGCAAGCGTAGGTGTTTTCTTAATGTTTGTGATGAAGTAGATAGTAATCCTTGGGGCTTTGCATATAAATTGGTAACCAAGAAACTTAAATGTCTTGGTCCATCGCCGCCAAGAGAAGAGCCTCTCCTCAAGGGAATTGTAGATCATCTCTTTCCCCAACAGGAAACTCCGACATGGCAACACAGCTACCCGGCTGAATTTTTCGACATTCCTCCGGTTACGATTGCCGAGATAGAAGGTGCTGTCTCAAAATTTAAAGACAAGAAGGCACCAGGTTTAGACTGCATTCCTAATATGATACTAAAAGAAGCTGTTAAACTCCATCCTGACTATTTTTTGAAAGTAATAAGCGCATGCTTGAGCCAGGGTATTTTTCCAACAATGTGGAAGAGACAAAAGTTAGTATTGTTACCTAAGGATAATAAGCCGCTAGACGACCCTTCCTCTTATAGGCCGCTGTGTATGATAGATACAAGTGGGAAATTGCTAGAAAGTATAATCTGTAGAAGATTGGAAGGTTGTGTTGAAGCTAACCGCGGTTTATCAGATAACCAATTTGGCTTCAGGAAAGCAAGGTCAACAGTAGATGCTATCAAAGTTGTAGTAGAAACTGCTGCTCAGGCTATCCAAGGGAAGAGGTGGAGAAATGGAGCAAAAGAGTATTGTGTAGTTGTAACGCTAGACGTAAAGAATGCCTTCAACACGGCAAACTGGGAGCATATTGTTGATGCCTTAGTCAGTTTAGACATCCCAGCATATCTACTGGCAATTATACAGGACTATTTCCGAAATAGAGAGCTAGTTTATGATACTGATAAGGGTACTAGAAGACGAAAGATCATTGGTGGGGTACCTCAAGGATCAGTACTTGGTCCACTACTGTGGAACGTCATGTACGATGGAGTATTGAGGTTAAACCTGCCGGAGAAGGTAAAGATAGTTGGATTCGCAGACGACATAGCGTTAGTATGTGAAGCAAAAGAGTTAATAGAGGCGGAAACCATTGCAAACGCCAGTATTCAGATCGTAAGGTCTTGGTTGAGATCAATGGGTCTAGCTCTAGCTGACCATAAAACAGAAGCGATTCTGATTAGTAGTAGGAAAAATAGGGAAACCATTAGACTAAATATTGGCACGTGTAGCATAGAATCCAAGGAATGTTTAAAATACCTTGGAGTCATGATTGACACTCGTCTGTCTTTTCATGAGCACTTGAAGTATATAGGTTCTAAGGCATCAAAAACCTGCTCAGCGCTATGCCGGATCATGCCGAATACAAGAGGTTCAAAATATCTGCAGAGGAGATTGCTAACCAGTGTAGTAAGAAGCATTATCTTATATGCATCCCCTATATGGTCAGGCTCACTGAAATACTCTACATATGTGAATCTGATATCCCCTGTGTATAGGCTGGCCGCTCTGCGAGTATGTAGCGCATTCCGAACTGTATCGGACGAGGCCGCCTTTGTCATTGCCGGCATGATACCCATCGAGCTAGAAGCCGTTTCGGACAGTACGAATGGTGTGACTGATATGTGTCTACGGAAGTGGCAAGAACGATGGACAGCGACTGACAAGGGAAGATGGACTTACTTACTGATACCTGACATTAGGGTATGGTTATCAAGAAGACATGGCGACTTGAACTTCTACATTACACAGTTTTTGACTGGACATGGTTGTTTTAGGTCGTACCTGTACCGTTTCGGACATGACAGTGTTCCGTTTTGTCCGAGTTGTGGTGGCAATGTCGTGGAAGATGCCGAACATGTGTTCTTCATCTGTCCACGATTTGATAGTGGTAGAGCGTATTTAGAAGTAGTCTTAGGGCGTAGTATTAGGCCGGACAACATCGTTCCAATCGTGTTGGAATCTTTGTATAACTGGACGTATGTATGTAATTTTATAAAATTGGTTCTGTTGGAACTTCGTAGGTTAGAAGAGATTCGCAGAAGAATCCATGTAGTTTAGATTTAGGGTCTAGGACCTTTCCCACCCCGTGACGTATAGCCTTGCTGTAGTACCACGGGGAGCATTTGGGTCAGTGTCAAGGGGTGTTTTTAGCGTGTTAAAATCTCGCACTTCTGGCAAACACCACCACTGCCAGAGTCTTTCGATGATTTTCATCCCACAAATGAAAAAAAAAAAAAAAAAAAAAAACATACATACATACATACATACATACATACATATATACATACATACATACATACATACATACATACATACATATATACATACATACATACATACATACATACATACATACATACATACATACATACATACATACATACATACATACATACATACATACATACATACATACATACATACATACATACATACATACATACATACATTTCCGCAAGGGTATCTTCTTATGAGGATAACGGGATTGACGACCCCGCGGGCCCTGAGTTATCACAGGTTTGAAGGCATTCTAGGTAGAAATCCTTAAAAAACCTGTGATTCCGCACCGCTGAAAAGCATTAAGATCAAGTCCAGCACGGTCTTAATTATGGCATTTCTGGACATACGAATTTGAATTTTTAGAACCCTGGGCATACATACATACATACATACATACATACATACATACATACATACATACATACATACATACATACATACATACATACATACATACATACATACATACATACATACATACATACATACATACATACATACATACATACATACATACATACATACATACATACATACATACATACATACATACATACATACATACATACATACATACATACATACATACATACATACATACATACATACATACATACATACATACATACATACATACATACATACATACATACATACATACATACATACATACATACATACATACATACATACATACATACATACATACATACATACATACATACATACATACATACATACATACATACATACATACATACATACATACATACATACATACATACATACATACATACATACATACATACATACATACATACATACATACATACATACATACATACATACATACATACATACATACATACATACATACATACATACATACATACATACATACATACATACATACATACATACATACATACATACATACATACATACATACATACATACATACATACATACATACATACATACATACATACATACATACATACATACATACATACATACATACATACATACATACATACATACATACATACATACATACATACATACATACATACATACATACATACATACATACATACATACATACATACATACATACATACATACATACATACATACATACATACATACATACATACATACATACATACATACATACATACATACATACATACATACATACATACATACATACATACATACATACATACATACATACATACATACATACATACATACATACATACATACATACATACATACATACATACATACATACATACATACATACATACATACATACATACATACATACATACATACATACATACATACATACATACATACATACATACATACATACATACATACATACATACATACATACATACATACATACATACATACATACATACATACATACATACATACATACATACATACATACATACATACATACATACATACATACATACATACATACATACATACATACATACATACATACATACATACATACATACATACATACATACATACATACATACATACATACATACATACATACATACATACATACATACATACATACATACATACATACATACATACATACATACATACATACATACATACATACATACATACATACATACATACATACATACATACATACATACATACATACATACATACATACATACATACATACATACATACATACATACATACATACATACATACATACATACATACATACATACATACATACATACATACATACATACATACATACATACATACATACATACATACATACATACATACATACATACATACATACATACATACATACATACATACATACATACATACATACATACATACATACATACATACATACATACATACATACATACATACATACATACATACATACATACATACATACATACATACATACATACATACATACATACATACATACATACATACATACATACATACATACATACATACATACATACATACATACATACATACATACATACATACATACATACATACATACATACATACATACATACATACATACATACATACATACATACATACATACATACATACATACATACATACATACATACATACATACATACATACATACATACATACATACATACATACATACATACATACATACATACATACATACATACATACATACATACATACATACATACATACATACATACATACATACATACATACATACATACATACATACATACATACATACATACATACATACATACATACATACATACATACATACATACATACATACATACATACATACATACATACATACATACATACATACATACATACATACATACATACATACATACATACATACATACATACATACATACATACATACATACATACATACATACATACATACATACATACATACATACATACATACATACATAGGCTGATATAAACAATCAGCCATGCCACAGATTCCGTTCGGATTGGTTTTGATTACGTAGTTGTCATTCCGAAGAAGTACATTTTTCGTGCTTTAGATTGCGTTTATTTTGTATTTCGTTTTTACAATGATAAAGTTTTTATACCTTGAGGCGTTTGGTTACTCATGTTTTTAAATGCAAAGCTCACATTAAGCTTTTTATTAACATGGAAAGCTCATGACCAAATATTTATTTGACGCTCCTAAAAGTATGCACGTTTTTTAATATTTACCGCAAATGAAGTCTGTAGAAGTGTTTTTCAATTGCACTTTGAAATTTAAAAATGGTTTGATTACGAAGAAAGTTTTCGTTTTTGTTTTCTGAAGAAGCAACTTACGGAATTGAAACCACTTCCGATCGGAATGGTATTCTGTGACATGGCTGACTGCGTCGAGCAGTCCGATAAAAATAAGGGTACCCCTTAGAAATGTATTTACATTATCACAGCAATTAACTAGTTATTATTTGGCTTACTGGAAGTTAAAAAATAAGTAGTCAACTAAACAAATTAAAATTCAAAAAAAGTTTATACACGTTATATTTTGTTTATATGTTTTTAAATTTTTTTTGGCCTAGCTGGGATACGAACCTGTGCTCGGTCAGATTTAAAAGCTTAAGCGACAAAACTTAATTTTCATATACAAACACATGTTGACTTAAAAAGTGGTTGTCTACTTATTTTATTAATACATAATAACAAATTAAAATTAATCAAATACGTACCAATTTTATTAAAAACTAAGTAGTACTTCTAATTTAAAACATAGTAATAAGATAAATAAGTATCACTAATTCCTTTGCAACCCGTTCATAAAGTACTACCGATTACAAAATTGACAAAAGTTTTTGCTGGGGATAGACACAGTCTAATATAATATGTATGTGAAAAAGAAAATAAAGGGCTTCATTTCGAAGCGCGATTTAGTCGAATCCATACAAGGTGATGTCAGTGGCGAATTCAGTTCGCGGTACCCGATTCGCTTGGACCGCATACATTTTCAACTTCATTAAAATTGGTTACAATTTTATTTATATGAAGTTTGACATGTACACTGTTCAAACAGCACGAGAAAAAAGTAGTAATCTGTCATAGTAAGTGTCGCGTGCAAAAATTGAACCTTCCGAGGGAAAGATCCGAAATGGCATAAGCGGCGCTCAGAATTTGATGTCGGATTAAAAAGCTGTACTGAAAGGAAAGTCATTCATTCAGACAATGAAACGGTTTTATTAAATGTTCTTCATTATATTAATGAAACTTTTCATTAATACAATTATCAATTACATTGCATACATGAAATCCTTCAATATCTACTTTTCATAAGTTGTTCATTGTATTAATGAAAATTGTTGCATTGTTTAAATGATTTTTTTAGCGAATTTATGGAAAATATGAAGTAAGTCATACAATTTTTGTCAACTCAATGCATACGATTTTTCAAAAATAAGTAAATCAACATTTGTTTATTTCAAAAATGTTACCTATTTCTTATTTTTAGATCTTTCTGAATTTCAAAGCAATATGGTCATCATAAATGAAATGAAAATATTTCTTTTATACAATGAAATATTCTTCATTGTATAAAACACGTTGTTAGCTATGCGTCTTCCTGTTGGCTGAAGTGGTTAGCGCGTTTACTACATACAAATCGTGAGGTGTTGAGTTCGAGACTAGTTTCAGGCAAGCCATCAATATTTACTGGTTACTTAGAGTCCAGGCAGCGGTTGACTTACATATACCAATGCACATCACAGCATCAAAAACATCATATCATCAAAAACATCATATTTCAAACGCTTGACCATTTGTTGGACATTTAACAATGCGTATGAAATAATTGTAGTTCTGTCCAAGGTGCCTTAATAGTAGCTGGCCGCGGTAGCACGACTCTCTACTGTTATTTCTCCTTATAGTATTTTAATATGTCAAATTTTTTTATGTTTTAGGATTTCTTACAATAAATTCGTTCGTAAGCAATGTAAGTGTGGCTAAAAAGTATCAAAATCTGAAAGCGAAAGTTATAAACCGTTAAAAAAAATTTAGCTATAAAATAGCTAAGTTAGCAGGACTACGAGATAGATAAAGGAGGACCGTTTTTGACACACAGAGCAAAAATGAGTGCTTGCTGGAATCAATTTTGTAAGGGAGACCACAGAGCGGAATCACTTGCAGATGCGCTTTCATAATGCATGATTTTTATTCACGATGAGCCGCTTAGCAGAAATAGTTTCTGTTTTCACAAAATGCTTATATTAGTGCAAAAAATTATCAAAAATTTCAGCACTAAAACTGAAAACATATTGAAAAAATGTTTCGATGTTGATTAGCAAGGATGATGGATGGACGTGTTCACAAATGATCTCAAGCCATGTTGAAGGCTTATCATTTTTTATCTTTAATTATTAATTTTGTATTTTTACTCACTATTTGTTATTTCAACTCAGATTTGAAACGCACCAACCACTAACCCAAAAACACTGTTGGAAACCAACTTAATCTTACCAATACATTATTTTAAAATTATCTGCTCTACTTTATTTTTAAAATGTACTGTTCGGTATATACGCATACTGTCTGTGTGTGCACTGTTCCTGTATTCAATCGTACCACATATTTTAAAGGTCTCGCTTACGTTAGTGCTTCCAAGAAGCACTATCGTCAGTGAGAGAAGTTAAATGGTAAATACTTGTGTTATTTTACCAATATTTTTTTAAATTTTAAAATTATCGTCAAAAGCTAATAAATGTACGTGCCTGTTTGCTCGTGCTCTTTTGCAAACGTTAGTGCATTTGTGTTAGCATTTTTGGAAGCATATGTTCTTAATTATGGAATGCATTGCTTCTAACAGCTTTTAGTGCTTCGAAATATAAAATGTTTTTGTGCTGCGCAGTAAAGTATAAATCTAGCAACAAAATACCTGCGATTTTTTGTACTAATGCGCTTGTTGCCGAACTAATAAATTAAATTTTAGGAGTTTCTTGTTCTTAGTAAATAAAAGTAAAATTGTCTGCAATAAAAAAACTATACAGTTATTTACAAATTTTTGTGACTAATTTTATGGAACATTTTTACACAAAGAAACACACAAAATCTCAAAACAAAATACATACATTTATAAGGCATAAAAGAATGAAGTAAGAAAAAATATTAACAATAAAAATACACATAAAAACGAAACAAAGCCAAAAAGCCAAAAATATAGAAAAATGTCTTACCTTTTTGGGCTTCTTTATTGAAACAGTACGTGAATATTGATGATAAACCTGAACATGGTTTGACGTAAATTTGCCCAACATGGAGAAGTTTTTTAATGTTTGTCTTTCACCTTAAATAAATTGTGGGCTTTAAAAACAAAGTGTAGTAAGATTTTTAAAAAGTCTGCAAGAAAAGATAAGAAATGAAGAAAAGAATTATTATAAATAAAATTAAATGGGAAATTGTTGTTAGAATAGAAAGATAAATTAACCATCACATACTGTAGTTACAAAAAGCAACTGTTTTATGTTGATAAAGCTGTATATATCGTCTTCTGCCGAGACAGAAGGTGCGAACAAACTCAGTGAAGTTTATGTGACATATTTTTATTATGTAGTTTGAAATGTGTGCCTGTGCGGCTGCGTGTCCTTAGCATCCGAGCCGATTTAAGCATTACACACAGATAATAGCATGCTACCGACTAGATTTAGGCGCGTGTCGACATTTTCCAGCACGACACGAACATGAAAGCCGGATGTCCAACACGTACGAAACACGCCCGCCCAAAATGTTCAAAACACGAACACGACACAACACGCACGAAATCAAATCCAAAAACAAAAAACACTTGGCCAATAATAATAATAACTACAAAACGTATTTTTATATTTAAAGACATATTTTTCTTCTACTTTAACGTTTCATGTTCTACTTGTATTTTTATTGACATATTTTTGTTGAGAAACAGTAACTTATCAAGATTTTCGCTCAACAATCTTGTGCGGCAAGCTTCTGCATTCATACATATTTTAATCTGAAAATAGTGTCGTGTTTTTTCGTGTCAAGTTTGCTCAACACGACCCGAACGAACGAAATCAGATTTTCTGTCACGCACACTTCGTGTTGAGTCATGCGTGTTCGTGTCACAAAAAAACACGACACGCGCTCATCTTTACTACCGACTACAATTTGTCAAAATTAATATACACACCAGCGTGACCGTTTTGCGACTAAAGTGGCAATTTGCCACTTTTTCAACTGCCTTGCCACTGTTAGTGCCCCTTTTTTAAAATGACCTAAATCTGCCACCTTTTGTAATATTATGCCCCTTTTTGCGTCTTTTTATGAAATGATGCTTCTTGTTTTAATATAAGCTTTTTATGGCACGAAACTGTTTCTATAAAAAAAAATCTCAAGACAAAAATTTGTTTTTGAGTCTATCATGTAAAGTCTTATGACAAAAACTATTTTGAAATAGTTTAAGAGTTCAGATCTATAGATATTCATTATTGTATTAAAATTATTAAAAATAATTTGTTTTTGAGTCTATCATGTAAAGTCTTATGACAAAAACTATTTTGAAATAGTTTAAGAGTTCAGATCTATAGATATTCATTATTGTATTAAAATTATTAAAAATAACACAAACAAGAACGTCTTGTTAAAAATTTTTATGAAAATCACGCAGCTTTAAATATTTTTAAAATTATTTTCATGCAAATTTTGGTGCCATGTCACAATATCCAGTGACATAATGTCCAAAGGCATTATGTCACTGCTAAAAATGGCATAACATCCATGGACATTGTGACACTTTTAATAGTGCCATGGACTTTATGACATTATTGTGACCATTATGACACTTTGAAATGTGTCATAATGTCCACACTTTTAAAAATGAAAACATATTCAAATATATGTACATATTTTTGACTATTCACTTTTTACTTCTGTAATCGGTGACAAGTAATAAGAGATCAATTGACGTTATTGCATTTTAAAAAGTTAAATAAAATCAGGAACAATTTGCAAATAGCGTCAACAATGCTTAAAATATGTCCAATCGACATCGTCGATTCAAAGAAATTAATTAAAATTGTTAAGCAATTTTATTTTACTACAAAATATTGTTTGAGTATCTGGCCTTCGGCCGGGCTTAAGTATTTTTTCTTCTTGGTATATTGAAAAGCGGCCTTCGGCCGGTCTTAACGATTTTGTCCTCTCAGTATACTCAGCGGCTTCGCCGACCGAAGGCCGGCTATGCAAAAATCTTTACTCAGCGAAACTGCTTTTCGATATACTTTAATAATATGCTGTTTCCATATGCAAACAAGCGACTTGAGTAAAAAATCTTTTATGGAAATTGCTAAAAAAAAATGGGAGTGCCTTTCATATAAATTTTATACAAACAAGGCTTGTTTGCATATATGCCCTAGAAATTCATTAAATATTAGAATTTGGTTCAATTATTCTCTTTTCAAAAAAGTTGCCCCTTTTTTTTGAAAGAATCCCCTTTTTGTTGCCACTTTTTTCCTCAAAATCCCCTTTTTGTGCCACTTTTTAAAATTTTTCAACGGTCACCCTGATACACACGTTTATATTAACACGATTATTTTGACGACATAACAGCTACACTGCTACACGACCACCGCACGATGGGCCAAGATTAAAATATTTTGACCAAAAGTACATTACAGGTAAATGCAAAATGTTTTTGAACTGGTTTCAATTCCGTTAGTTGCTTCTTCAGAAAACGAAAAACTAAAATTTTGTTCGTTATCAAACCACTTTTAAATTTCAAAGCGGAATTGACAAACACTTTTCTGCTAACTTCATTTGAACTAAATCCTTAAAAACGTGCATACTTTTAGGAGCGTCATATAAATATTTATTTATATGCTTTTCATGTGAAATTCGTTTCTAAGCACAAACGCCTCAAGGTATAAAAACATTATTATTGTAATACCGAAATACAAAATAAACGGAATCTAAAGCACCAAAAATAAACTTTTTCGAAATGACAACTACGGAATCAAAACGGAATCTGTGATACGCTGATTATACAATTTTTTGCACTTAAAGCTGGCCTAACTAATATAAACAATACTAGCAAGAATTAAGCTGAGAATTATTGTATTGGCTTTTTTCTACACAGCCAATGCAAAAATTAAAATTATATCACACAAAATTAGATACAATTCTTCACATGTGCTCCAAATGGAGCTATTTTTAAAATCCGGCTTTTTGCAACATCAAAGTGCGTAAAAGTGAGATTGATATTTAATTGTTTGTTATGGCATATAACTCCTTAATATGTATACTACTTATATTTTTGCGACCGTTTATAAACATTCGAGATATCGACAATTGACCCAAAAACTACAACTAAGCTTTCGGCTTTAACAAGGGATTATATGAAATTACATCGGCACACAGAATTAAAAAAGTGGGCTCTACATTTAACCAGACCCACCATTATACATGAATTTCTACCCGATGAATCCGAATTTAAGGTCCAATTGGTTCGAAATTTCGAGAGAATTGTTAAAAACTGAATTTTTCGGGATTTGTAGCGGTTTTTCGCAATTTACTCGAAATCTAATACACTGTATGAGCCAAACAGACCTCAGATTCGGATTTAGCGGATCGAAATACATATACATAGGTGGATCTGTAGTGATATTCTGCAACTTTTAACAAAAACAACAGTTGATATATTGTTAACATTTTAAGTTGTTTGCACTAACGTTTGTACGATTCTGTGACTTCTTCTTAACAATATTGCTTAAATTTGACATCATGTGGCATATCTGTTAAAATAAACGAAAAACGCAAAGAGGAATATAACAAAAACAAATGAATTTGTGATTTGCAAACAGTGTACAGAAAATTTTTTTCCTCAAAGTCTTTGTTTTTGTGTTCTAAATGTTAAATTAAATGTTTAAATAATATAAAAATTAAGTTATGAGTTTAGTCGAACTATATGGGCTTATATCCAACGAAATTTTAATTATTTTGGCTTGAGTTCGCTTTTAATTTAATTTTTCAATTAAATTATATTTTTATTTAGCGATAAATGTGAAGCATATAGACAAAGAAATTTTTTGACTGCGTGGATGGTTGAACTGACTTTTTGATAGCTCCCGCTAATCTCATCAGAGTTCTTTACTGCTTAGACCACTCGACCAACGTCGGGTGTTTGCAGTCAACAGCTAAATATCATCTACCTTTAATCAATTCATACTGTCACTCTTAGAGCTGTATTTCATTTGATAGTTATTGATATTCACTTTTTTCTTTGTCTTGTGTTAAGCTTCTTTTTATTATTTCTCTATTCTCTATGAATTATTATCGATAATTACAAGTACTAGTGTGTGTGAATGTTTGTTTGTTCAGTTTTATTTGAACATGTACTTTATTTTGCTAGGTGCCTTTAGAGTTTAAGAATTAAGTTATAAGTTTAGTCGAACTATTTGGGTTTATATCCAACGAAATTTTAATTATTTTGGATTGAGTTCGGTTTTAGTTTAATTTTTCAATTAAATAAAATTTTTATTTAGAGATAAATGTGAAGTATATAGACAAATAAAATTTTTGACTGCGCGGAGGGTTGAACTACCGTTTCGATAGCTCCCGCTAATCTCATCAGACGAAATTTTATTTGGGCTTGAGTTCGGTTTTAATTTAATTTTTGACACTAGTACTTGCAATTATCGATGATAGTTCATACTAGAATAAAAAGAAGCTTAACACAAGCCAAGGAAAAAACTGAATATCAATAACTATCAAATGAAATACAGCTCTAAGAGTGACAGTATCAATTGATTAAAGGTAGATGATATTCAGCTCTTGTCTGCAAACACCCGACTTTGGTCGAGTAGTCTAAGCGGCAAAGAACTTTGATGTGTTTAGCGGGAGCTATCGAATCGTCAGTTCAACCCTCCGCGCAGTCAAAACTTTTCTTTGTCTATATGCTTCACATTTATCTCTAAATAAAAATATAATTTAATGGAAAAATTAAATTAAAACCTAACTCAAGCCAAAATAATTAAAATTTCGTCGGATTTAATATAAAAATTGTTATTTAAACGTAAAAGTTTTTTATGTTTGTATATTGTTGTAGAACAATAAATTTAATTGTTGGCAAAAAGTACGTGCTACGGCTGAACAGCTGGATCGTTGACTATACATTGTTAAAAATGGTACAGAGTAACAAAATTGACAATTTGCTTGGTAAATTCTCTATCAATGACAACTGTTGTTAAAATAGAATAGAGAATCGCACTACTGGTCAAGTTTACATACCACTTTTTTATTTTATGTTCCGGGGTTGTCTTTTCTTATTTAATTTAAATTATTAATGTAATTTTGTACGTCAGTTTATTATATTTATCAGTATTAATATTCTAATGTCACGATTTAAAACTTCTCTTATTACCAGTAAACAAAATTATAGAATTTTATTTCAAAATTTCTTATTGCCGTCTTGAATTGGTAAAATTGATTGTCCGATTCATAATCCTAGACTTCAAAAACCTTCAAATAACTAATCTCCTAATTTTAGAGTAATTAACAAATAATGGTGATATCTTAAAAAAGTACTAATATTGTAGCCGCCATACTGATTTCACCATTTTAAATTCCACATATCTGTTTGCAAAATACCTATAGTTTCCTTTGCCTTTTTTAAAAAGTTAAAAGTGTGATGTTTTAAAAATTTGTACCGCCATATTGGATCCGCCATCTTGAATTTTTAAATTAGATTCGTAGTCCGCAACTCTAAAAATCTCCTTATGACTGATCGCTAACCTCTGTCGCTCCTATTCTTAAAGTAATTAGAAAATTATGACCTCTTAAAACTGTATCAATGCTGTACCCGGCATATTGATTTCACAATTTCAAATTCCAAATGTCTGTTTATAAAATATATATTAGGGACTCCCATATCCCTTTGTATATTTTAAAAAATTAAAAGAATAAGTTGATGTTAATTTTTCCCTTATTCCTTGGAATATTAATCATGCCCATTCTTTCTGAATATAACGTTACGAACCTTAGCCTAATAATCAATTTGGATTCACAAAGCAAATACGTTCAAAATAATCGTATTAATAAAAGGATGATGTTCGAAAAATTTTGGCCACAATATTGGATTTGTAAATTTTATTATCGGGTTAGTAATCCGCGACTCTAAAAACCTTCATATGGTTGATCTCTTACCTCTGTCGTTCCTAGTCTTAACGTAATTAGAAAATAAAGATGAGCATATAAAAAAGTATCAGTATTATAGCCGCCATATTGATTTCATCATTGTGAATTTCAAAAATTTTTTAAAATAATATCTATCACAAGTCCCAGTTTCTTTTGAATTTTTTAAAAAATTTAAAATTGGATTTTTTTTAATTTTTACTGCCATATTGGATCCGGCATCTTGAATTTTAAAATTTAAATTTAATATTTGAAATCAGTGGTGCCATACACACTCAATGCAATATTTTTTAAAACCAGTAAATCAATATTCTATATATGGCCAAAATTCTGGGATCCTGGCTCATATAAAAACAAATTCAAAAGAATTTTCTTCTCTTTTTGTTTATATCAGGCAATGAAATCATGGTGCAATTATACTTTTTCCCTTACATTTTCGACCTTGTTGGTAGCGTCGTACTACGACGACTTATTTGGTACAAATTAAAAATCAAAGTTGTTTATTATATGACTAAAGCCCTGTACAGACGGTTGTAAGATCTTACAATATTGTCAGATCTGCCAATGTGCTGACGATGTACTGACAATAAAAATTGTCAGCACAAGGTATATTGTTAGTTCACACTGCTGTATCAAAGTTGTTAGAAAAACTCACAATTTATTGGCAGACAGTTGTTTGACAATAAATTTATCTGACAATATTGTCAGTAAAGAAATTGGCAGTTCACACGATTATCAGATGCAAAAATTGTCAGATCTGTTGTTTGGCGGTGCCAGACGCATATCATTTAACAGAAATCATCAATTATTTATCATCTGTGCTTGTGTTAACTTTAAAAAGTAAAAATCTAAATTATTATTAAACATAGAGAATCTATTGTAACTATTTTAGCTGCATAATTTCTCTTATTTTCATTTTTCCCTAAAAAATGTGTGCAGTGCTGCCAATATAAAATAGTCTCTGACAATGACGCCAATCTGCCAATAATCTGACAATGGTAACACGATGTGTTCACACGATTGTGAGATTTCTGTAAATTTTTTTGTCAGCAGGTAGTATTAATATCGACTGACAATGCTTTTTCTGCACACGTTGTCAGACAAAAATTTTCAGTTCACACGATTGTAAGAACTTTTTAGCACATTTTACTTACAATATTGTAAGAACTGACAATCGTCTCTACATAGCTTAAAGGTAGAAATAGCGAGCCGTACCGTACTGTTTCTTTAAGAAAACGTGTCAGCTGTTCGTTTATGGCATGGGAACACCAATGCAAAAGCTTACCGAATTTAAAAGTCACTTTGCCGTAACGTCCCAATCAGTATAAAATAGAAATCCTAAAGTTATTAAAGCGGCTTTCAGACTATTAGATTTAGTATTAATACTTGTCAAAAACTCAAACCTTAAGTAAAAATCCAACAGTGTGAAAACAAATTGTTATGATCAGTCAAATAAATCAGTCAATAATACGTAGCATGAATAATTCTTCATACATATACTCAAATTACATACGTAAGGAAATTTGACAGTATTATGGTATTCGTAATTTTTAGGAAATTTTTTAAACAATCACATTTTTCATTGTATCAGGGTTGTCTTTTCCACAAACAAACAGAGGAATAACAAAAACAGTTGTGTATTTGTTTGCCAGCATATATAAAGAAAAAGAACGAAAAAATTTGCCTTATTGTAATTTATTTATGTTACGTTTTATTTGGAATGTGATAGTGTAGAAACAAAATGTAATGAGAAGATTTTCTTTGAGATTTTTTGACAGTCATTCTGATTTTGATTTGATTTTCGTCTTACAAAATCTAATAAAAGCTTGTATTGCAATGTGAAATGGCCTTAAGTGACAGTTGTAAAGCAGTGATGGGTTGCTTGTATGATAAATGGAATGAGGGTATTTTCGCTCCGTTTTTTGGTACTTTTGATAATAATATCTGTGTGGGAAACAACTTAAAGTAATACATATATGTATGTATGTTTGTACATAACTATACATATATTAGATGTATGCATATAATAAATAAATACATATCGTCATATAAAATGCAAAAGGGCATATCATCGTTTTTAAACACTTTTCAGGAGAGATAAAAAACTTAATAAAAATGAAACTACATATTGTGATTTAAAAAAATTTCAGCATAGTATCATTAATTCAGACAAAAGTTTTTTTATTAAGTTTTTTACGTATCCTCAAATATTATTTAAGAGGACACGATATGCCCTTTTGCATTTTATATGACTATATATGCACGTTAAATATAAATGTGATATAGATAAAAGGATTAAAATGGTTTCAAACCATTTTTTGTGTATGCACATATAAAAAATGATTTCATTTCTTACATATGTACTTAGCTATGTATTATGTTGGTGAAATACCTACATTGGAATTTTTTAAAAAGCCGATTCGATTTTTTTGTTAGTTAGGGCTTTTTGCGTTTTATTTAACGATATGTATGTATACATAGATACCTATTTATTTATTATATATATATAATATAATACTATTTACATGGTTTAGGTACTTTTTCTTCGCAAGACCCACTATTTGAACATTTTTAACTTCCATCACTGTTTTGTGAACAGCTGTTTCTTTTTCATATTAAAACAAGAAAATAGAGTAAAAGATACGCACGTTTTTAAATGTTCTATAAGTGGACAAACGTGCTAACAGTACGGTACGGAACGGTAGCGCTATAGCAACGGTTGGCTAATCGGACAACCAATGCAAAAGCTTACCGAATTTAAAGGCCGTGTCAGATACAACTTTGTCGCTTTGCGTGACGTTTCTAACTTTGATAGAAAAGTGTAAAGCAAAAGGTGTATGACACAATGAAAACTTTGACAACACTCGCGCATCGCTCGTTTACCAAAAAAAGTAGTTGATAATTTTGTTATTTATTTTTTTGTTATAAAAATAAAAGTCAATCATGTTATTTTACGATTTATTATAAATAAATAAATGGCACATACATGTTTACCTCTTATTAAAACAGATTCTAACGCACGATATGTTTCGTTTGGCAATATAATAAAATAAAATTATTCCAGCTGATTTTCAAAGCAAGCAAAAAGATGAGAGTTGCCGAACTTTTCGCTTCACGCTGCGTTAAAAGTGCTTTATGTAGCATGTTTCGTATAAGTATGTACATTTCATCTTAGATGTCAAAGCGAATCTGTAACGCAACGCGAAGCAAAAGTTTTATCTGACATGGCCTTAAAAGTCACTTTGCCGTAACGTCCCAATCAGTATAAAATAGAAAACCTAACGTTGTTAAGTGACAGTTGTAAAGCAGTGATGGGTTGCTTGTATGCTAAATGGAATGAAGGTATTTTTGCTCTGTTTTTTTTTTTGGTACTTTTGGTAATAGTAATATCTGTGTGGCAAACAATTTAAAGTAATACATATATATCTAAGTATGTATGTTTGTACATAAATGTACATATATTAGATGTATGGATACCATAAAGAAATACATATCGTCATATAAAATGCAAAAGGGCATATCATCGTTTTAAACATTTTTCAGGAGAGATAAAAAACTTAATAAAAATTAAACTTGTGATTAAAAAAAAATTTCAGCATAGTATCATTAATTCATACAATAACTTTTTTTATTAAGTTTTGTATCTATCCTGAAAAATTATATAAGAGGACGATATGCCCTTTTGCATTTTATATGACTATATATGCACGTTAAATATAAATGTGATATAGATAAAAGGATTAAAATGGTTTCAACCCATTTTTTGTGTATGCACATATAAAAAATAATTTCATTTCTTACATATGTACTTAGCTATGTATTATGTTGGTGAAATACCTACATTGGAATTTTTTAAAAAGCCGATTCGATTTTTTTGTTAGTTAATGGTTTTTGCGTTTTATTTAACGATATGTATGTATACATAGATATCTATTTATTTATTATAAATATATAATATAGATATATTTTTATGTACCTACACCAAATATAGTTTTAATACTATTTACATCGTTTAGGTACTTTTTCTTAGCAAGACTCACTATTTGAAAATTTTTAATTTCCATCACTGTTTTGTGAACAGCTGTTTCTTTTTCATATTAAAACAAGAAAGTAGAGTAAAACACACGCACGTTTTTAAATGCTCTATAAGTGGACAAACGTACTAACAGTACGGTACGGTAGCGGTATAGCAACGGTTGGCTAACGGAGCCTTAACATAATTTCCGTGGTTGGAAAGGAAATAGTGAGCAGCGTGACCGTTTTGCGACTAAGTGGCAATTTGCCACTTTTTCAACTGCCTTGCCACTTTTAGTGCCCATTTTTTAAAATGATCTAAACCTGACACCTTTTGTAATATTGTGCCCTTTTTTGCACCTTTTTTATGAAATGATGCTTCTTGTTTTTATATAAGTTTTTTACGGCACGAAACTGTTTTATAAAAAAATCTAAAGACAAAAATGAGTTTTTGAGGCTATTATGTCAAGCCTTATAAAAAAAAGCTTTCTTAAAATAGGTTAAGAGTTTAGATCTATAGATATTCATTATTGTACTAAAATTATTAGATACTAACATCCTGATTTACTAACACGAATAGGAACGTCTTGTTAAAAATTTTTATGAAAAGCACGCAGTTTTAAATATTTTTAAAATGATTTCATGCAAATTTTGGTGCCATGTCATAGTGTCCAATGGCATAATGTCCAAAGACATTATGCCATTGCAAAAAATGTCATAACATCCGTAGACATTGTGACACTTTTAATAGTGCCATGGACTATATGACATTATTATTATGACCATTATGACACTTTGAAATGTGTCATAACGCCCACACTTTTAAAAATGAAAACAAATTCAAATAGTACACACATTTTTGACTATTCACTTTTTACTTCTGCAATTTCGGTGACAAGTAATAAAAGATCAATTGACGTTATTGCATTTTTAAAAGTGAAATAAAATCAAGAACGATTTGCAAACAGCGCAGTAAGTGCTCATTTTAGTTAGAGAAATTTAATTTTTTAATAGTTAAACAATAATTTTTTTATATTCTCAATAAACTCGTTTTATATTTTTTCACAAAGCAATAAAATTATACAAATGTAAGAAATGTAAATAATACAACGATATAATGTATTTCCCACTTCTTATTTTATTTTCTATAACTTTTTTTTATTAAAAACACAAGATTTAACAAACTTTTGGCAGAAATACCATCAACACCAGGTGGTCGCAAGAGAATTTGCCGTGAAGAATTTATATTTGGGCTGTCAAAAAAGCTGATAGATTAACACAGTTGACAGTTCAAATACGGAAAAGAGTTCGTAGTCAGCCGAGCTCTCGAGTCCATCTGGTATTAATTCGCCTTGCAAATGAGCAAAACATAAAACAGCTGATCCGCAGATCGGTTTTATTTGCATTCGAAAATAGCAAAACCGACTTGCTTTCATGACACCAAATGAAACCAATATCGATTTGCAAACCGACAATCAGCAAAACCGACTTGGATTCCATGACACCCCTGATTAAAGACTTAAGTAAAATTTTTAGTATATTTTCTTAATATACTTTTTTTGATAAAAATGTTTTCCTGTTTTTTGTGAATTAATTTTATCAGGTGGTGTTGATTCTAAAACAACTACAACATTACAATAACATTTGACATCTCAGCCCCTACGTTAACGTATACAAATTTTGACATCTGAGCATCTAATTTGCGGAAAAAAAGTAGAACAGCTGTGCTTATGATATCACCTGTATAAATCCACCTTGGATATAATCAGCTAGTGGCTTTTCACACTATGCTTGTCTGAAATTTATATAAAAAGCACTCAGTTTTTTAAACTCAAAATCCCCTTTTTGTACCACATTTTAAAAATTTTCAACGGTTACCCTGACAGTGAGCACATAGGTAAATGTCTTATCTTTGGGAACTTTCTTCGCCGCTAATTCCTGATTAACTCGAAAACACTTGGAAATGTATTTAAATGGGACAAACCGTTCTGGAGTTATGATGAAAATTAGCGTGACCACCCATTTTTAAATGAGAAAGAAAAAAATCGAAATACAACTAATTTTTTTAACCGATTTTAATGTAATTACGCATTTTAGAAAGCTGGTTTAGCGTAATTTTCACAATAATAAATTTATGTATATATGAGAGATTCACAAGGTAGTCATAAAGTCATATGTTTTAAAATAATAACACGAAAATATATGACTGTTGTGAGCAACCCCTCATAAGTTAGTGTGCTATTTCAAATTTGCATCAGCTGATAAAAAAAAGCAATTATAAATACTTGAAATCAGAATGCTAAAAACAAGTGACAAAATTTAGTTATATTTTGTAAATTCATTTTATAGAGTATAAGAATGTAAATAAATAAATAAAGTGACAAAATTTAAATAATAGCCAGTTTGTTTTTAAATTATTCAACTTGTTAATAAAGTAAATAAAACCCAGCTGAATATCTTCTAAACTCTTACGGCTGTATGCAAAAATACTTAAAGTAGCTTTGCCAAGCAATTTTGAGTAAAGTTGTATTCTAAAAAAATTATTATATCAAAATTTTAAAGTAGGCACTCACGTTTGTTAAGACTACTTTAAGTTGATATTTGCAAAATGTGTATTTTTTGCCACAAATATTTTTGTTAATATAGCACATATTGATTCCTGTTACATCTGAAAATGGTGCTTGGAGTCTTAGCTCTTAGCTTAAATTTATTATTTGTTTCATGTAATGGAAAACAACACCAAATTATCTAGTTGATTCGAAATACATAGAAAAATTCATAAAAAATAAAAAAAAATAAAAATATAAAGACATGTCTTAGTGATGTATATAAAATCAAAACAAATCGAAAAAAACTGGATATTCAAATACTCATTCATTCGAATAAAAGAAATTGTGTTAATTCTTCTATGTTCATAATATATTTTTACTTTTACTTCATAGAAATATTTATATGCTTTACTACAATGTCAGAAGCTCATATTTTTTGAATTAAGTTGTTTTACTTCAAAGTAAAAAAAGTTATTTAATAAAATAAAAAGTTATTTGACTACTCGAATGAAATTTGTATTCGTTTTTGTACATCATAAACTATGAAGTGGTTGTTGAACACGGTGGTGTTACCAGTATTTATTATTAAATCACAAAATAGTTAAAGTTGTCTTTTGCATATAATTTCTTAACAAAGTTATGTTATCCTTAAAGTGCTTGGTAACTACTATGAACTTTAAAGCTAAAGTAAAATATTTTTTAGCATACAGCCGTTAGTTTTTAATTAAAGTAAAACAAATTTCAACGCACACAGAAAGTGAAATACATAAACATAAACGAAACCAGCTGTTGCCGGCGACTGAGCCGACTAATTTTCTACGCGGCTGCTAGTAGAAAAACGTTAGTTGGCTGCCAGCCAGCTAGAGTATACAAACAAAATTTTCTCAGTTGCATATTTTTAAATGTCTCGATTTTTTATTTTTACTTGTTACACAGGCATAAAAATATAATTAAATGTGAAGTTATAAAACTGTGAACAGTTTTAGGACATACTTTAGTGCATATTACATACATTCATTTATATCAACGGCGGAGGTTTGTAAATATTATCAACGGCTCGACGAAAGAGTTTCGGCAGTTCGGCTCAGATTTTTACTGTGTAGTTATGAAAAAATAATAAACACAGCACAAAAAGTCATTATTTTAGGACTTTTTTGTTTGAAGCACAACAACAATTGTTCAATTCACAAGGTCAGTCGTATGTCTTATCGTTTAAAAAAAGACGACACTTGTTTATGTGCTTGTGAACAGACAAATTTGTTGTACCGTTATCTTCAATGTCAATTTAATTAATACCAACACAAGGCGATTTAATACCAGGTAGCCTCGAGAGATCAAGTGACTAAGAATATGTTTCTATATTTGAACTATCAACAGTGTTAATATATCAGCTTTTTGACATTTCAAATATAAATTCGCCGTGCATAATTTATATTTGGACTATCAAAAAAGCCGATACCTTAACACAGTAGGCAGTTCAAATATGGTAAGCAATTCATAGTCACCTGATCTCTCGAAGCCACCTGGTATTAATTCACCTTGATTTGATACCATGAAATGAAACCAAGCATGGGAGTTTTAATTTGACGCCAAATAGAATAACTTTTTTCGCGACAAGCAATTTTGATTAAAATAGTTTGACAATTAAATTGAAATGAATCAATTATATATTTATCATTAATAAGAATGTATTTTCTGGTGTTACATATCACATATATAAAAGATTTTTATAAATTAATCTAACAAATAGAATATTCCCAGACCTGGCCTTAATACAACTATTTGAAAGAACATATACAATTCAATCGTATAATAATAACTCACTTTTGTACGAAAATTACCAACAACAAAAATACAATATTGTATAATTAGACGATTACACAGCACATACGACGATAATACGAGCTTGTGAATTGAACAAATGTTTTAAACTATCTTAAAATATTAGCACTTTATGACATTATGACATGATAAGACACCTTGTGAATACCCCAATAGACTTTGGTATCTGATATGCAACTTAGAGCATGACGAAAGTAAAATTTTGTTGGAAAATGTGTTCCTTTTACACTTAGACCACCATAACTTTGCGATTTATTAACTTTGCGATTTATTACTAAAATGAAATTTATTTTTAGACAAACTTTTGTTTGAAAATGTTTTGGTGATAATTTTTTCTGTGTAATTCAAGCGAATTTTAAAGAATTTTTAAGATTCAACGTTTTTTAACGGCGCTAGAGTAAAGTCAGAGAGTTTTGAGTAAGAATTGCTAAGCAACTAAATGAGTTTTACAAGCTTCAGGAAAACAGTTGTAAAAAATTCATTTTTTGGAGTAGGATATTGAAACTTTTTTCTGTAATACTTAGCTATAATAAGAACTAGCTGTAAAAGAAATTTTATGTGAAGTTTTATTTTTACTGGTTTGAAGAATGCTTATTTTTCACTTAAGCTTTACAAAATTTGTAACTTTGATGGAATATTAAATATTAATATATTCGAATATTAAAAGTGCAAAAAGCCATGTCAAACATTTTAAAATTTTAACAGGAGAAACATAAAACTTGTTTCTTCTTCTTTTATTACCTATCCATTACTGGATTTAAGTGATTACATGCATATTTCTATATAATACAATTTTCTTTGTTATATAAATTTATACTAAATGTTTAGGATATATTATTAACTATATTAGCAAACTCTTCTCTTCTTCTTGCTGTGTGGATAAGATCTCCTATGGTATTTAGCCCTGTCCAGTTTCTAATATTACGCAGCCACGACATCTGCTTTCTTCCCATACCTCTTCTTCCTTCAATTCGTCCCTCCAGTATCAATTGTAGCATTTCATATTTTTCTCCTCGGACAATGTGTCCTAAATAGGCAGTCAGTCCTACGTCGTTTGATGGTTGTTAACAGCATACGTTCACTATTAATTCTCCTCAGAACTTCGTTATTTGAGACTCGATCTACCCATGATATTTTCAAGAGTCTACGATAACACCACATTTCAAACGCTTCAATTTTGTTCATTGATGTTATTTTTATTGACCATGTTTCCAAGCCATACATGAGTATCGACCACACATAGCACTTCATAAAACGAATCCGAAGGGATAAGTTTACTTCACGGCTTGTAAGAATTTTCTGAAACTTGATGTACGATGATCTGGCCATTTCTATTCATCGGTTTATTTCATTTTCACAATTCCACTCTTCATGTAGCAAGAAGCCAAGATATAAAAATTTGTTTACTCTTTCTATGTGTTGATTATTGACCGTCAGTGTAGCATTTGGGTACAGTGCTTTTGATCGACTTACAATCATGAACTTAGTTTTCTGGATATTTAAATTCAAGCCAAAGTTGTTAATGTGATCATTGACGGCTTGTAACATTGTTTGAAGATCTTCCATTTTATCAGCTAGAATGTTAAATTGCACATTTTTCTACGCGGGGAATCATTTAAGCGAACCTCAAATAAATGCGCAATCGACGCATTTAAATAACCCCGGATAAATTCCCAAATGATGCATTTAAAAAATCTCGGGTAAAGCGCAAATGATTCGTCTAGAAAATTCTCAAAAATAATCAAACGACTTTAAGTTTAATAAATTAAAAAATCAAAAAATCCGACTGCATAAAAAGCTAAAAAGAAAATAAGAAGTCCAGCAGTGCGGAACATAGCGACTTTTACTGCCGGGAGCCATTATTAAGAAGATTTCATTTTTAATGATTTCCCCTGTAAAATTCGCTATGTTCCGCACACCTGGACTTTTATTTTTAGGTATTTATGCTGTTGTGTTTTTTTATTTTTAAATTTATTTTTTAGTTTTTTTAAGTTCATTTTGTGCACAGTTTAATTTTTGATTTTTTGTTTAAAGTTAACTTTTTACGCACTAAGAATTTTTATTCGCTAAGCAATTTTAAACCAATTTATTAAATTAAATTTAAGTACATATATAAATTATATATTTTTTGTAGTCTCCTTTGAATTTCCTTTATTTTGATACCATACTCGATAGTTTTGGTAAAAAAAATTTTTTAACGTACTACTTTTTCGCGCTAAAAGTCCGCCATTTTGTTTTTTTGAAACACCTATCTAAAAACACTTGGATTCTTAAGACGAGTACAATGCGTTAACTGTAAAAATCTATACAGGCGTTTGGAAGATACATGGTAATAAAGAAAATTACAAACATATATACAAGATACGCGCGAAAAATATAACCCTTCTTAGCAGTCGGATTACTAAACATATAACTTATATATACTTTTGTAATCTCCTTTTAATTTTTCTTATTTTGGTACCCTACTCGATAGTTTGATAAAAAATATTTTAACGTAATACCGCGCCAAAAATCCGCCATATTGTTTTTTCTTTTCAAACATCTATGTAATACATATCTAGGAACACTTGGGTTCTTAAGACGACTACAACGATACGTTATTTATTTCCCTAAAATATTTTGTGACTTTGGTCTCTGGAATTTTTAGACAGGTGTTTAAAGTGAAAATTACATATATTACACAATTTTTTGCACTTAAAGCTGACCTCACTAATTTAAAAAAGAATTAAGCTGAGAATTATTGTATTAGGAAATTCAAAAAATTAAAAAATCTATCACAAAAATTAGATAAAACTCTTCAGGTGTGCTCAAAATGGAGCTATTTTTGAAATACGACTTTTTGTAACACCAAAGTGCGATCGATATTGAAATGCTTGTTATGGCAAATTACTCCTTAATATGTACCCCACTTATATTTTTGCAACCCCTTGCGACCGTTCATAAACATTCGAGATATCAGCAATTGACCCAAAAACTACCCTTTGGGCTTCAACAAGTGATTATATAAAATTACATCGGCGCACAAAACCAAAAAAATGTGCTATACATTTAACCAGACCCACCATTATACATGAATCCGAGCTTGAGAAAATTGCGAAAAACTGAATTTTTCGGGATTTGTAGCGGTTTTTCGCAATTTGCTCGAAATTTTTTACGGTGTATGAGCCAAACAGACCTCAGATTCGGATTTAGCTCGTCGAAATACATATAGATATGTGGGTCTGGACGACATGGCGATCAATTTTATATTAGCAGTAATATCATGAATCATAAAATTTAAAATGTAATCAAAATTCTTAGGTACTTTATAAAGCCCTAGAAAACTCAAATTTAATATATAAGATAATAAGCACATAAACAAAGAAAAAATTATGAAAGCGGAAACTGTCCTCCTAGCAGACTGAAAAAAGGATGAATATCTGTAAACATTTTATATAAAAAACGTACTTCCTAAATTCTTACAAGACTGAAATTCAGTATGTAGGATATAAATTAAACATTAAATACGTGAAAATTAAGAAATCGGACCGCTCCAATGCTCCTATAAGGTGGTGCGAATTATCGCTAATTTCCTCCGTAAATATCTGCTTATTTGATATCGGAATTTCCCCACCAACCCTCGAGAAAGGGTGTATATCTATCTGTACATTCTTTTAGTATTACAGTCGTATGTTGGAGCTGACACGGGCAATTTTGTATTGCTTTAAGTAAACTATAAGCTAGTTTATAGTAGACATTGTACATTTTTTTGTGTTCCCTAATCATTTTTGCATACAAATTTAACAAAATAAACATTTTGGCGATTTTTTTCTATTTTTGGCGAATTTTAGCGATTCGGACTAAATTTATTTTTTAATATTTATAAAAAATATTTTTAAAATTAAAAAAAAAAATTTATATTATTGACAAAAAATAAGGAAAACCCAATTCGGCGATTTTCGACATTGAATTTGGCGAAAATGGTGAAAATAAATCTGACAACCCTGGTCTGGACAAGTTTACATAAATATTTATCAGATCTTAATATTCTAATGTCACGCTTTAAAACTTATCTTATTAACAGTAAATAAAATTATAGCATTTGAATTGGTAAATTTGATTGTCCGATTCATAATTCTCGACTTCAAAAACTCCGAAATAACTGATCTCCTAATCTTAGAGTATTTAACAAATAATTATGATCTCTAAAAAAAGTACTAGTATTGTATCCTCCATATTGATTTCGCCATTTTAAATTCCAAATTCTGTTTGTAAAATGGCTATCACAAGCTCCCATATTTTCCTTTGTCTTTTTTTAAAAAATTAAAAGTTTAGTGTTTTAAAAATGTTGACCGCCATATTGAATCCGCCAGCTTGAGTTCTTAAATTTTAATTTCAGATTTGTAGTCCGCGACTTGAAAAACCTCCATATGAATTAGAAGATTATGATCTCTTAAAAATGTATCAATATTATACCCACCATTGATTTCCGCATTGGAAATTCCAAATATCTGTTTGTAAAATATCTATTACGGGCTCCCATTGTTTCCTTTGTCTAGTTTAAAAAATTAAAAGGATGATGTTTTTAAAATTTTGGCCGCCATATTGGATCCGCGACGCTAAAAACCTCCATATGGTTGATCTCTAACCACTGTCCCTCCTATTCTTAAAGTAATTAGAGATAATGATGATCTCTTAAAAAAGTATCAATATTAAGCCGCCATATTGATTTCACCATTGTGAATTTAAATTTTGTTTTTTAAATAATATCTATCACAAATCCCCAGAGTTTCTTTTGCATTTTTTAATATATTAAAAGGTTGATATTTTTAAAATTTTGACCGGCATATTGGATTGGCCAAAATTATTGGATCCTGGCCCATCGTGCAAAGTTATAGCTATCGCATAAGAGCAAATGTGAAATAAATATTTTGAAATAGGTCAAGAATATCACCATTGTTGAAAATAAAAAAAAGTCATGAGGTAATAACTCTTTTTAACATAAAAGTGTCAGTGTAATTTGTTCGGTACTCTCTCTTGGTTGCGGAGTTGCGGGGTTCAAAACTATTATTTTTTAATCGTCGTAACTCATACATTACAGAACAGATATAAGCGATATGGTTATCATTTCAAAGTGCTCTAAAATATATTTCAATTTACAATTTTTTTTATCTGACTTTTCATGTAAAAGCACTATTATCTAAAAACTGGCCCTAGCAACAGTACTTAAGCATATATGTATAGTTTTACAGAGAACTTTCCAAACTTTTACTTGGTGCATACTTGAAAGCTATGAAATTAGTAAATTGTGAATTCAAGAAATTAGGTTTCAAAAATAAATTAACTCATTTAACACATGAACTCATTTTTAAAGTGCCATAACTAACATACCTGTTTGGAATGCCGGGTATCTCGAAATAAGATGGTAAGACATTCGAAAGTACCGCTGGTTGATTTCCAAAACATTCGGATTACCCCGGGGACAATATTGCGGACGGAATCGCAAAACAAGGTGTGACATTTAGTAACCCAATGAGCTTCCACTTCATTGGCATTCATCTATCTCACTGTAAGCTACTGATACAGCTTGATTCGTACAGGCTGGCACAACATAGGTGGGAACACTGAGTCACCTTCCATGTGGTTAGGTCCACATGGCCCACAACAACCTAAGCAGGACACGTGATCTACTCAGGATCGGTAAAGATCAAACGAAACTATTAGTTACAGTGCTCACAGGGCACTGGAATATCGGAACCCATGCCAAAAGGATGGGTCTCCATTACAACGACTATGTCCGGCCCTAGCCAGCGTAAGGACAATAATTTTGGGCACTACCATACTTCCAGACTTAGACGGTCTGGCAAAAGTAGGGCTCGCCAGCTAGCCTCGTACTTAGTTCAATCGGGATTGTTTGATACAGCGACAGGACAATCGTAATTAATAAAGCGATTAATTACACCTTGTCTGCTCCAGGGACCGAAATAACGGAGGCAAGTGAGTCACTTCTTGAGTCGTGACTGCCCTCGCAACCTAACCTAACCTACCTGTTTCGTAATACTGGAGCCCACAGGAAGCGCTGAAAAAATTGTACTAAAATTTTAATATCTGCCAGCAGCACCAAATAATGTTGCTACCGATCAACTGCTGCTGAGTTTCTTTTCTCTGTTTTCTCTGGTCGTAGCAGTTACCTTCGTGATACTAGTGCAGAAAAACTAGTGTTCTCTCATTACAATCACGGTTGCTAGAAATGCGCATTTATCTGCATTTTGCAGATTTTACCCCTCCAAAAACGCTAAATGCAGATTTGAAGATTTTTGACCTAAAAACGCAGAGCACATGAAATCAATCAAAATCGTGTGGCTTACTTGGGTACAACAATTCAAAAATATGTTAGTACTATTAGAGCCGAAAAAGTACTATTTTAGAAGCTCATTGGTACGAAATGAATTTTATCATCCCTTAGACTTATAATTTATCATCCCTTAGACTTAATAAACAACGACAGCTACATTCATAAAAAATTCTTATTTTAGGTTTAAGACTTACAATTGTTATTGAACAGTTTCACGCTAAAAACTGTTTAATATAAAATTGCATTCATAAACACTACGATAGACATTGTGTGTTTTAAGGGATTCTAGATTTCGATAATGGCAACACCACCATGTTTTGTAGTTAGTGTTGCAATAAAAACAATATGATTTCATCCGGATATTGAAATAAACGAATAAGTTTTTATCATTTTCATGTAAGTTAAGATTTTTTCAACTCTCTTAATAATATATTTCTCAACTTATTTGATACGGGTTTTCTATGAAGTAAAAGCAAAAAAGAGAAATGATTACAAAAGAATTCAAACGATTCTTTAAATCATGTATGCAAGAGGTACTCGAATAACGAACCTGTTTGTATTTGTGTTGATTGTTTCAGCATCACTAACATTTCTTTTTGCTTTTATGTGTTTTGATGGTGCTTTTTTGCTAATTTTGTTGCGAATTTTGTTTAACTTAAATAATTTAGTGGCATATTTTATTAAATTTTAAAAAAAACATACTTAAATGCTTATAGCCAAGACTTCAATCTTTAATTTAAAGACTGTCATGTATTCCTGTGTGCTAAATTTGCAAAGATATTTGCAGTTAAAATTGATATATCGATGATATGAATTTATTGAAGGTTTATAGAAGGTGCATACCATCTTTAAACCTATTTTAAAATTTTCATGTAATAACGATTTATGAATGCAATTTTATGAAATTTTGCTTCAAAGTAGTTTATTGCCCTGTTTTAAATATTTATGAATATGGCTGTGAGCTTTTGACACATGTATGTATATAAGAGCGACTCGCCTTGTATGAAGATGAAAAACGTGTTTTTGTTACCCCTCTCAAATTAAAGACCGGTCTTTTTAATGAGGTTCCCAAAACATTTGTGGGGTCTAGCGATGACCGCCCGTGAGCTGTACCGTGCTTAAAATATATATATTTTTGTAGTTTTTTTATATTTTCGCATTTTCTTCCAAGACAACATATAAAAAAAATTACATCGTTTGAAGAATCTTTTCAAGCTGCATCAATTGGTGCATTAAACTTTACCATTCATACCATCAGTAATGCGGTATTCCATAAAAACACGGTTTTTAAGAGTTTTGATTGCAGCTGCTACTTATATTAAAATAAATTTTACTTTTTTTAGTATTATTTGATTTGAGGCAGTGTTTATTTATTTCTGTTCTTAGATACGTGAAAACTTTTGCGATAACTAGAAACAGAAATAAATAAACAATACCTCAAATTATATAATACTAAAAAAACGTAAATTTTATTTTCATATAAGTAGCACCTGCAATAAAAACGATTAGAACTCGTGGTTTTTATGGAATAACGCATTGCTGATGCTATGTATGGTGAAGTTTAATCCACCATTGTCTTGAGCGAAAATATCCAAAAAACTAGCTCTCTTAGACACGGTGCAGCTCACAGGCGGTCATCGCTAGACTCCACAAATGTTTTGGGAAACCTCATTAAAAAGACCGATCTTTAATATGAAAGGGGTAACAAACATTTTTTTCTATGAGTCGCTTTACTATAGATTAATCTGAAAATTGAATCTAAGAAAGGATATGAAACTTTTATTGTAGACCAAAAATTGTTAAAAGATGCAAAAAGTGCAAAAACATACCTTTTATAAAAAATAAATACTTAATAAAACATTAATTTCTTTTGTTCAAAGCTTTTTATTAAATACTGGTGGAGTTCACGTATCATTCGGCAACTGTTTACTCGTTAAATTGGTAAAATTTTTAATACATTTTGTTTTGCAAACATTTTTTAAATATATTTTACAGCAATAAAATATATGGAAAATTTTATCAATTTAACAGCTACCGAATTTTTTGTGAACTCCACCACTATATTTATTAAAAGTGTACTATACTTTTTTTAAGAAATTTCTAAAATAAATAATGTATTTAATCGCTAGAATGTTGGGAACTCTAGTTAAGATTATTTTGGGTTTAATTTTATACACAATTAAAATAAATATTGCATACAAGTATGTATTAAAATGTAAATAAAATAAAAAGTACAATTTAGGCAAACGTCCAACAAGAGTCACACATTATCAACCTACCCGTACTTTCTCGTACAATTTAATTTGTTTTCTCAAAATTTATCTTATCATTTTGTTTTTATCTTCATCATACAAACAAAAGCTGACTTTGACATTACTCTAGTGCACATGACACATTAACGAAATTTCGTTTATTTTCTGTTTTGTCTGTTAATACTAAGTTCATCGCAAACATTAGCTATCAGCTGAATTAATATTCGCAAAATTAAATATCTTCCGAAGAATTTTCTTGTTAAAAAATTATGGTTATTGTTTAGTTCTAGTCCATACGTGTCAACTTTTGCTGCTGCAACTTTTATTTGCTAGTGAGAAAGAGCGGGAGAGGAATACATAAGGTATATATTTTTATTTCATCACTCTCACAAAAAAAATTGCAGCAGCAAAAGTTGACTCGTATGAACTAGGACTATTTCATAATTTTGCACAAAAAATTCGGACAGTTTAGCTGTTTAATGATCAAAAATTACGCTATTGTGTTGGATCACTATGACGAGATACAGCACATAGTAATAAACGCGAAGGACCTGATGCAAAATTATGTCAAAATGTTATGTTTCGCCATCTCGGAAGCCTCTATTTAAGCCTCATCGGCAACAGCGAGGAAGATATGACTCCAGATTAATAAATTGTTTAATTAAAGGAAAATAAAGTCTTTGAGGTGCACTATGGAACATTTTGTATAAAATTACTACTAATTACACAGGGATGTAAGGGAAGCAAAATGCCATATATAAAGTAATTAAAATTTTTTCTTCTGCATACAAGTTTTTCTTTTATTTGATGTGTACAATTTTTTTGCATTAGAAAGTGGTGTTTTTTGTTTATGTGAATAGCATTCGTCTCAACAATTAATTCTTAAAATAACATCACTTTCACATCAAAAACTGGAAAACTACCATTATTTGAACTAAACAACTTTATTTCATTTATTTGTGTTGAGCTATATACCATATAATTGTATTTATATGCAAAATGAAAATCTTTAGCTAGAATCTATTTCTTTTATTTACTAGCAAAATCTTTTAGTAGTGCGCGCCATTAAAAATGTTACCATTATTTGGATAAAAAACATAAATTTTGTATAAGAAAAAGTAAACAAATAAAATTTATTATAGATGGGCAACTCTATATGCACGAAACTACGTAAGTCGAGACGAAAAGTAAGGAACGTCTTCTATAGACGCAAATTGTTATGTAATCATCCATATGCCACTCGCACACGTTTTTATTGCAACGTGTTCTGTCAACATGCTGTAATTAGAGACAAAAATCACATTTGCAAAAACAATTTCTTGATTGGCAAATTGGAGGGCATGAATTGTTTTTGTTATTGTATGTTCGCAATAATTCTCATTATGAAATGGATTCTCTTATAACCCATTTCAAAAACTGCATTAAAAAACGAAAAACATACTCATGTATATATGTACATTATTTTCGCAATAATAGTCGTTATGAATGAAATTGTTTTTATGACCCATTCCAAAAACTGCATAAAAAATAACTGAAAAACTACACCATGTGCCTGTCAAAATTATTAAAAAAATTTATTTTCGTCGAAAATTGTTTAAAAAATTTTTTCTTTATGATGGCCTTTCGCGCGATTTGCTACCTGTAAGAAACACCCACACATTATTCGACTGTAAAAGACCATATAATGTAGGAAAATCCAAAATTGCTGAGGAATCTGCTAGTAACCCGACTCGACTTGTATGAAGATGAAAAAAATTTGTTTTGCTACCCCTCTCGAATTAAAGACCGGTCTTTTTAATGAGGATTCCTAAAATATTTCAGGGGTCTAGCGATGACCAAGACAACATATACAAAAATTACATCGTTTGAAAGCTGCATCCAATGGTGCATTAAACTTTACCATAAATACCATCAGCAAATGCAGTATTCCATAAAAACACGATTTTTAAGCGTTTTTATTACAGGTGCGACTTGTATTAAAATATATTTTACTTTTGTTAGGAATTATTTGATTTGAGGCATTGGTTATTTGTTTCTGTGCATAGAAACTTTCGAACTTTTGCAATAACCAGAAACACAAATAAATAAACAATGCCTCAAATTATATAATTCAACAAAAAGTAAAATTTATTTTATATACATAAGTAGCACCTGTAATAAAAACGCTTAAAAAATCGTGGTTTTTATGGAATAACGTATTGCTGATGGTATGAATGATAAAGTTTAATGCACCAATGCAGCCTGAAAAGATATTTCAAACGATGTAATTTTTTTCACATGTTTCTGCTGCCAATGGCAGCTCATCAGAAAACATTGACCCATATTTTACAAGTTTAAAAATTCAAACACAGTGATGCCAACTTTTGGAACCCAAAACGCGCAAAAATTTTTCAAAAAGGGGCTAAAAAGGGCTAAATTGAAAAAAGACAAGTACAAAGCAATATCCAGTAAAATATTTTGAAAAAGCGCAAAAAAGTGCTAACTTTAAAGCACGTTTAAATTTTTGAACCAACTTAAAATCACATCCAATTTTTAAAAATATAAAACATTGTTCTAGACTCTTCTTCTTATTATTACTGCTACAGCGAAAAAGAAAATGAGTAAAAACGATGTTAGCATCTTAATTCACAAGTCGGTATGCTAGAATAAAAGAAGAAAAAGTTCGCAAAAACGAAAAATGTACCCATATTGACCAAAAAGTAAAAAGGGGCTAAAAGATAATTGTAAAAAGTGATAAATTTACGCGTTATTTTGTTTAGGGCTAGACATTTTTTTCGCGTTTTGAGTAACTAAAAACGGGCTAAATCTAGCCCGAAAAGGGCTAAGTTGGCATCCCTGATCAAACATTTATGCGCAAACTCTAGAGAGAAAAATGAGAACTATCACAAAAACTAAAATCAGACAATGGCTGCTAAAACTCGTAAGAAGTAGATCAGAAAATTCTATTAAATATCTTAAAGAAAATTAATCGGATATTTCAGAAAATTTGCAGAAACATCGTGCAAGGAAACTGCCGACTTATCCGGTTGATTGTCTGGTAAAATCTCAGATTTTAACTGACGTTAGAATAAATTTTTACTTGGTAATTGTAAATAAACCTAACCCTTTTTTTCTTTAGTAAAAGCGCTGACTGATTAACTGTTGTCTCTTTTTAATGTAACAGTGTTGCCCAAAAATAATAAATTATAATAAAAGAAACAAAGTTGCAAAATGCCGATAAATCGGCAAATATCGCAGGCCTGATTACAAGTTTTTGAAACCTCTTCATCTCCATAATTTATCAAATATAAAAATTTTAAACACTAGAAAACAAAGCTCAAATATTTACAAAGAATTTAACGGAATTCAGTGTTTGATGCAAATAGTATTCTATTCTAATATTCTATTCCAGTGTTGCCCAAAATTAATAAATTATAAGAAAAGAAACAAAGTTGTCCTGTGTGTTAAGTGTTTATAAAAAATCGGCAGTTTTGGAGCAAAAATCGGCAAACCGGCACTTTGATCATTTTGAGGAAAAAAATCGGCAAAATGCCGATAAATCGGCAAATATGGCAGGCCTGATTACAAGTTTTTTAAACCTCTTCATCTCTATAATTTATCAAATATAAAAATTTTAAACACTAGAAAACAAAGCTCAAATATTTACAAAGAATTTAACGGAGTTCAGTGTTTGATGCAAATAGTCTTTCAAAAGTGCAAATGCAAATTATGGTAGGTATAGTTCAATTTCAAAGTTTTGAGTTTAGACCTTTGTTACGACTCAAGGGCTCAAGATATTTCAAGGCTTTGTTCGGTGAGTTTACTTAGAATTTTATCAGTAATTTAATAGTGTAATTAATACAAGTTAAAATCAGAGGCTTAGTAAAAAAACTACAACAAACAAAAAAAAAGAGTCAAGACAAAAAATGTGAAATTTTAATTTCGAAGTGAGATATCTCTTTTACTATAAAAGATACAAGAAACGCACCTAAAATTTTACAAATCGGTTATCATTTACGAAAGTTACAAGGCGCACAATGTTTTTACACCAGAGGTAGGTAACTTTAAGCCCTTGTAGCTCCGCCCCTGGTGCAGCTAAGAACTTAAAAGAACACGATTCTGAAAGCCTGACTTCTCCTTTTTATGCAAATCCATGTAGTAGTTTACAAGTTCCATACTTATTACCACTTTTTTTCTAATTTACACCACTGTGCATAGTTTGCACACGCTGTTTGACGTGTAGCAACCATACCAATGAACCGATCCCGTTAAAAATTTACAATATGATTTCTACGAAAATTAGTTACCTACATATTTAATTTGAGCTAAATCTAAAACAATGCATGAGATCTATCGACATTTAGTTGAACTTTTGGCGGATGCTTGTATGAAGAGTAGGTGTAAACATGGACCGATTTCTTCAAATTTTAGTTAGGTATGTTAGTAGTGCAGGACTAACTTATGAACCGAATTTCGTCCAATTATCTTGAGAATTGCGCCTTTAATAAAATGCAAATTATCCAAAAACTGAAACATAAGGTGTCAAGTGCAACGCGCACAAATATTTTATCTGGTATTTGTCAATGTAATTAGACGCTGTGTATGCTGCGGTACTGTAGACTATAAATTCTTACTACACACTTTTAGTGATAGTGGTTGTTAGATTACGCTACACCTCCACCTTTTACAAGAATGTTCATATAAATTTGCATTATGGACATTCTTTTTGTTTTAATGAAGTTATTACTAGGGATGTAACGATACGCCGTTTTGCCGATCCGATACCGATATTTAAAAATAAATATCGCCGATACCGATTCCGATACCGATACGAATATTGAAATTGAGTTCAAGTTTAGATCAACAAAACTCAAGTGCAATTTTTTTATTATACAAAATTACATTGTAAGAGAGAATATTTAAAATTGATTTTAGCCCAGTATAAAAAATTGGAAGTAATTTTTAAGGAGCTACATTTTCTTTGCTTCAAAAAATCTATATTAAAAATATGCAGATAATTAGTAGAAAGCAAGAAAAAAATTTTAATTCCTTTGTAATTTTAAAAAATACTCGCCATGCTTTTTAAAAAATCGATATTTTAAAGAACATTTATCAACTAATATTCTTCTAAATAACTTAATAGCTTAATTATTAAAAGTCTTCTAAAAGTTTATATTTGTTCACTTAGATTTCCATGAAATAAAGTTTTGAGTTTAAATTCGCATAAAAAAATTGTGAAAATGGGTAATTTTTTATCCTTTTTCCTTGAGGAAAAATCATTATAGAATACCGAAGAAGAAATTTGTCCTAGCATCGCTTTCAATTCGATGATTGGTAATCGAAAAACAGAACTACTTGCAATGGCAAGGATATATAAAACTAATTAGAAATTATCCAAATTTGCAATACTTCCGGATCGCGAATTCTACATTTTCATGACTTCTTTGGAGTGTCTTTTTTTGCTGGAATAAGATTTAAAAAACAACGACTTGAATTTGAATTCATGGTAAAATTAACAAAAAATATTTTTTTTTACAAAATAACAGCATAAAATACTATTAATTTTTAAAATTGATATTAATAAGATTTAAAAAATAACGAAGTGAATTTAATTCATGGCAAAATTGAACAAAAATAAATTATTTGTTAAAAAAAACTGAAAAAAATTTTAAAAGTATCGTCGTATCGACAGTAAAATATCGCCGATACCGATGTATCGGAAAATCTGAAGTATCGCCGATATATCGGTATCGGTATTCGTTACATCCCTAGTTATTACTACTGGGCCAGTAACATATTTTGTGTTATTTAATAGTGTATAACAGAGTCTGGCAACAAGTACTCAAAAAAAATATACTTAAGTATTTACTCTTAATTTTATTAACTGCGTATAGTGATAATTGTTGCACAAATAATCCGTACGCACATATGTATATTTGCATTCAAACAAGTATGTATAATTATTAGGGATGTAACGATACGCCGTTTTGCCGATCCGATACCGATACTTAAAAATAAATATCGCCGATACCGATTCCGATACCGATACGAATATTGAAATTGAGTTCAAGTTTAGATTAACAAAACTCAAGTGCAATTTTTTTATTATACAAAATTACAGTGTAAGAGATTATTAATATTTAAAATTGATATTGACGCAGTATAAAAAATTGGAAGTATTTTTAAGGAGCTACATTTTCTTTGCTTCCAAAAAATCTATATTAAAAATATGCAGATAACACAGTGCAACAGTCCAAAAAACACACGGACTTGACAGTATAGATTCGATTGTACTACCACGGGGTAGTAAAACCCTATACTTAGCTTGGCGAATTTGGTGACCAATTTCGTTTTATGGACCTCCAAAGGTTTGGAAAATCAGCGGGCCCTCAAAAAAAGGTGTCGTCAAGTTTTGGCCAACAGAAAATTCAAACTTGGTGATACCGCTTAACTATATATAGCAACAATGTAGCTAAGAGTTCGCTAAACAGATTTTATTACCATTTTATGCCAAAAAATTATTTTTTCGTGCACTTTTTTTTTGGAAAAATAAAGGAAAAAATTTTTTTTTCACTTTTTCCAGAATAACTTACAGGGACTCGTAATTTTTTATTAACAATATTTGGCAAAGTTATAGCTACGGTAAAGCTGAACAATTTTTGTGGACATGTCAATACAATCTGAATGTATTAGTGAAACACAACAGAGAAGTATACACTTGAATATACTATTTTAAAAAAAATTTTTTTTGCATAAAAAAATAGTGAAAAACTAAAATTTTTAAGGTAAAAGGTGGCCTGTGTGAGCTATTAGAGTGCCTAGATACGTGTAGATTGTATTGATATGTTCACAAAAGTTGTTCAGTTCTACCGTAACTATAAGTTTGCCAAATATTGTTAGTTAAAAACTACAAGTCCCTGTAAGTTATTCTGAAAAAAGTGAAAGAAACAATTTTTTCCTTAATTTTGTTAACAAAAAGTTCACAAAAATTTTTTTTGGCATGAAATGTTAAAAAAATCTATTAAACAGACTCTTAGCTACATTATTGCCATATATAGTTAAGCAGTATTATAAAGTTTGAATTAGCTGTTGGCCAAATACTGATGACACCGTTTTTTGAGGACCCACTGATTTTCAGAAACTTTGGAGGTCCATAAAAAGAATTGGTCACCAAACTGAGTAAAGGGTTTTACAACCCCATTGTAGGACAATCGAACCTGTACTGTCCAGTTCTTGTGTTTTTCCAAAAGTATTTATTTGTCGCATAGTGTAATTAGTAGAAAAGCAAGAAAAAAATTTAATTCCTTTATAATTTTAAAAAATACTCGCCATACTCGCATAAAAAAAATTGTGAAAATGGGTAATTTTTCATATCTTTTTCTTGACGAAAAATCATAGAACACCGAAAAAAATTTTGTCCGAGATTCGCTTCCAATTCGGTGATTGGTAATCGAAAAACAGAACTTCTTGCAATGACAAGGATATGTAAAACTAATTAGAAGTGATCCAAATTTGCAATACTTCCGGATCGCGAATTCTCCATTTTCATGACATTTTCTTTATTTTTTGCTGGAATATGATTTAAAAAACAACGAATTGAATTTGAATTCATGGTAAAATTAACAAAAAATAAATAATTTTTTTACAAAATAATAGTATAAAATATTGTTAATTTTTAAAATTGATATTAATAAGATTTAAAAAATAACGAAATGAGTTTAGTTCATGGTAAAATTAACAAAAAATAAATGATTTGTCAGAAAAAATTTTTTTTTTTTAATTTTTAAAAGTATCGTCGTATCGACAGTAAAATATCGCCGATACCGATGTATCGGAAAATCTGAAGTATCGCCGATATATCGGTATCGGTATCGGTATTCGTTACATCCCTAATAATTATATCCGATTCCAACACACAAACGCATCTGTACTTCATTTATGCGAAAAACTTAAATACTCAACAACTATAAATAGAAACGCACATGAGTATTGAAAGTATTAAGTATCTGTCATAATTATACTTAGAGTATTTTTATACTTAGAGTATGTATATTTATTCGGATAAAATAAAAATACTTGATAGTATTTATTCAACATACGCCCCCGTATGCGTGTGTGTGTATGAAATGGATGTAATGCCCTGTACAGACGGTTGTAAGATCTTACAATATTGTCAGATCTGCCAATGTGCTGACGATGTACTGACAATAAAAAATTGTCAGCATAAGGTAAATTGTTAGTTCACACGGCTGTATCAAAGTTGTTAGAAAAGCTTACAATTTATTGGCAGACAGTTGTCTGACAATAAATTTATCTGACAATATTGTCAGTAAAGAAATTGGCAGTTCACACGATTGTCAGATGCAAAAATTGTCAGATCTGTTGTTTGGCGCTGCCAGACGCATATCATTTAACAGAAATCATCATTTATTTATCACCTGTGCTTATATAAATTTTTTTTAAACAATTTTAACCATTTTAGCTGCATAATTTTGCTCATTTTAATTTTTCCCTAAAAAATATGTGTGCAGTGCTGCCAATATAAAAAAGTCTCTGACAATGACGCCATTGTCAGATGCAGAAACTTCGTACGTCTGACAATTAAAAAATGTCTTACAATTGTCTGCCAATAATCTGATAATGGTAACGCGATGTGTTCACACGATTGTGAGATGTCTGACAATTTTTTGTCAGCAGGTAGTGTTAAAATCGACTGACAATGCTTTTTCTGCCAACGTTGTCAGACAAAAATTTTCAGTTCAGACGATTGTAAGAATTTTTTAGCACATTTTACTTACAATATTGTAAGAACTGACAATCGTCTGTACATCGCTTAACACATGATTTGGCTGTTTGAAAACATTATTCAGGTATGGGACTATATCTTCATTTCCAATTAAAATAACTTTTATATTTAAATTACAAATTTATACATAAATAGAACCATTTAAAAAGAGCATTTCTAATAAAATATTTTGAGGCAATACGGAAATATTAAAATTATATACATATTTGTTTTCCATTAACTAAAGCGCTTTTTCTTGTTGCGGCGCGTGGGTTTTTATTTTACTTCTTAAAATTTGGAAGCTAAAATTCCCCAAAAAAATTATTGGAAACTCTTTCTTAGATAATTTTTACAAAAATTACAACAAATGAAAATCAAGTAAAAAAAGACGAGTGGTGTCTTGGGGACACCCGATTATAGCTATGCTCCTTATCTGTATAAACATAAAAAGATGATTAGCTTAAAACTAACAAAAATAAAATTATTTAAGAAACATTTTAAGGTAAATGGTTTTATTGTAATGAAACATAATAGTGATGGAGATAATACACTAAAATCTAAAAAAATAATTACGTAATACACAGAAAGAAATGAATATGCGCTTTGATTAAAAAATCCGAAGAATTGAGTAAAAAATCTTTAGATTGCCAGAGATGTGAATTATTTGAAATATTTTTATTTAAAATACGAATAGAAAATACAAAATACCATTTTTATTTTCTATTTGAAGTACTTTGCCTCAAGAGTGTTTTATATTTTATTTGAAACATTTCAAAATACGTATTTTACATTTGTAAAATATAAAATTCATTTTTATGTGGTGCGAAGAAAAATAACAAAGTGAAAAGTGAAAGTAAAGTATACGTAAACAATAGCGCAATCAATTTTGAATCTCGGGTTTGTCTTCTTGCACAGTTTTTTGAGTATTTTGCAAAAATGACTAAAATTACGCAAATATAGCATAAATCGATGTCAAGTACTGAAATTTATTAAAAGTCGCTCGAGCTGCATTAAGGTAAATTAATGTAAAAAAATCACGCCTATTTCGGAAGTGGCGAGAATTTGCAACAAAATTGCAAAATTTTAAAAAAGCCATATTATTAATAAAAAGTTGCTAAAACTGTAAGGAATGCCAAATGTTCGACAAAAAACGCGAATATGGCATAAATTCGCGAAATCCTGCTAACAGCGGTATTATAGCAACATTTAGTATTGACTAAAAACCACTACAGCTGTAAACATTGCAAAAATTTGGGAGAAATTGCAAACAAACTATAAAATTGATTAGAGATCACAACATATATTGTATTGAATTCAACAAATATTTTAAATAAAAATTAGAATTATAAAAGAAAATGTATTTTGAAAATAGGTATTTTGCAAATACGAGTATGTATTTTGTATTTGCTATTTCAAATACTTTTTTAAAAACTATTTTGTATTTTTAATTTGAAATAGAAAAATATTAACAAGAAATGTACTTGAAATCTTCCAAAAGAAATCGAACAAGATTATCAATTGAAATTATATTTTTTCTGTTAGAAAGTTTTTAGCTAATTTGTTTGATTTTATTGTCGTTTATACACTTTTTAATATGTTTTATTTTTTTATTTTTCTCAGTGCTTGTATTTTAACTTCAACTAGTATCGAACTAAGCTCCTTCAGATTTGAAATCCAACGCACCAACCACCCGGCCAAAAACACTGTTGGAAAACGGCAGCAAGAAGCTCACACAAACCTACTCTTACATTTACATAAATTTATATCATTGAATGATTGTTAACAATTGAAAGCCAGGCGTATCCACAACAGATGAATTTGACTTTCTTTTTTTATATTTTTCATGGCTGGACGTAAAAAATTTCTTTATTTGGTTTAAGATTCGCTTTGCTTTGACATCGTACAATGATATTCCAAAAACAAAGTGCTTGTGTTATTTGTATATGTCGTACTAGCGAGCCTACTTGGTATGATTGTGCCTTGATCGAAAGCATGTTGTTTAAGGTGCTTTCACATTGTAATACAAGCTTTGAGATTTTTATTAGATTTTGTAAGACGAAAATCAAATCAAAATCAGTCTGACTGTCAAAAAATCTTAAAGAAACTTTTCTCATTACATTTTTTACACTATCACATTGCAAATAAAAACTAACATAAATAATTTGCAATAAAGCAAACTTTTTCGTTCTTCTTTTTTTTATTTATGCCGGCAAACAAATACACAACTGTTTTTGTTATTCCTATGTTTCTTTGTGCAAAAGACAAATCTGATAAAATGATTGTGATTGTTTACATTTTAGTGATAAGTGATTGTTTAGAAAATTTCCTAAAAATTACGAATACCATAATACTGCCAAATTATAACAATTTGTTTTCACACTGTTGGATTTTTACTTAAGATTTGAGTTTTTGATTAGTATTAATATTAAATCTAATAGTCTGAAGACCACTTAAGTATATACGTATGTATCATGATCCAATAATCAGGCCAATGCAACTCAACAGCTGTTTATTGTTTACCATCGTAAGGATGACAGACTTCATATATTAAAAACTTAAAATTTTTTTTTTTATATAGAGTTTGTTTGACATCTTCACGATTATGGCATTTTTGTTGTAGAGATGCATAGACCTAATTATTGGATCAGGGTATGTATGTAGTTGTGTTTGTTTAGCAAAACAGAAAGTTCCCTTTTTTAATAATGTTTCTCAATGCAAGTGCTGCTTACTCTAAAAAACTTTAGGTTTTTCAGACATAAAATAAAATATTGTATTTTTTACATGTATTTAATACATACAAATTTTTGCTCCTTGGGTTTCAAATGTGTTGTCTGGACTTTTATCAAATAACAGCAAAATCAACAAAAGAAAATATTGATATAAGAAAAAATTATTTAAATACTTTTTTTCTGAGCAAACTGTTAATTGAAAAAAATTGGACAAAATTTGTTTCTGTGTACCAGGTACCAACAACCATACCACTCCCCTTACCAACATAGCGCATTGATCAGACTAAAAGAAAACCGTGGATCGTTGTTGACTAAAGATAACGGAAATTCGACGCGCCCCACGGTTTTCAGACTGTACCTTCGGTTTGGACTTTTTTTCGCGGTGTACTGCATTCTAGTACCCAAGCGCTTTCATTTAATACCTATATTGTGCGGCTGACAATATATATGCATAAGTATAACCCCCCCCCCCCCCCCCCATTTTGTACTGGCCACCATCTTGAAATTGGAAGTCATCTTTTCATTTGATATTATTATTGAGGTGTGGCGGCGGCCATCTGTGATTTACAATAATGCTGAATACACATAATCGTAACGTAATCAGATCAATTGGTCATGAAAATTATGTGTTCACTAAATAAATAGTAAGTAAGTAAAAGTCAATATTACTTTATATGGGCGTGGCGAAGCCGCTTTTATGTAATATAAAAATTTTATAGTAACCAAAAATAAAGGTGTGCACCAAATTTTGGATAAAGTTGCTAAAACTGAATACTACTTTTTATTGGTGTGGGTGGCCCAGCCCACTTTTGTAATCATAAAATTATATAGTCATCGTAAGTAAGGTGTCCACCAAATCTCAGGTCAATCGGTTAACAGGAAGGGTCTGAAATTAAATATTACCTTTTATGGGCGTGGCTCAGCCGACTTTTCCCATCACAATATTAAATCGTCACTAAAATTAAAGTCGCTTACAAAATTTCAGATCAATCGGTCATCAGGAAGGTGGTAGATTTTCAATTATGTATTAGATTTGAACCAAACGCCACAAACTACGGCCACGCACATACTCCACAAACACGGTAAGGCTGACGCCACATGGGCATTTTTAAAATGCGGCGTTTCTGCTTTTTATATTAAATTTGAAACTTCTAAATTTTTTAAAATTTCAAATGTAATATAAAAAGCCCGTGTGGCGTTAGCTAAATAAAACCATTTAATAAAATAGAAAGAATCCCCCTAAGGAATGCTTTGGAAATTCTTTTAGGACCAAATTCTAAATGGTCGCGATCATAAGACGTAACAGTTTTGCAACTGTTGTGTGTTTACCTTAGAAACGCACAGTTGATTAGTTCCGCTAAACACAACAGTTGTGTATTTGCTGCCATTTTTTCCATCACACAATTTTTTCGCTAATAATCGTCAACATGTTGTGCTTATCATGCACAGCTGATCAAAAGAACTATGCCGTTTATATTATAATACAACGGCGCTTTATTATGTGGCCGCTGCAAAATAGTTTAATAAATGTTGCATTACAAATGTGATACAGTAAACAAATAAAGGAATATAATTAAAATAAAACTAAGATCAATAAATATATGTTTATTGTGTTGTTTGGTTACTATATTACATAGTATTTAATTTACTATAATGTTTTTTTAACGCGGTGGCGGCTTAGCGTTAAATTAAACAAATGATCGGCGCAGACTTTTTATTTTATTGCAGAGTTTTTTTCTTTGTAGTAAAATTTTTAAAATAGAATGAAAATGGACAATTCGTATGGTGCTGACTATCGCATTGGATACCATCAGAGATGTGAATATAAAATACAAAATACCATTTTTATTTTCTATTTGAAATACTTTGCCTCAAGAGTATTTTATATTTTATTTGAAACATTTCAAAATACATACACACAGAAAAAAAAGGAATTTAAAATCCACATGCCGCAATTTTGATTGCAAATCATATTCAATTTAGAAGAAATAATTTGTCGTTTGAGTGTGTTAGTGTTTACTTGCTTTGTTCATTGCTACAATTCACTGTTCTGCTTATGCTGACTTTAGACGAAATGTATTTTACATTTGACTTGTCAAATTTCCCACTGCAAAAGTTGTACATGCCGTGTGAAACATATGAAACATTGTCAGATGACATTTACAGAAGCAAAGTCAGATGAAAAATTTTCAATTAGAGCCTGTTCTATTTTCATCTGACAAGGTATCTGACATCAGCTGTATTGAATTACAAAATTGTGGTTTGGCTGAAAAAAGATTAAAAAGCATAGTGCGCTGTATATATTTATGAAAATTGTGCAAAAACTCAGCTGTTGTGAACACTTAGAGCTTATGTCAGATATAATTGCACATGTCATGTGAACGCAAAAATTATAAACCATCTGTAAATTGACAATTTTGACAAACATACGAAGTTACATATGTCTCACATATCTGACAAGCCATATGTAAAAAACATGTCGTCTAAAGTCAGCATTAGTTGTGTGACTTGTTGTTGTTTATTCTTACATATGTCGTCTATGAATACGACAAAAAAACGAATTACCAGCGAATATTTGCTGCTGCTGGTTTAAAATTACCATTGTTTCATATTAATTTTAAAGGGAAAATTATTAATCTAACCTTAAATCACCGTTAAAACAATTTTGTTATAAACGTCAATTTTCATTTTCAATCGACATGACTATAACTTTTATTTCAAATAAGTTTTATGTTAAATAATCATGTTGAATTAAAATGAAATGCATTTTACATACGATGGCATTTATTTAGTGTATAAGTAAAGAAAAGTTTGAAGCTGTTGTGGTTGCAGTGGTTAGTGTTGTGGCTGCAGGTGGCACGAGTTCAAATCTTGGCTGGGGCAGTCAGCTACAACGAAAAGTTTTCTGATGACTATCACGTAAGTAAAATAATTAATAAAATAGCTACATTAAAGTCATGTTGTTTCAGCTTGATATAACTTTAATTCAACATGATTCTTCGTGTTATTCCAATATCAAATTCACGTTGTTTCAACTTGAAATAACTTTGATTCAACATGATTCTTCGTGTTGTTCCAATAACAAATTCACGTTGTTTCAACTTGAAATAACTTTGATTCAACATGATGCTTCGTGTTGTTCCAATATCAAATTCACGTTGTTTCAACTCGAAATTACTTTGATTCAATATGATTTATCGTATTATTTCAGTATCAACTTCATTTTGATTTAACAGTACTGGAATATTAAATCAACATGAAATATAGTTAATTCAAAAGGAAAAATTTTCTTTCAAGATTATTGTAAATCATGGTGATTTAACATGAAACACCTATGAAGCAAAATCACTACCGAAAACTGTTAAGTTAACCTGGTTTTCGACGATTTTACATGGAAATTTTTCTGTGTGTATTTTACATTTGTAAAATACAAAATTCTTTTTTATGTGGTGCGAAGAAAAATAACAAAGCGAAAAGTGATAGTAAAGTACTAGTAAACTATAGAAAAACCAATTTTGAATCTCAGCTTTGTCTTCTTGCACAGTCTTTTGATTATTTTGCAAAAATGACTAAAATTCCGCAAATATAGCATAAATCGATGTCAAGTACAGAAATTTATTAAAAGTCGCTCGAGCTGTATAAAGAAAAAGTATTATAAAAAAATCACGCCTATTGCGGCGAAAATTTGCAAAAAAATTGCAAAATTAGAACGAAGCCCTAAAACTGAATAAAGCTCGCTAAAACTGTAAGGAATGCCAAAAACCTGGACAAAAGAGAGAAAATTACGAAAAATTGCTAAATCTTGCTAAAATTGGTAAGATTTCAAAGTGTAATATTGATTTAAAATCCCTAAAATTTTAATATAGCCAAAAACCTTGAAAAATACTTCTGCCGCGGAAATGACGAAAATTTGCGAAAAATTGCAAAATTTTATATTGATAAAAAGTTGCTAAAACTGTACGGAATGCCAAATGTTTGATAAAAAAACGCGAAAATGGCATAAATTCGCGAAATCTGGCTAACAGCGTCATGATAGCAAAATCTAATATGATGAAAAATCGCTAAAGCTGTAAAGACGATGAAAAATTGCAAAAAATCGATTCTATCGCAAACATTGCAAAAACTCACGAGAAATTGCAAAATTGTATAAAAACTCTAAAATTGATTAGCGATCACAACATATATTGTATTAAATTAAACAAATATTTTAAAGAATTATAAAAGAAAATGTACTTTGAAAATAGGTATTTTGAAAATATGTATTTTGTATTTTCTATTTCAAATACTTGTTTAAAAACTATTTTGTATTTTTAATTTGAAATAGAAATAAAAAACCATTTGTATTTTGAATTTATTTATTTCAAATACGTATTTTCCACAACTCTGGATACCATGTTTACAGAATATTTTATGGAACCAAAATGCACTCAAAACTCAGTGCCAAACTAATTAATTTAGATAATTTTAACTATGTCTTTTGTGCCTGTTTTTAATTGTTTACATTTATCAGCTGTTCATATTCCAGTATATCCATCAAGCCGTTTCTAAGACGTAACTGTTGGGCACAACAGTTGCCAACAGTTGAGCTCAACAGTTACGTCTTATGAACGCGCCCAATTAGTGCCATACATATTTTGAAAATTGCAATGATTTCGATTTGAGAACAAATTTTTTTGGGCAAAAATAATTGTTTTGTTAAAACTTACATTTTTCACAAAATATCTCACAAAAATATGCATTTATAACAAAAATATATACAAAATATATATCAAAATATGCACAAATAAGCAAATTCCTTATTTTGTAAAGATATTTCGGTTTTGCTATAATCCGGCTAAAGGGCAACAACATGTATTTGCATGAGACCCCTTCCCTTGGATATGATACTGGAAATAAGTAATCACCAGGGCCAGTAGTTTCATGCAAATGCATGTTTTTTCCATTGAACCGGATTATGGCAAAATCTAAATATCTTTACGAAATAATGAATTTGCTTAAAAATGGCATCGACTTTGCATATTTTGATGAAAAATGAATCCATCGATCAGAAGTGTTTTAAACAACTAAGTGTCAGAAAACAATACTCTTTAAAACTAACAGACTAGTGCTTTTCTGTAAAAAATATGACAGATCAATATCTTTTTTAAAAAAAAGTTTATGGTGGATCAGTATCTAAAATAGCAAAAGCACAAAGTATTGGAAATGCCTCTCAGGTTTTAATGTCTAGTAGACCGAATAAAGGTAAAACAAGTTCGTTTAGTATAGAGCTATGTAAGGCATTTGTCTCTGCTAACATTCCTTTACATAAACTAAACAACAGCGATCTAAAATTTTTTTTAAAATATATATATATATATTACGAAAGCCGACTGCAAATTTCTGCACTCATCTGTTTTTTAATGAAATACTTTTTTTTTAATATTTTGAAGAAGTGGAATATAGCGTAGCAGGGTTGCCTCCTTAAATATGGCCGCAATTATTTTTTGTCCTCTGGAGCGCGCCATATTGAATTTTATGTGATGACACATATCCTATAACCAACATATGATCAAGACGCTTCTAATGATACCTCATTTTAATATTGTAGTGTGAAAACTCTAATTCATTCTTGTCTATATTAAACATCTGGCAATCCTAACTTGTGGCCAATTCAGAAATGGTAGCCTATTTTTCGACTTCCTTACACATCCCTCTGTGATGGTAACTACAATTTATTTAAAAAACACATGACCGAAAGTGACGCCAAAAAATAATTATTCCCAATTCAATTAAAAATACTTGCGGCCATATTTAAAGAGGCAACCCTACACCACAATATTCCACAACTTCAAAATAGCAATAAAAAATTTATTTCGTTAAAAGCAGATAAGTGCAGAAATTTGCAGTCGGCTCTTAGACTAACGAGACTAATCCTTCTGAAAAGTGTATGCGAGTAAGGCCTAAATTCACAGTCATTAGTTAGCTAATGACAATAGTTTAGCCAATGATATTTTATTCACACTTCTTTGTTTACCATTAGTTAAACCTTCAAACGCCATTGGTTAACAATTAGTTAGATGCTTTGGAACATGGTGCAATAAGTATACAGGTGGCAGCATAACGTCAGCTGATTACATTTTGTTCTGGTAGTTTTGTACTTAAGTAACGTCTAGCACGTGTATTTTTTTGACAAGCATTATCTAGTTTTTTGTTGTATTTATTGAACCTGCATACTTATTGCACCATATTTTGGAAATTATTACGTTCATATAGCATACTTTTAGGAGCGACAAAAAACATTTGCTCCATTAGCTTTGTCTGCTTAAAAATTTTTAAATTGCCGCCGTAAGATGTGTAATATTCTTTATTTCTTTATTTTTGCTTGTTTACTTAAATTTGATAGGGTTATCATTCTTTACGCATATTAAAAATTTTAGCTAAACAATTGACTGTGAATATGAAGTTTTAGTTAAACAATAGTTATCATTTTAGTTTACTAATAATTAGCTAATGACTGAAGAAAATTATTTATGGGTCCCTATCGATGAGACAACAGACATCAAAGCGCGATTTATTGCCAATGTAATTGTTGGTATATTGGATGCAGACGAAGAGAAAGGTAAACTTAAATTCCTTCTTAATGTGGCAGAATTAGAAACCGCAAATCATGCTACGATTGCCAGAGTCTTTAACGACTCAATAGCGTTATTAGGCGACAATTTCAATAAAAATTCAATATTATAATACATGACTGATGCTGCACCATATATGATCAAATCTGCAAAATATTTAAATGTATTTTAAACAATTTCATGTCACTTGTCTGTCCCATGCAACGCATAGAGTTGCAGAAGAAATTTGAAATCAATTTGAAGACATCGATCTTTTGACTTCTTATGGAAAAAATACGTATCAAGATTGCGGGTAGTAGTATTCAAAGAAAAGTATCAAGGAAAAATATTTAAATCTTCCACCTCAACCTGTGATAACAAGATGAGGAAGTTTTAAATGAAGAAAACGCTATATAGAAAAAATTATTTCCAATTTTTTTCAATTAACGGCTTGATCAGTAAAAAATTAATTTTTAAATAATTTTTTCGTTATATCAATATTTTCTTTTGTTGATTTTGCTGTTATTTGATAAAAGTACTGCCAACACAATTGAAAACCAACGACTAAAAATTTGATATATTAAATGTATGTAAAAAATATAAGATTTTATGTTATGTCTAAAAAGCCTAAAATTTTTTAGAGTAAGCAGCACTTGTATGAGAAAAATTATTTAAAAAAAGATAACTCTGCTTTTATTCTCTTGCTAAACAAACACAACTATATATATACATACGTACATACTTAAGAACAAGCTTTCGATCAAGGCACAACCATACCAAGTAGGCTCGCTAGTACGACATCTACTAATAACACAAGCGATTTGTTTTTGGAGTATCATTGCACGATGTCAAAGCAAAGTGAATCACAAACCAAATAAAGAAATTTTGACGTCCAACTTGAAGGAGCTTAGTTCGATACTAGTTGAAATTAAACTACAAACAGTGAGTAAAAATACAAAATAAAACAAATTCAAAAGTGTATAATCGATAATAAATTCAAACATAAAATAAATTAGCTAAACATTTTCTAACATAATTTTTATAACTTCAATTCATAATTTTGTTCGTTTTTTTTTTTAAATTTTCAAGTAAATTTTTTGTTAATATCCTATTATATTAATTGAAAATTTTAAAAAAATTTCAACTAATTCCGTTTACTTGGATATACGAATGTTTTCATAGGTTGTAATCTAAAATTTTTTTTACTTAATTCATCGGATTTTTTAATCACAGCGCATATTAATTTTTTTTCTGTGTATAGCAATAAAGTGTAATAAGTTTTATGTGTTGACCGGCAAGAATTGCCACTGGTCGTGTTTTGCCGATCTGTGCAGATTTGCAAGGGCAAAACAGAGACTAAAAAATAAAACTAAGGCAGAAGTGCCAGTTTAGCTTGTCAAATTAAAGTCTGGTTTATTTAATATTTTCTACGGCTTATATACTACTTATGAGAATAAAACTTAAGCCCTGTACAGACGGTTGTAAGATCTTACAATATTGTCAGATCTGCCAATGTACTGACAATAAAAAATTGGCAGCACAAGGTATATTGTTAGTTCACACGGCTGTATCAAAGTTGTTAGAAAAGCTTACAATTTATTGGCAGACAGCTGTCTGACAATAAATTTATCTGACAATATTGTCAGTAAAGAAATTGGCAGTTCACACGATTGTCAGATGCAAAAATTGTCAGATCTGTTGTTTGGCGCTGCCAGACGCATATAATTTATCATCTGTGCTTCTGTTAACTTTAAAAAGTAAATATATAAGTTATTATTAAACATAAAGAAGCAATTTTAACTATTTTAGCTGCATAATTTTTCTTATTTAAATTTTTCCCTAAAACATATGTGTGCAGTGCTGCCAATATAAAATAGTCTCTGACAATGACGCCATTGTCAGATGCAGAAACTTCGCACATCTGACAATTAAAAAATGTCAGACAATTGTCTGCCAATAATCTGACAATGGTAACGCGATGTGTGCACACGATTGTGAGATATCTTACAACTTTTTGTCAGCAGGCAGTATTAAAATCATCTGACAATGCTTTTTCTTTCTGTCAGACAAAAATTTTCAGTTCAGACGATTGTAAGAATTTTTTAGCACATTTTACTTACAATATTGTAAGAACTGACAATCGTCTGTACATAGCTTAATAGTGTCGATTATTTTTGTTACGAAACAACATTTCTAGCTCGTAGTCCGCTATACTATACTATAAATCTTTAAACTTTTATTTACAATACTATCGCTTATACTGTGCTATTGGAAATAAATATAGCATAGCAAATGTAAAAAACTAAAAGCATTTGTTGCCACAAAAATTTATTGTTTATATTTTAATTTATTTGTGCTGTTGTTTGCTGTTGCTGTTGAAAAATGCAATAACAGTAGCAATAGCAATTACATTCGTAGCATACGGTTGCTATAATTTATAAGAGCTTTAGGATTTTTCTCAAAACTAATTTTATGTAAAAATATATGTAAGTACATATGTACTTACGTATGTATGTATTTTTATTTTAAATGTTTTAACCATTTTCTATATTAAAAGTCAAGATATGATTTGTTGTGCAAATGAAGAAGTTTGCAAAAATCAGAAAGTCTTACAAATTACTAAATTTATAAAAAGGAGACAAAACACGATATCAAGCCCTAAAATTGATAAAAATCGCGAAACATCGCAAGAAATTGCAACATGAGAAACAATCCTAAAGAAGGTTAAAACTTGCTAACACGGCAAGGAATGCGGAAAACTTGAAAGAAATTGTAAAGTTCATTAAAATTTGCAAAATTTTGTTAGAAGTGAAATGATTGCGAAGTGTAATATTGGTAAAAATCCCCAAAAATGGGAAAAATCCAAAAACTTTATAAGAATCACGTCTATCGCGAAAATGGCGTATATTTGCGAAATATTGCAAAAATTTAAAGACGCCATAATATCGATTACAAGTCTCTAAAACTGTAAGGAATGAAAAAATTTGGAAAAAGTCGCGAAATTGGCGAAAATTCGCAAAAATTCGCATACGGTTGCTATAATTTATAAGAGCTTTAGGATTTTTCTCAAAACTAATTTTATGTAAAAATATATGTAAGTACATATGTACTTACGTATGTATGTATTTTTATTTTAAATGTTTTAACCATTTTCTATATTAAAAGTCAAGATATGATTTGTTGTGCAAATGAAGCAAGTTTGCAAAAATCAGAAAGTCTTACAAATTACTAAATTTATAAAAAGGAGACAAAACACGATATCAAGCCCTAAAATTGATAAAAATCGCGAAACATCGCAAGAAATTGCAACATGAGAAACAATCCTAAAGAAGGTTCAAACTTGCTAACACGGCAAGGAATGCGGAAAACTTGAAAGAAATTGTAAAGTTCATTAAAATTTGCAAAATTTTGTTAGAAGTGAAATGATTGCGAAGTGTAATATTGGTAAAAATCCCCAAAAATGGGAAAAATCCAAAAACTTTATAAGAATCACGTCTATCGCGAAAATGGCGTATATTTGCGAAATATTGCAAAAATTTAAAGACGCCATAATATCGATTACAAGTCTCTAAAACTGTAAGGAATGAAAAAATTTGGAAAAAGTCGCGAAATTGGCGTAAATTCGCAAAAAACTTGCTGAGCGACATGATAGCAATATCTAATATTGATTAAAAATCATTAACGTTTTAAAGACGTTGAATACCCACAAAAAAACTTTATCGGGAAATCCCAAGATTTAAACCAAGCTCTAAAATTTATTAAAAATGGCAAAACTGTAAAAAGCAAAAGCCTCGGAAAGAACACAAAAAGGTTGCAATGCAAAATTGCAAATTTTTTATAATTTTTAACCAATTTTGGTATTTCTTCTCATGATTTTAATGTATTGGGAATTTTTTGTAATTATTTCCGAAATTTTGATATTATTGTGATAAAAATTTGTTTTGCACTCGTACTTTCAAATTCGTCCGGCATTAACTTGCAACCATCGAAAATAGACCCAAACAATTTCGTTTTATCATCGAAGCTAAAGGAATACACAATTAACAACAGCAAGCAATGTGACAAAAATCATTTGCTATTGCTATGCTGTTTTAATTTTCAACAGCACATAATAACAAAAGCAATATCGTAAATAGTTTTCTTTTGCTGCTGCTGTCTGAAAAATACACTTTATTATATTTATTTTGTTTTGCTATTAGCATGTTATTGAAAATGGTTATAACAAAGTATAACAGTATAGTGATTGCTATAACATTTGGCATATTGCTATTGCTGCTGATGTTGTATTTTCTTTACAACCTATCAGCAATAGCAGCAGGAATTTTCGCATAGCATTTTTTTTTAAACCCTTGTTCAAACCAATTAAGACCGGAACAAAGTAGACAAGCTTCAACGCAAACTAGGAATCCGTTTAGACAAAATTTGAATAACAGATCAGAACCAATGGAAATCGATCACATTGATGAAGGAAATTTTCGGTTCTCAGCCCAAAAGCAAATTTACCGTTAGTTGAACTAACAATAGGTGAGACTAAAATCAAATACCTAGTAGACACAGGTTCCTCAACGACTTCAATTAATAAGGACATACTTCCACAATACGAACGAATTAAATTAAATGAACCTTTAATTTTTACCCGACTGCGCGACGCAAAGAAAGGTATTGTGTTTATCAGGCTATGTATTTATATATGTATGTATGTATGTATGTATGTATGTATGTATGTATGCATGTATGTATGTATGTATGTATGTATGTATGTATGTATGTATGTATGTATGTATGTATGTATGTATGTATGTATGTATGTATGTATGTATGTATGTATGTATGTATGTATGTATGTATGTATGTATGTATGTATGTATGTATGTATGTATGTATGTATGTATGTATGTATGTATGTATGTATGTATGTATGTATGTATGTATGTATGTATGTATGTATGTATGTATGTATGTATGTATGTATGTATGTATGTATGTATGTATGTATGTATGTATGTATGTATGTATGTATGTATGTATGTATGTATGTATGTATGTATGTATGTATGTATGTATGTATGTATGTATGTATGTATGTATGTATGTATGTATGTATGTATGTATGTATGTATGTATGTATGTATGTATGTATGTATGTATGTATGTATGTATGTATGTATGTATGTATGTATGTATGTATGTATGTATGTATGTATGTATGTATGTATGTATGTATGTATGTATGTATGTATGTATGTATGTATGTATGTATGTATGTATGTATGTATGTATGTATGTATGTATGTATGTATGTATGTATGTATGTATGTATGTATGTATGTATGTATGTATGTATGTATGTATGTATGTATGTATGTATGTATGTATGTATGTATGTATGTAAGTATGTATGTATGTATGTATGTATGTATGTATGTATGTATGTATGTATGTATGTATGTATGTATGTATGTATGTATGTATGTATGTATGTATGTATGTATGTATGTATGTATGTATGTATGTATGTATGTATGTATGTATGTATGTATGTATGTATGTATGTATGTATGTATGTATGTATGTATGTATGTATGTATGTATGTATGTATGTATGTATGTATGTATGTATGTATGTATGTATGTATGTATGTATGTATGTATGTATGTATGTATGTATGTATGTATGTATGTATGTATGTATGTATGTATGTATGTATGTATGTATGTATGTATGTATGTATGTATGTATGTATGTATGTATGTATGTATGTATGTATGTATGTATGTATGTATGTATGTATGTATGTATGTATGTATTTATGTATGTATTTATGTATGTTTTTTTTTTTTTTTTTTTTTTTTTTTTTTTTTTTTTTTTTTTTTTTTTTTTTTTTTTTTTTTTTTATTTGTGGGATGAAAATCATCGAAAGACTCTGGCAGTGGTGGTGTTTGCCAGAAGTGCGAGACTTTAACACGCTAAAAAACACCCCTTCACACTGACCCAAATGCTCCCCGTGGTACTACCGCAAGGCTATACGTCTCGGGGTGGGAAAGGTCCTAGACCCTAAATCTAAACTACATGGATTCTTCTGCGAATCTCTTCTAACCTACGAAGTTCCAACAGAACCAATTTTATAAAATTACATACATACGTCCAGTTATACAAAGATTCCAACATGATTGGAACGATGTTGTCCGGCCTAATACTACGCCCTAAGACTACTTCTAAATACGCTCTACCACTATCAAATCGTGGACAGATGAAGAACACATGTTCGGCATCTTCCACGACATTGCCACCACAACTCGGACAAAACGGAACACTGTCATGTCCGAAACGGTACAAGTACGACCTAAAACAACCATGTCCAGTCAAAAACTGTGTAATGTAGAAGTTCAAGTCGCCGTGTCTTCTTGATAACCATACCCTAATGTCAGGTATCAGTAAGTAAGTCCATCTTCCCTTGTCAGTCGCTGTCCATCGTTCTTGCCACTTCCGTAGACACATATCAGTCACACCATTCGTACTGTCCGAAACGGCTTCTAGCTCAATGGGTATCATGCCGGCAATGACAAAGGCGGCCTCGTCCGATACAGTTCGGAATGCGCTACATACTCGCAGGGCGGCCAGCCTATACACAGGGGATATCAGATTCACATATGTAGAGTATTTCAGTGAGCCTGACCATATAGGGGATGCATATAAGATAATGCTTCTTACTACACTGGTTAGCAATCTCCTCTGCAGATATTTTGGACCTCTTGTATTCGGCATGATCCGGCATAGCGCTGAGCAGGTTTTTGATGCCTTAGAACCTATATACTTCAAGTGCTCATGAAAAGACAGACGAGTGTCAATCATGACTCCAAGGTATTTTAAACATTCCTTGGATTCTATGCTACACGTGCCAATATTTAGCCTAATGGTTTCCCTATTTTTCCGACTACTAATCAGAATCGCTTCTGTTTTATGGTCAGCTAGAGCTAGACCCATTGATCTCAACCAAGACCTTACGATCTGAATACTGGCGTTTGCAATGGTTTCCGCCTCTAGTAACTCTTTTGCTTCACATACTAACGCTATGTCGTCTGCGAATCCAACTATCTTTACCTTCTCCGGCAGGTTTAACCTTAATACTCCATCGTACATGACGTTCCACAGTAGTGGACCAAGTACTGATCCTTGAGGCACCCCACCAATGATCTTTCGTCTTCTAGTACCCTTATCAGTATCATAAACTAGCTCTCTATTTCGGAAATAGTCCTGTATAATTGCCAGTAGATATCCTGGGATGTCTAAACTGGCTAAGGCATCAACAATATGCTCCCAGTTTGCCGTGTTGAAGGCATTCTTTACGTCTAGCGTTACAACTACACAATACTCTTTTGCTCCATTTCTCCACCTCTTCCCTTGGATAGCCTGAGCAGCAGTTTCTACTACAACTTTGATAGCATCTACTGTTGACCTTGCTTTCCTGAAGCCAAATTGGTTATCTGATAAACCGCGGTTAGCTTCAACACAACTTTCCAATCTTCTACAGATTATACTTTCTAGCAATTTCCCACTTGTATCTATCATACACAGCGGCCTATAAGAGGAAGGGTCGTCTGGTGGCTTATTATCCTTAGGTAACAATACTAACTTTTGTGTCTTCCACATTGTTGGAAAAATGCCCTGGCTCAAGCATGCGCTTATTACTTTCAAAAAATAGTCAGGATGGAGTTTAACAGCTTCTTTTAGTATCATATTCGGAATGCAGTCTAAACCTGGTGCCTTCTTGTCTTTAAATTTTGAGACAGCACCTTCTATCTCGGCAATCGTAACCGGAGGAATGTCGAAAAATTCAGCCGGGTAGCTGTGTTGCCATGTCGGAGTTTCCTGTTGGGGAAAGAGATGATCTACAATTCCCTTGAGGAGAGGCTCCTCTCTTGGCGGCGATGGACCAAGACATTTAAGTTTCTTGGTTACCAATTTATATGCAAAGCCCCAAGGATTACTATCTACTTCATCACAAACATTAAGAAAACACCTACGCTTGCTCCTACGAATTGCAATCTTCAACGCTTTCCTTTTATCCTTATATATTTGATGGTGTACACTATTCTCTAACCTACCTCTCGTTCGTGTATACTGCCTTCGGGCACTTATACACTCCGATCGCAAGCTAGCAATTTCATCATTCCACCAGTACACCGGGGGCTTATTTGGTGACCTTTTACGCTTTATCATAGCTACGTTACAGGCATTAGTGATATGACTTACTAATTGCACTGCCATATCTTCAGCTGAACCACTCAGTTCCATGTTCTCCATACAAGCTGCGAAGATATCCTTATCAAAGGTATTTACCTTCCATCCTGTCAAACCTCGTGCTTGTGCAATCACACGGGGCTGTTCATCTTGTACATCTATGATTATAGCGCTATGATCGCTATGAGTATAGATGTCGGATATTCTCCAGTTAACTTGGCTTGTGATGCTGCTACTGACAAATGTAATGTCAATTACCGATCCAGCATCACCCCTTCTGAAAGTTTGTTCAACTCCATTATTAATGAGTACAACACCCAATACAGAAAAGGCTTCCAAGAGTACTCTACCTCTTGTGTTTGTCAAGGGGCAGCCCCATTCAACAGCCCACGCATTGAAGTCACCCGCTATTATGACAGGATTTCTTGTAACTGCATCTGTTACTATATTGTCAACTATTACTCGAAAGTCCTCTATAGAATACCTAGGGGGAATATAGCAACTGTATAGTGTGATGCCAGAGACAGTGGCTCGGGCATATCCACATTCTGATGTTATTTTATCTCGTATTGTTAGCGTGCTGGTGTTCCATATCGCCGATGTGTCCGTATTATCGGAAACCCAATTTACAGATCCCATGTTCCGATATGGCTCACTCAGCACAGCGACATCTACATTTAAATCTCGAACGCTTTGCTTAAGAAGCTCTTGAGCTGCCTGGCAATGGTTGAGATTTAACTGTAATATACGCATTTTGATGCCTTAAGTTTTGCTTTAAACCCTAAGTTTCTGTAGAGCTCTTCTGTAGTATGGACAAACTGCACATCCGGTGACATGGTCACTAGCGGTGTTTGTTCCATTCCTACAAAGCAAGCACGACGGTTTATTGGAACAAGTTCCAATTTTGTGGCCAGTTTTGCCACACCGTAAGCAGTTTTTAGAAAGGTCCTGCCCCCTACAGTTTGCTGCTCTATGTCCATAATCAAGACATTTATAGCACCGTCTTGGTGTTACCTTTTCGCGTATTCTGCAAACAACCCAACCAATACGTATCTTCGCCATCTCTATAAGACGGCAAGCTAAGACAGCACTTACGCCAATGGTGGCAGTTTGCGTTCCTCCGTACGCTCTCCTTAACGATTTAACTGCAGCAGGCTGCAGGGATTTAAAATCGGATTCTCTAATGAGGGCTTCATAGACGTCCTCCTTTGTGGTTACCTCATCTATATCTCTAATCTCGATCCTAATCTCATGGGATAGTGCTCTAACTTCTGCGACCTCACCTAATACCTCTTCTACCGTCGACCTGAACTCACTTGTATTCTGATGCGAGGGTTTACTCAACTCTAACAATAATTCACCTTTCTCAGT
>OY101450.1:80123093-80138584 GCA_956483635.1 Panzeria rudis
GTTCATGTTAATATTGTATTTCTGTTTTTCATTAGTTTTTATGGCTTTGCTCGCCAAAAATAGAGAAGAATAAACAATTTTCGATAAAATGTTTAATAATATCCAAATATTTAGAGCTCACAGCTTTTCATAATAAATAGTTACTAAAGAATTAAATTGTATTCCAAATATTTACTTACCAAACAAACAATTGCCCAGGACGATGTTGCTGTTGTCGTTGTTTTATTGCGATGATCATCAGCAATATTCGTATACAGTGGCTATTAATAGCAGCAACAGCGGCAATAACAATGGGATATTAAAAAATTTTGATTTAAAACGATTGTTTGCCGAGATAATGATGACTAGTCAGTCATATTATTGTATTACCATTCAATAAAATAATTATTGTGCAGACGCCAAAACTTAACAGAAGGGAACAGTATGCCAGTGTATTTTGATAGAGTTGAGGTGGTTATAAATTAACTAAAATGTTATGATTTAATTTTTATATTGTTTTGTTTTTTATTATTGACAGCAACTAGAATAAACGTTTTGTTGCTTACAAATCGTGTAGCATAGAATTAAATTGCGGCAGCATCAGTGTAGTACCATCGTGTATAGGAAATAAAATATAAACGCTTTTGCTGGTTGTTTCCATTAATTGTGGGAATAATAATATAAAAGTACATGTAAAATTAATTTAATTAACTTTTTCTTCTTTGTATACAGTATAATAGATTTTCTTCGATTTGAGTTCTGTTTTATTGATTTGTGTTCATTTATTATTTCAATTGTTGTATTATTTTGTAGATGTTTAATGTCGATTTAAATCTACCTAAATAGAGAAAAGAATAAATAAAAAAAAATTATACATATCGGTCCTTTATTCTAATGTAGTCATACCAAAAAAATCAAAATTTGTAAGTTACTGAAGACAAAGTGTTCCTTACAACCTTCTTTATATTTAAAACAATTTTCAGAAAAATGTCTTATTCTAAACCGAAGTTATAACTACAAAAAGTAATACCAGACATAGTTTCGCTAGCATTTTTCAAACTTTAAACGCGTTTCCTTCCAAGTTTAGTTTTTTGTTTTTGATATATGCCTACATTACAATAAAGGAGCGATATGTACATCAAAGTTGTTTTGAAAGTAAATATGTACAACAGGAAAGTATTAATTGTATGTGTATCTGTTTTGTATGGAAATAGAAATTTTTGTCAATTAGGTTCCTTCACTTAATTGTGAATGTAATCAAGTTGTGGATCGATTTTAATTAAATAAAGCTTGTTTTATTAATTTTAACTTTTTAACGTGCTTTTTCCCATATTAATATTTTACTTTTTAAATAAAATATTAAATTTTTATTAAAATACATTGAAATTGATTATGGAGGGGTATTAGCTAGTTCCTATGCGCATTTCATTGGGGCAAATCGTCAGGGAACCTTTACCAAAAAAATCTCATAGAAAAACTAAAGATATTATATTAAACTCCTAATCATAAGAATAAGAAGTTTATAATATCAAAGTTGGAACATGAGCTCCATAATCAATCATGTCTTTTATTTTCTTTACTTGCGTACTGCAACAGGTTGGTTTTTTTCCAACTCTAAATTGTAGTTGTAAAGGCAATTGAAAATAAATAAAAGCAACAACAGCTACAAATGTAAAATATTAATTTGGGAAAAAGCACGTTAAAAAATTAAAATTAATATAATTTAATAATTCCAAAAAAAAAAATTTATTATAAATATGCGAGTGCCCGCGCAAAATTCGATCAGACAGAAACATACTGCAATATGCAAAAAATATAATTTGGGTTGAATTGTATTGAGACAAAAGTTTCCGTTGCAGCTTGAGATAACTAACTCAAAACATAAAAATGAAACTGCTCAAAATATAAAAATGAAATAACCAGCAATGCAATTTTTACTCAAAGAATTGCAATGCAAATAACTTGAAATTAAAAATAATAGCACAATGTTATTTACGCAGACACTTATTTTATAAACTTAGTGAAAAACGATTCATTCGAATAACATTTGCTCAATTAATCGGAAAATGTAAGTCAAATAATGATCGATCAAACAAACATTTCCAATCTCTAGTAAAAATTTATTAGATTACTATAATTTATGTCGATTAATCACCCAGCAAAAACTTGGTAATGAGTTGTCATTACCGGACAGCATACTTTTCAACCACAAACTACATACCGTCTGAATTACTTTGCGGTACACTTACAACTACTTACTAGTAATTAAACAAGCCATTATTAGCAGAGTCTGCTTATCATATAGACGAAAAACAGTTCAACCCCTGGGGAAGCAATATATATATTTTTTTAATTGTGTTTATGTTTGTGAAAACAAGTTTTAAGCCAGTAAAAAAATAGTTGTGCAGTAGCCTAGTGAGTAAAACACTTGACATAAAAGAACACAATAACTGAAAACGACATGAGTTCAATCCCTAGGGGGAAGGGAACTGACACAGAACCTGTCACGTGACTAGTCCATGGCGGATAGCAACCGGTTCGAGTTTAAACACTTTGCATGGAAGGGACCTATCACTTTAACATGGCTTTGTCATAGGAGGGAGAAATTGATACCTTTTAGACATTTTGTGAAGGGTCACTAGACTAAAGAATCGTGCCAGCAGTATTTTCTATAAAACTGGTTTCGGATATAGTTCCGGAGTTAGGAGTTCATTTAGTTTACATAAACCCCTCCCACCCATTTATTATTTTTTAATTAAATGTTTATTGCTTTTTTATTTTATTTATTTTCAATGACGTACATATGAATGAAATTTATTTATATTTTTATTTTATTTTTTCTTTTGACAGCCAAACCAATCGTCATCTGATTTCATTCTACCAAAGCCTAAAAAAGTAACTGCAAGTAATATAGTGTGAAGAAAAGTAGCGGACTTAAGTGTTTGATGCGAATAGTCTTGCGAAAGTGAAAATGCAAATTACCGTAGCCTTAAATCCTATCACATTTTGTTAATAATCATATATTTAATAAAAAAACCTACGATAGCTTGTATTTGCACTTTCGCAAGACTATTTGCATCAAACACTGAGCTCCACTATTTTGTTTTTAATAAATGCAATTAAATTTGCATCTACACCTGAAATGCAATTTTTTTAAATTCAGAACCCCATTACAAAAATTTTATTTAAACTTTCGCAGATATGGATATAAATATTTGTAAATACAAAAAAAAACGCAGACAATATATTTTTAGTTTTAATACACTTTTGGAACATTTACATCTGTTAAGAGATGGAGTCTACTTTGACCGGTCACGGTACATTCCTGTTTTCACAAGTCATACGACAGGTGCTTTTGGAACAAGTGACACAAATTCCCCGCAGGGATGCTTTACAGAGACATTTAATTTTTATTGTGTTTTGTGTAAGATGTGGTAAGTACTTGCTGCAATGACATCGCCATGTTTTAAAGTAATTGGTTAAAATGCCAAAGTAAAGTAGTGAAGAGTATTTTTTTAGCATTTTAAATCATTACTTTGCCATCAATATTTTTCCTGGGCAAATATCTCGAGGAAAAATTGTTTTATAAATGGGATATAACTGTATACAAATGAACTAGTTGGGCTCCTATGACAACATAATGTTAAAATCGATAGTTCGATATACTTTGTCTGCAAGGTGTTATACAACTGGATGTAACCGTCAAAGAATTTTGTCAATTATACAATAACATGAGGGAGGAAGGAAACAATTTTGAAGTATTCTTAACTTTATCAAGGCTCGTGAATATTTCCATCAAGCAGTAACTGTTTGAAACAAAAATATTTTTCGACTGCAAGTAACTCACTAGATTGTTTCACAATAAATTAAACGAAAACGAGAACAACTAACGATGATATGGTTATTCAGGATTTATCCAGAATGATATTGTTGAAAGCAACATAATGGAAAAAATAAATTTAAAAGTCAATAGTTTTCATATAGTCAAAGATCTAAAAAAAAGTATTCATAAAGTCAAAGATATAAAAATATATTTTTGTCATAAAGAACTAACTAAACTGGTCCGATAAATTAGACATTCTTTTTTTGAATTTACTTCTTTCTTTTTCTCCAACAACTGTGAATAGTGAAAAATTATATTTTTTTTAAAAATTATTTAATCTGTAAAATACTGGGCAAATTTGAAATACATACTAAATGTATTACTTTTTTTGTAGTTATTTTATGAATTACCTTACCCGATGCAAAAACTTCTTAAAGCGAAACACTTAAATAGCGTATTATAGAAAAACCCCAATTTCGATTAAATGATTAATCGAACAACTTAATAGTAAATTAAAATCAATAACCTAGTGAGGCTTGTCGGTCTATTTGAGTAGAGCGCTTTAAAAAATTCCAGTACATTCGCGAAATCGGAAGTAATCGATAAAAAGTGTTTTTTGAGAATTCACAGAAAAAAAATCCGAAGCGTTATTTCTGCAGGAATTTTCAATTTATTAACGGCGTTGAATAGAAGAGCGTTTCCGCTTTCCGTGGATATACAAATATTTCGTGAAAATTTTATGAAAAGAAAATTTAAATTTGTATCTTTTTTACAGATTTCTTAAATTTTGGCTGCTTTTTGCACCACCTTGCTTGACGCCTAGTAATTTTTTTCTTTTCTTAAAAATTTTAATCTTATATAGATTAAAATAAGGCAAAAGTTTTTAAAATGGGTTGTCAACAGTGGTATATATAGGACCTTCTGGGGGTCTAAGCCCGTATTGGTACTAGAATGTCTAATAGCTTAAAGTGGGCATATGGGGAAAAGGAAATTGAAATTGTTAACTCTTATAAATATCTTGGAATGTAGCTGTGTTACCATTTATCATTTAATAAGCGATTTTGTAAACGCTTTCCGATGCAAGAAGCTATTAATTTCACGACTAAACCATACACGTTTCAATTGAATTGTCAATTGAGTCTTTCAATTGAATTGATTCTTGGCCACACACTTCATAAATTGAATTGAAGATTTTCATTCAAATGTCATTTTTATTAAATTAAAAACTATTTTAAAAATACTTAAGGTTTTATTTGCAAAAGAAAACTACAAACATAAATTTTGACAGCTGATCCAGAGACTCGAACACACACAGCACAATCGAATTGAAAGACTTACTAGTCAACTAGAAAAAATCAAAATCTTTTGATTTTTCTTCACCAACTCGACAACTGCCAAACTGCCTTGATTTTGACAACAACAGACTCAGTTGCTAATTGGATTGAAACGTGTATGGGGTGCATAAGTCTAATCATTACAGCAAGAGGAGGCCGTTTGGATATAAACGCTAGACCATTCAGAGGTACATCAGTTGGACTTTGTACTCTGTGTAAATTGTATTCTGCGGATAATACTCTACACTTTATTGGCATTTGTCCTAATTTTAATGAATTTAAACTAAAATTTTTCAATAAGAGCCAATTAAACATATGTGAAGTTTTAAATATTCTCAACGGCGAGTCCTGTAATTTTCACTTACTTTTTAATTACAAATATATTTGTATATGAATTTATTAAATAAATAAAATAATAATAATCGCAGGATGAAATTAAAAGTTCTTCAATTTTGACTTGGGTTCACATAGAAAAATAAAAAATTTTTATCTTTTAAAATAATTCTTTACAAACATGAACAAAAATAGGCACTCTTCTTTCTAAGAGTAATTTTTATAAAATCGACGAACAATATCAAACTTTATATCAATTTCAAATAATTTTTCGTATCACAATACGGCCTTCCTAATACATTCTTCGGAAATACATATAACAACCCACAGTGCGGTAGTAGCAAACATTTTTCAAAGAAAACCAGAAATTTGTAAGCCTTTTTAACGTCCTAAAATCAGGGTTCAGAATAATTCATTTATGAACACTTAAATTGAAACATTCGTGACAAATTGTCATAAATGAAATTCAAAAATGAGTAGCTTAAGAGCTTTTTAATTTTAAGCACACATGAATGAATAATTAGCTTTTTTCTTTTAAGTAGATATACGTGTGTGAATAGTGGGAAGTAATAAATGTCCAATGCTCAAATACGATAGGTCTACTCATCGTGCTCATTAATGTTCATACACACAAATTTCGGTGGGCGTTTTTAGGGTTCCGGACACCAAAAGTGTAAAGGAACCCTATTGTTTTCGCTACGCTGTCTGTCTGTCTGTCTGTCACAGGCTATTTTCCCGGGAGCCGTAAGAGATACGGACCTGAAACTTTCACAGAATATGTAAAACTTTAGCCGCTACAACAACAAATACATGACAGTTAAAATAAGAGGGTGTTCTAAAGTGAACAACGAAAAATGTAGAAATACTAATGTAATAGCAGACACTTATACCCGTAAAAGGTAAAATCTTGAAATTTTCAAAAACGCAAAAACTAAAAAAGTCCAAAATTAAAAATAAAATTCAAAACAAAATAAAACCCTAAAATGAAAAAAGCGCTTAAAGAAAAAAGCACAAAAATGAAAAAAATCGCTCAAACGCAAAAAATAATCAATCGCCAAAAATCTAAAAAAACAAAATAGTTCCTCAAAACGAAAAAAAGCACTAAAACTAAAAATATCAAAAACGAAAAAAGTCGACACAAATTGAATATAAACACCAAAACGGAAAACAAAAGCGCCGAAACTAAATAGCAACGCCAAAAACCGAAAAAATCGCCAGAACGAAAAATATGTCAAAACCAAAAAATATCACAAAAAAAGCCGAATAAAGAAGCCCCAAGCCGAAAAAGCGCCAAAACTGAAAAAAGCGCCAAAACTAAAATAAATCGCTAAAGCTATAAATATCGCCAAAAAGCGAAAAAAACGTTAAAACAAAAAATAAACGCCGAAACCAAATAAACGCCAAAAGTAAAAAAAAATCGGCAAAAAAACAAAAAAAAATGCAAAAATCGCAAAAAAAACTACAAATTTGCAAAACGGAAAAAAACGTCAAAACTGAAAAAAGTCGCCACAACTAAAATAAATCGCTGAAATTAAAAATATCCTCAAAAAGTAAAAAAAAAACGTTAAAAAAAATGCCAAAATCAAAAAATCGTCAAAACTAAAAAAATCAGCCAAAAAAACAAAAAAATTGGAAAAAAACGAAAAATCGTCTAAAAGAAAACGAAAAATCACGAATATTAAAAAGCACCAAAACCAAAAAAAAAAAATTGCCAAAAACAACGAAAAATACTTAAAAAACTAAAAAAACAAAAATTAAACAAAAAGCATAACGAAAAAACTGCCAAAATGAAAAAGGTGCAAAAACGAAAAGGGATATACATATGTGTATTCGTACGGAGCTTTTCGTGTGCGAGCCAAAGTCGCACTTTTCTTTATTTTATTGTCGTTTATGTTCGGATGTTCGATTAATGTTCGATTAATGTGTGAATCGTTTGTTTTATTTGTTTTTATACAAAAACTAATAAAAATGAATTTTTTTTACAATTCGTGTTCTATTCGTGTGCTATTGTGTTCGGCATGTATGAATCTACTTGCTATAAATTTTTGGTAATTGTATCTTTTTGATACAACATCCATCCATAAAAAACCTAATAGCTTAAGTAATTTTTTTATATTATTGTTTTGGATTAATAGCTTAACTCATAATTCACCGACGTTAGTTTCCTAACTCAAATTAAGTGTTTCATAATTCTATATTCTTACTTTGGAATAATGGCCTAAATCAATTTAAGATATGATAATTAGGAACATACAGTTTATATTATTGCCTAAATCAAACTTATGTCGTTATTCCGCAGTAGAAAGTAAACATTTTATTTTCCTAAGTTGAGTTACTTTGTTATTCCGAATTACAACATCGATTTTTGATAGGCATAAATTAAGTTGAGCTCTTTTTTTCAAACTAAACAATCACTTTACGAAAATATTGTTTCAAGTTAAATGCTTATTCCCTATTTGAATTTAAAAAAAAATTGTTGTTTAAGTAGACTTTAGTCTTTATTTCAAACTATGAATATTGAAAATTTTTACAAAATTAGTCACTAAGTCGAGATAGACCATTGAGGAGAGTTCTACATCTTGCTGACTGATTTAAAAGTTTTTAAAAATTTTTGTAAAAAATTATATGCAAAATGTCTGACAGAGCATTAAAGAAGATATAATTAGAAAAGCTTCAGTAAGAACGTCCTAAGGAAATAAGTAAGTGGATATAAGTTAGTTTATTGGTATTTTTAGATTTTTTTAAATTTAATCTTCATTTAAAAACGAGTATGTTACTTAAGTGGATATATTTGATCTGTAAAATATATACTGATGTCACATACCTCTTACGACAAAAAAATCCTTGTAAAACTTTTATTTTTAAATTAAATAAAAGGTGTTTTTTAAATTAAATATCTTAGAAAAAGTTTTTATGTTCAAAGAATCCAAGGTGAAAATATAACATAAGTCAACAAATTATGAATTATCAGTAAGGAATAAGAACTTAACTCAACATGAGAGATAAAATCATACAAATGTTGACATAAAATAAAGACTTAAGTTGACTTAGGTGTACTAAAAGTTAGTTTTTTCTTATGGCACAGAAGCCTAACTCAACTTTAGCATTTTGAATTTTTTGTACTCAATAAGCCACGAGAGCCTAAGTGTCCTTTTCGCTTTTATCTCGTGACTGCAACGCTAAAGAACTATTTTTTTAAAGAGATGATTAAAAGAATACGCTTCCTTCGAATCTGTAAAAAAAATAAACAACAAAACAGCAACTCCTCATTTGCAGTGAGGGCTTTAAACTTTAAACTGCTCTCCTGAAAACCTTGGAAAACAGACTTAGGCTGTTAAGGCTTGTGACCACAGATATAAGTAAATTAGAGTGGGCCAAAAAAATTTACTTTTTTTTAAGTATATCGAAAATATTGTTTGGGATGAAAATTAAGAATTATTGTCAAAATTTGAGCGCTTTATATTAACATTAAGAGGTCTATCATCGCAATTCTAGGTTTTGTTTGTCTATGTAAGTTTTTGACTTTTGACTCCCAACCCATCAACCCAAACGGAATTGATTTGAACATATCTTGAAGGAAATTAAATGCTCTATGAAAAAGGTCCTAGTGAAAATTTTGTCAGATGAACCGTTTTCGTATAACCATGCCCCAACCTTGGTATGATTTTACAATTTGATTTTTAAAGTTTCAAATTTAGTAATTCATGTAAAAATTAATTTCTGAAAAAAGCCAATAACTATTCCTAAAGGAAATTAAATTCTCTACAACAAAAGTTTAGTAACATTTTTAGCTAAATTCACTCGTTCAAAAGTTATTCATAGTTAAACTAAACGTTAACTATATAGCTTTTGAGCGAGTATGTTTAGCTATTAAATGTTACTAAACTTTTTTGTAGAGAATTTAATTTCCTTTAAAAATATTTATCGGCTTTTTTCAGAAATTCATTTTTACATAAATTACAAACTTCGAAAGTTTAAAAATCAAATTGTAAAATCATACCAAGGTTGGGGTCATGGTTATAAGAAAACGGTTCATCTGACTAAAAATTTCAGTAGGACCTTTTTCATACAGCATTTAATTTGCTTCAAAATATGTTTAGGTCTATTCCGTTTGGGTTGATGGCTTAGGAATCAAAAGTCAAAAACTTGCATAGACAAAAAATATTTTAAATTGCGATGATAGACCTCTTAATATTAATATAAAGCGCTGAAATTTTGACAATAATTATTTTTTTTTTCATCCCAAATAATATTTTCGATATACTTTAAAAAAAAAACAAAAGTCAAATTTTTTGGCCCACTCTAATGTACATACACCCAGAGAAAAAATTAATATAAACCATATTATAAGAACCATTAACAAAAGTCTAGTCATGTCGAACATTTTTATTTCAATATTGAACGATATTTATTCTAAGTTGAAAATGATTGATTTAAAGTATTTTAATAAAGTTTTTCTGTGGAATTGAAAATTATTGAATTAATATAATATAGACGGTATGTTGAATCAGCAAATGTATGCAAACAATCATATGCTTTAAAATAACAACAAATGCGCCTGTCAGCTATTCAATATGCTAAGCGTCTAAACGGTATGCTGAAAGTACAAAAATTTTTGAAGTCAACATATAACAGCAAATAATATGTCAACACATCAGTTAGCATACAATATTTGTGTCAACATGATATGTTGAATTCCGTATGATGATATATATGCAGAGTCGTGTAAACATTTGTTTATAAACTTCAAATAAATTTTACAATACTCTTTCTTTAATATTTATTTCTATCAATTATCGCTTTTAGTGCAAAATTAATATTTTTAGTGCGAAATAAATTTTTAATATACTATATATATATATATATATATATATATATATATATATATATATATATATATATATATATATATATATATATATATATATATATATATATATATATATATATATATATATATATATATATATATATATATATATATATATATATATATATATATATATATATATATATATATATATATATATATATATATATATATATATATATATATATATATATATATATATATATATATATATATATATATATATATATATATATATATATATATATATATATATATATATATATTATATATATATATATTATATATATATATATATTATATATATAAATATATATATATATATATATATATATATATATATATATATATATATATATATATATATATATATATATATATATATATATATATATATATATATTTATATATATAATATATATATATATGGGACATTTCATGTCAAGTGACCGAACTTTTGAAACCGATGTCTTCCGATCGGGATGAAATTTGCACCAACGTTAGTCCTATTGGATAGTATTTTAGACACAATTTTTCAACAAGATCGGTCAAGAACTCTCTGAGTTAGAGTGGGTCAAAATTTGACATTTTGGCCATACAGGTGTTTTTTCTCATCTATGTAACTTATTACCTATTGTTCTTAGGAAAATTTGTCCCAAATAGTTTAGATAGCTATTTCTTCAATCTTTCTAAAAAAAAAATTAAAAAAATAAAAAAAAAAATTTTTGATTTTTTTTTTGCAAAATTAAAAATTTTTTTGACTTTTTTTTCAAATCGCACCATTTTTTTTTTTTTTTTTTTTGCTCAAAAGAAAGCTTAGGTCTTTTCCTTTAAAAGCTTTTTGGTCGCTTTGTGGGATGCGAGTGGGATATCTATCAAAATAAATGTATTGTAACCCAAGACCAAGGTTTTAAAATTTTTGCATACGAACTATTTTGAATTTTTTCCTATTTGTGTGTAAGTGTTTCTAAAACCTCAAAAATAAAACTTATACTGAGAAACTAGACAAATTTACCTTTCCGACGGTATGTAACATACCTAACTAAAATTTCATACCCACGATACTGTAATACCCACAATATGTTAAACTCCCAACATTTTTCCACCCCAACATTTTTTCTGAGTCTTGCCTTTCATTACGGCTTTTTTGTCAATCCTATAGGTAGTTTTGAGCTCACGTAATATTGAATGCAATTTTTATTGTCAAAATATCAGGTGCCCCAGAGACAAGTTTTTGATTCACGTGGTAATATTTTATGGCCATTCTCCGAAATGCCAGTTTCTTTATTATTTTATGACACTTGACTTTAAAAAGTGAGTGAAGTTAACAGGTAGTTTATTATTATTAGTAACATTTGGTTAAAATAGGTACTTCATTATTATTTTGTAACATGCGGTTAAACCACACTAATCCCTTCTTGACCCTAATAAAAGATTTTACACACATTCATTAAAATGCGCTACCTATATGATCTTAAAAAACTATTTATTGTCATTGTGAAGACATTCGGAAATCAGTTTTTTACAAACAGCGTTAAAGTTTAGACGTGTTTTATTTACATAATTTCTAACATAATTAATCTTCACAATGTCTACGGCTCCTAAAAAGGCTAAGATTGAAAATAAAATTCATGGAAGTTTTTGTTTTAATCCCTTTAAGAAAAAGTTTCACAGATCATCAGATATGCGAAATATTTCCGACGGCTTATTAAAAAAATTCCCTACGCTGTCAAAACAGTTGCTAATTTGTGGATCATGCAGGAAAGAGCTCGGAAAGTTGAAAGAATTACCGGATTTGAATAGTAATGAGGCTTGCGTTGAAGTTGTTTCAGATGAAGACAAAAGTAGTTGTGAGAATGATGACAGAACTGTTGATGATGATGGTGATTCGAACTTTTCAGTAGAAGGTATAAGTTCAAAGAATGAGTGTCAAAACCAATATCATAAGGATGCAGTAGAAGTTCTTGAACAAATAAAAGAGAAATACAAAACATCACAGAGTAGAGCTGAAAGAATTCAACTTCTCACGCTTGCTCCATCAACATGGAGTTGTGCAAAAATAATGACTGAGTTTGGAACGTCTGAACGAAAAGCAAGAATTGCTAAAAAATTGGTTGCTGAGCATGGGATTCTCACACTCCCAAACAAAAAGAAGGGAAAAACTTTAGAGTGCGAAACTGAAGCTCTAGTAACTCAGTTTTATCAGCGAGATGATATGAGTCGCCTGATGCCAGGGAAGAAAGACTGCGTGTCTGTACGAATCGATGGCAAGAAAGTTCAAATGCAGAAGAGAATGGTTCTCTGCAACCTGAACGAGTTATTCGCAACATTTCAATCTGAACACGAGGATGTCAAAATTGGCTTCACAAAATTTACCCAACTGAGGCCAAAACATTGCGTTTTGGCAGGAAGCAGCGGAACTCACACAGTATGCGTTTGCATTTACCATGAAAATGTTAAACTGATGTTGAAGCAAATCAACTTAAAGAACTTAACAGATGATTCGCCAGAAGATTTGCACGATTACCGCGATTGCCTTAAATTGACCATGTGTTCTAATGCATCAACTTCTTGCCACTTAGGTGAATGTTCAAATTGCCCGGAAACCACATTCATCAAAGAGAATTTAATCAACTCTTTTGATAGAGAATGTATTGAGGAGGTCAAATTTGAATCTTGGCTTCAGACTGAAAGATGCACATTGAAAACAATCATTTTAAATGTGGATGATTTTGCGGATGAAATGTGTACTGGATTGCTAAATTTGAGAACCCATGACTTTTTAGTCAAACAGCAATGGTCATTCATCCAGGATTTGAAGATACATTTGAAGTCTGGTGAATTCGTTATTTCATATGATTTCGCAGAAAACTATAAATATGTTCTTCAGGATGCCATACAAGCATTCCACTTCAATAACGACCAAGCAACTATATTCACAGTAGTTATTTACTACAAGAAAGATGAAAAACTGGAACACAAAAGTATGGCAATCATATCCGACGATTTAAAACATGATACCGTTGCAGTTTATGAATACCAGAAAATAATACTAAATTATCTAAAATCTGAATTCACAGTTGAGAAGGTATACTACGTTTCGGACGGAGCTCGTCAACATTTTAAAAACAAAAGCAGCTTCGCAAATCTTATAGCTCATGAAAAAGATTTTCGAATGCCAGCTGAGTGGCATTTTCATCCTACAGCTCATGGTAAAGGAGCATGTGATGGTATTGGAGCAAACCTCAAAAGAAACGCAGCGAAGTATAGCCTCCAGTGCTCGCATCAACATCGTATCTTAGATGCGACTGCTTTATTCGATTGGGCAAAGAATTATTTTAAAGAAACTAAAATAGTTTTTAGTAGCAAAGAGGATCATGAGGAAACATTGAAAACACTGAAGAGCAGATTCGATGCTGCGGTAACAATCGATGGCACCGCTCAATACCATGCTTTTATACCGCTTGACGATGGAAGCCTCAAGTTGAAAAAGTTTTCTGCCTCTATTGAATGCGATTTCTTTCCAAAGCCAAAAAAGAAACCAGCACCAAAATCAACAGCTGAACGTAGTAACGCCAAGAAAGGATTGGCAAAAAAAGCAGCAAATAAAGGCGATAAATAAGCTGGATGAATGACTGGGTATCAGCTACAATAAATTAGGTACAAAAATAGTTATGATATAAATGGATCTAATGTGTTTAAGATTAACTTTTATTAAATTATTTATCTTTTTATTATTATTATTATTATTGTATATTAATTAAGTTAATATTAATATTAATATTAAAAATAAATAAAAAAAAAATTTTTCCAAATTCTATAGAAAAAAATTGATTTTATTTCTGAGGTTAACATATTGTGGGTATTACAGTATCGTGGGTATGAAATTTTAGTTAGGTATGTTACATACCGTCGGAAAGGTAAATTTGTCTAGTTTCTCAGTATAAGTTTTATTTTTGAGGTTTTAGAAACACTTACACACAAATAGGAAAAAATTCAAAATAGTTCGTATGCAAAAATGTTAAAACCTTGGTCTTGGGTTACAATACATTTATTTTGATAGATATCCCACTCGCATCCCACAAAGCGACCAAAAAGCTTTTAAAGGAAAAGACCTAAGCTTTCTTTTGAGCAAAAAAAAAAAAAAAAAAAAAAAATGGTGCGATTTGAAAAAAAAAGTCAAAAAAATTTTTAATTTTGCAAAAAAAAAATCAAAAATTTTTTTTTTTATTTTTTTAATTTTTTTTTTAGAAAGATTGAAGAAATAGCTATCTAAACTATTTGGGACAAATTTTCCTAAGAACAATAGGTAATAAGTTACATAGATGAGAAAAAAACACCTGTATGGCCAAAATGTCAAATTTTGACCCACTCTAACTCAGAGAGTTCTTGACCGATCTTGTTGAAAAATTGTGTCTAAAATACTATCCAATAGGACTAACGTTGGTGCAAATTTCATCCCGATCGAAGACATCGGTTTCAAAAGTTCGGTCACTTGACATGAAATGTCCCATATATAAATATATATATTACATATATATATATATATATATATATATTATATATATATATATATATATATATATATATATATATATATATATATATATATATATATATAATATATATATATAATATATATATATATATATATATATATATATATATATATATATATATATATATATATATATATATATATATATATATATATTATATATATATATATATAATATATATATATATATATATATATATATATATACTATATATACATATATATATATATATATATATATATATATATATATATATATATATATATATATATATATATATATATATATATATATATATATATATATATTATATATATATATATATATATATATATATATATATTATATATATATATATATATTTATATATATATATATATATATATTATATATATATATATATATATTATATATATATATATATATATATATATATATATATATATATATATATATTATATATATATATATATATATATATATATATATATATATATATATATATATAGATATATATATACATATATATATATATATATATATATATATATATATATATAATATATATATATATATATATATATATATATATA